>OU343223.1:152707266-152810524 GCA_910596185.1 Chrysanthemum makinoi | reverse complement strand
AATTTGATATGGTGGTGATTGGTTGAGTGATTTTAACCAACTTGGAAAATGTGGAAGAAGGAAGAGTTCTTTGTTTTTGTTTTGTTATATTTGGTCCTTGGAGTTATGTGAAAAACTGAAATTATTTTAGTTGAAGGTAACATGCTTAGAGGGTTGGTTAAGGTAGGGGTGAGCAAATCGACCGAGAACCGAACCGGAACCGACCCAACCTGAACTGACTTTTGGAACCGCGGTTCGATTCTCGGTTCTTCAATATTTGAAATCTCGGTTCTCGGTACGGTACGGTTCGGTTCGAAACTGCGGGTATCGGTTCTGGAACCGAAGAACCGCATTCAAATAGAAGGTCATGCTACCTGTTGATCTTGAGCTTCATAAGTCATGGGGTGGTGAAAGGTTAAAAGGTGCACAGTTCATATACTCAATATACACTCGGTGAGCCATGGTCTAGTATATCTTTCAAGCATTCTTTTTTTGAAACTGTTTGACATCTAAATATCTTTTTGTTCTTTAAGTTTAGAGATACAAAATTGCAAAACCCCGAGAATCGAGATTTTGCACAATATTTTATAACAAATTATGCTAGATTTTAGAATGTCATATAAATTTGTTGTACGTAATACGGGCTGGTGGTTATTTACATGACAAAGTTACTAACCTTATTATTTTGCAATATTTGAGCACCAGGTACTTTTAGATTGCATTAAATTCATCTTTCATTTTCGTTTTTTATGCTCAAAGCATGTAAATGAAAGCAACTCATGAAAACTTACATATTTCGGTTCCAATCAGTTAGACCTGCAAGGAACCGAACCGGAACAGGGAACTGAACCGGAACCGATACATGCTACTCGGTCCGGTTCTCGGTTCCTTGGCCATCCTTTTTCGGTTCTCGATTCTCCTGCTTTCGCTCGGATCCACATGTTCTAACCGCTCATCCCCGACGTTAATATAGAGTGGAAAAGGCTTCAAAAGAAAGATTTGGCTAAATTAAAGAAATTTTAAAATTTTTTGGCACATTTAGCCCTCTTTTGAAATGCGCATATAACCCATTGAAAACTTAAATGGTCACTAACGGGCACTTTTTTTTCTCAATTGTAGAACATTACGATCGTTTTAAAGAGTTTTTTTTAACATAATATATTTAAGCTTTTAAAAATAAATAAGATATTACGTTTAAGGAATTTAATTCGTCTTTTTAGGTATTTTATTAAGCGATTTGTATAACACGCTACCGCTGTGCCCGTGCCCGTTAAATTGCGTCCGCTAAACCCGGTCCATTCTACCGTCCGCTTTTAAATCCTGTGCCCGCCCGACCCGCCCATTTTGCCACCTCTACGTTAATATATCCGGATATGCCTTCGTTAGATGGGGCGTTAGTTTTGTGCCGTGCGTTGGATTTTGCTTTTGTTTAAAACAGTTGTCGTTGCCTATTCCAACTATTAAAAACTTAAATTTTTATTTTTTTAATCCTGCAATGTGTATATCATACCTACATTTAATTATTTTTCACACAGGTTTATTAATTTTATCTACCAAAGAACACATTCGTGTAAACTATGGATCCGAATAATGTTGGTTACGACTCCGATGAAGATGACATTAACCTTTTGATGTAAGCTTATCAGTATCAACAAACGTTGGAACAACAAGAAGCTCAAAATTTTTGTACGCGTAATCTGATATACCGTGAACGTGAGGTTGTTGAAGCACATTTGTTGCCGACTATTTTGGTGATGATCCAAAATATCCGGAGTCGTATTTTAGACGTTGATATCGTATGAGCAAGAAACTATCTTTAGAAATAGTCGAAGGTATATCTACTTATATTAACAATCCTCTTCCCAAGCATTTTAAATTCTTTGAATTCCTACCCGAGTGTACGGGTCAAATGAGTTTTAATGTTATTATGAAATGCACTTCTGCCATATGCCAATTGGCATACGGCACGTCACCTGATGCATTTGATGAATATTCTACAAATAGGTGAATATTGTGCACGCAATTGTCTAGATCATTTTACTAAGTACATTATTGATTTGTACATGCCTGAGTTTTTAAGGAAACCCGATTTTAACGACATTCAAAATATATATGCAACACATAAAAGGGTTCACGGTTTTCCGGAATGCTTGTAAGCATTGATTGTATGCATTGGAAATGGAAAAGTGTATGAAAGCATGACATGGGGCAATATGAAAGAGGTGATAAAAAAAAATACCAAACTATAATGCTTGAAGTCGTTGCGTCGTATGATTTGTGGATTTGACATGCATTTTTTTGGGTAGTGGGTGCGAATAAGTTAGTAACGTTTTAGATAATTCTTCGTTCTTCGACGTATGACAACGCCCATGTGGCTCCGTTTCAAGTAAATGGAGTTATGTATGAAAAATGGTGTTACCTAGTTGACAGGATTTACCCACAGTGGCAACTTTTGTCAAATCATTTACGGTGGCACAAGACGAGAAACGTGTATTATTTAAAAGTCGACAAGAAGGTGCACGAAAGGATGTCGAACGAGCTTTTGGTGTCCTTCAAGGACGTTGAGAAATTATGAAACAACCGACGCGTCAATACCATGTCAACAAGATACGAAGAATCATGTATACTTGCATCATATTGCATAACATGATTTTAAAAGATCAAAAGTTTGGGATAAGTAACGAGTTGTATATTAGCCCGCAACCAAATATACCATGTACTTGGATCGAGAGATGCGAAGTACAACAACGGAAAACCAAAGAATTACGCGATAAAGGAACACACGAAAGTCTTCAATGAAATATTATGGTGCATATTTGACAACGAAATCACAAACAAAATTAATTTATTGATCATTTGATGTATTTTAATCTTCCTGTATTTTATTTTATTTTTCGTATTTTTTTAAATTTCGTATTGTTATTTATATTTTTATTTAATAAATGAAATATTGTTTATAAAAATGGGGAAAAATATGGGTCTCAAGCGTTTTGGCTTGAGTTATGACTTATTAATGAAGAAGTTTCTTGGTGCGTGAATATTAAAAGTTAGAATGATGAGGTGGCGCATAAAAGGAGGGTTTAGCATGTTACTACCACCTTGAGCTAACTCGTGGTCCGTCAACTCAGCGCCACATAAGATTTTCAACACCACCACCTTGATTAGCATGTTACCACCACCTTTATTATCAATATGTCACTAAAACTGCGCGTAATATAGTGACATATTGATAATCACATAAAACATCAATATGGCACCACATAGAATAGACATAATATTTATTGGAGATGTGTAGCGAGCACGTCCAACTATCAGGTAATTTAGTGGGCACATAATTGTTTAACATACCTAAGTCGTTGTATTTCTCCCTTTCTTGACCATCTCTGATGGGCCTTCTTCATAACTAAACATGAGTTATTAACCCATTAGAAATAAAGCACCAATCATTGATATTGCACTCTTTTGATTTTCCAGCGAGCAAAGTCTTGGGAAAATCTGTTGGGTTCAGTAAATACTCAAACCCCTTAGTCTAGGATTTGAATAGAAAATAGCCCAAGTATTTAGACCGTTAAACATTAACAGGTCACTGAGTGCATAGTCTCAGTGAGCCATCTTCGGATACTTAGTACGAGGCAACAAGAGTCTCTCCACCTCAGAAGCGGAACTTAAAGAGTAAAGACTGAGTCAAGAAGAAGATGGTGGATTCAGTGAGTGATGACAATAACTCATTGAATCCCTAAGACTCCTCTCTAACTACTTACACTGAAGACAAACTGAAGTAGAAGACTGAAGGATATGAAGACTGAAGAATGAGCAGGACAAGGCGGGATAAGTTTGAATCAGATAAGACGAAGTTCTTATCAACCAAAGTCAACTTTCCCTAATGGCAAAAGATCGGCCTGTCATCACTGAACTTAGGAAAGTAGTCTTGTCTCTTACCTAGAATAGCCTTTGTAAACAGAGACAAAATGCATCAGAATTTTGTCTTCTGTAAGATGTCAGTTTGTCACTTAGGAAAGAGTTAAATCTCATACATGTATAAATAGCATAAGAGATGGAGTGAAAAGGTTAAGCTTGTGAATTGTAAAAACACACATACATGCAAGCCATCTTTTCACTCCTCTAAATACAACTTAATTCCTGAGATAGCTCAGTGGGTTCTAAGAGTTGTGCTCAGACTTAGCCTGAGCTTAGAGAGGAGTCACCAAACTTTGTCATTTCAATCCCAAGTACTATTCCGCAAGTACTTGGGTAACGTATTCTTTTTGATTGATTTCTAATAAAGAATATGATGTTGAAAATTACTTTGTGTGTTTTACTTATGTTAATTTCAGTCATTGTTCATTATTAACTTGTTTTATATTCTTAAACTGTTTTTGAACAATAGTGAACGGGGAACAACAAGTGGTATCAGAGCAAGGCTAATTATAAAACATTTGTTTAGGCCGCTCTAAAAGTTTTTAAATTAGGATCCTAAATGGCTGAAATTGATGTACCCCAACTAGTCGATAAAAAGGGTGGAGTTTATTCAGCTGTTGCCCCTAGACTTGAAGTTGGCAAATTCAACAAATGGAAAAAGCGAATGCTTTGCTATTTGATTGGGATGGAACCTTATTATATCAAGTGTATAAATGAAGGTCCATTTGTCCCAAAGACTGTTGAAGGTTTGCCTAAACCTGAAGCTCAGTGACCAGGATGAAAGGAGAGTGGTCAACAGGACCAAAGACTCCAAAGTATCATAATATCTTGTCTTCCTGACGATATTATGGAGTCTGTTATAAGTTGTAGTACAGCTAAACAAACCTGCGATGACCTAGTTCATAGTCATGAAGGCCCATCTGATACCAAGGAAAACAGGATAATGGACCTGAAACTTGAGTATAATACCTTCGGGGCTAAGGACTCAGAAACTTTGTCTCAAACTTACACCCAATACAAAACCCTTTTAAACGAACTGTCAAATGATGATGTTAAGTTGTCCAAACATGACATTAATGTTGGTTTTGTCAATTGTCTCCCCGATAAGTGGTTGAATTTCTCTCAAGGACTTAGGAATGCTAATCATATCCAAAATCTTGAGCTTCCTGAAATTTATGGGAAATTTTTCTATGAGGAAAACCTCATCAACAGACGATACCCTGACTTAAAGAAGTCTCAGGAAGTCAAGAAGTCCCTGACCACCACCTCATCACTAATATCAACTGCTTTCTATTCTAACAATGTGGTTCAAGATTTTCAGGAAAATTCTGATGACGAGCCTGATGAGAGATCAAGTGAGGAGTACCTAAATGACCTGAACACTAAATTTCAGGAAAGGGCACTGATTCGTTGTGAAGTGAGTGTGAGAAAAACACAAATATCAACAATATCAAAATAACCGTAAAACTCGACAAATCAACCTTTTAGGAAAAGGGTTAACGTGCCAAATCTCACGGGTGTGATAAAAGTTATACCGGGAAAGTGATTTCCCCGGGTCGTGTCCCAACGAGGTGTGAAATTGACGATGTCGTTGAGTTTCGTGATTATGGACTTGAATTGGTTAAACGAATTTTTGGAATTGTGATTACGTATTCTACAAAATAAAGAACGGAAATGAAAATAAAGCATGTAAAACAAAGAAAACACTAAATAAACTACGACTAAGCCTAAGAAACAATAAAACAACGCTAAATTACATCCTAGGGTGCTAAAATGCAAAAACGCTGAAAACCGGGAACTCACTGAGCCCCGAAAGTGAAAAAGATGCAATTTAAGTCCTACAAGTGCAAAATCGATTTTCCTACATTCTAAACGACAAAAAATAATTTTAGGAAAAAGCCGGGTATTTTTTCGACTTTTAATTTTATTTTTTATGAATTAAAAACTAATTAACACTAATTAAATGATTAAAAATATTAAACTATTTAAGAAAAATCTGAAAAATTCACAAAAACTACTTTAAGTATCAATGAATCTAATAAAATTGTGAAAACAGTTGGTTGTTATTGAAATAAGCCACCAAATAAGCTAAAATAGCTTAAAAGCAAAACTGCCTGAACAAGCCTTAAAGATTTAAATGTGCAACATTTGAATGAAAAAGTCCCAAGGGCGAGTTGGTTGTGAGTGGTTGTGTTGTGTCATGGCTGTCGTGAGGGGACTGACCTGGGTTCGAATCCCAGGCAGTACTCTTTTTTTTTAAACATTTTTTTTTAACACTGCTGGTTGGAAATCAAAGATACAATCGAACCTAAGGATTTTTGTGAAAACTTCCCTTATAAAACACCTTAATAAGCTGTTTAGAACAGCTTAGCACCAACAGTTGTGGACAGAACAACCAAACACCCCTATTTCAGATTTTAAGTAACATATGAACTCGATAAGCAGTTGAAGGAGTAATGCCAACCATGAATAAGCTATCTAAATCACGAAATAAACAAGATGCAGTTATGAGTAGTCTGGAAATAAGCTACAGAAAATAATAGAAGAGGGGGAGAACAGTTGGCAAAAAGCTATAACTAGGGGAGTCCTAAACTAAGCACACGTTCAAATAAGCAAATAACAACTAATAACCACTACGTAAAATATAAAGGATCTACCCTAATCTAAGTTATCTAAAAGGGCCCTAAAAAGTCTAAATAAGCTAAAAAGAGGCCTGTTAAGCAGTACATGGGAAAACAACAGGGTCTGCTGTGGCTTTTTTTTTTGAGCTTATTTTAAGCTTAAAGATGAGCTTCCAAGGCAGGTACAAGCTATAAAAACAAGGTTAGCCTAGAGGGGATTTAAGATAAACCAAATGGAAGCCTAGCACAAGCTTGAAACAGCTTGGAATTAAGCTGTTTAAAGATCAGTTTGGGCCTTTTTGACGCGCTGATGCAGAAAACAAGAAAAACATTAAAGGGACAGATTTCCAAGGACTTTAACTAGGCTAAAAGAGAATTGAGACTTAATTGAAATAGGTACTAGTTAAGTTTGGCATAAAAGGACTTTAAGAAAAAGCAACTTTGCACATTTTAACTACCCAATAAGCTATAGAAATGGCTCTTGAACAACAGCCTAACTGTTGTTCTTGAGCAGTCCAGCAAGACAGAATTTTTTTTTTTTTTGTTTTTTTCAAACCAATCTTTTGCAAAGACCATTAAAGCACTTTTTAACCATTACAAGCTATCTAAAATCTTAAGAGTACTTTGACCTTAAAGGTCAAAGTGGGTAAAAAAGTGTTTTGACCCGAAACTGAGTTTAAACCAGACACACTTTTAAAAGGGTCAAAAGCCTTAAAATCATATTTCTAAAAAAAGAAACTTGGAATTTTTTACTAAAAACTGTTGCAACTACTGAAATGAAATAACCTTATAGTAAACATAAATTTAAGGGCAAATAAGCAAAGGTGAAACAAGCACTTAAGTGCTTATTGCATAAAAACAAAGGTTTGTAAACAAAAAAAAACTTTCATTGAATTAAAAACTGAGTACAACTACATAATTGAGATTAGAAAAACTAAATTAAAGATTAAAATCCTATATTAGACTTAAAACTAGACTCCTCATAAAAAATGGCTACAACTCCTTTTTATACTAAGACTATGGGGTCTTCATTGTTCCTTTCTTGTGCTTCTTTGATATGATCCCAGCCGTTGGATTTGTATTGGAGTGACCTCAGCTGTTGATTGCTTTATGTGCCCATCAGGATTGCCAAGATGGCAATGGCATCTCGTGACTTGTTCTTGGGGAGGGGGATGAGTGGGTTTGGAGTTTGGGCTTGACTGGGTAATAGATTGAGGTGAGGTTGAGTGTTCTTGGTTGTGAGGATTTGGGTAAAAGGGTGATGCTGGTTTCTGGGTTGGAGGGAAAGCAGGAAGGATGGGGAAAAGTGGAGGGAAACAAAAGAGGTCATGGGTGTAGGGGGTAGGGTTAACTATGTTGACCGGGTATAAGGTTTTGGACGGGTTTGGGCTTATTTTTGGGTTTAAAGAAGTTAAATGGATTTTGGGACTAGCTTGTAATCCAAGGCTAACATAGGGACTTAACATGTATAATTTGAAACTCCCGGATCAAAACTCCAAGCCAATCATATAAGGACCGCCGCCAATCCAAACCGGTAATTCCTGTTCCATTTCCTACTCGGCCTTTTCGTCCTTTTGTACCTAACACACTCGAGGATATTTTTAACATATTTTGATCGTATTTTGGTGTTTTGTTTATTTTTATGGTTTAAGGGTAAAATGATGAGTAAATAAGCACTCATCAAATCCCCCCACACTAAACCATTGCTAGTCCCTAGCAATCTTTTTAGAAAACTTAATGGATTTGAATCTCTTTACCAAAAGCCATTACTTCTCGAGTAGCCAAATGTTTTAGTTCAAGTAAGAACTATGGTACACTGATAACCATATGATTTTGAGCAAATCACCGCTTCCAATGATTTGATTTGTCTTAAGTAGCCGCTTTGCTTGGACTACTAGCCAAATCTTAGATAAAATATCTTTGGTGAGTTGATTACCAATTATGGTTTTCCAACTGCCTTTACCACAAGCCATAAACTTCCGGGCTAGCCAACTCTTCACTAATTAAAGATATGGTGAGCTGAATACCATACAATTTTGGGCAAATTGCAAGCCGTCAACGGATTTGAGATATCTATACCAAGAGCCGTTTGCTCTGGAATCCTTTGTTTATTAGACATGATCGATAACCATAAGCTGAGTAAGTGCAAAACACTACTCCAAAAAAATTTTGGCCAAAATGGGGAATTGGTGGTATAATTACATTATAAAGTTCGAGAATTCCCCACACTAGAAATGAATATTGCCCCTCACCAAGCATACGTATCGAACTAAACGTAAAGGGAAATATTACGGCCATAATTTAGAAAGATTTTTTTTTTTTTTCGAATCTTATATATATACACAACATGTTGGGCAACTCCCCCACACTAGGGTGGTAGAAAATAGAAAGAAGTCAGAAATATGGGTGAAAACCCATATGGCATGCTACTGTTTTTGATTACCGAGTCGCTAGCTGACTCGACCCTCGAATTAATTTGTTCATGGGAAGTAAGTGGAAGAGCAACCCAGATGTTTGACAAAACATTTGAAGCACGTGAAAGTTCCACACCGATGAGATATACAGAACCCGCTCAAAATGATAAATGAAAATGTCGGGGTCAAAGATGTCTTCATTCCCGTGAAGAGAAGAGAAATCACATAAGATTTTGATAACAAACCAACCTCCATCCTGTGACATCTTTATGGAAGGGTGAGGTAGTATCATTAATAAACAAACTCGTATGATAGAGTACACCTTCCTCCGAGCCAATATCATCCTCAAGATCAAAATAGAAATGATCATGTTCCGGAGGAGATATGTCATGAGAGAGTTCACCGGAGAACTCTTTATGAAGAGAATCATTCACATGAAGTGAAATTGTGAACTCTTGTTCCATTGTGGGTTCATCACTATCCTCAATCTGAGTATCAAAGAGTGGATTCTCAGAAATTAAAGTGAATTCAGAATCGAATTCAAATAGAGGATTGGTTAAAGTAGCTTTGAATGTTTCGGGAACAAAGTGATCAACATTCTCTATTGGACTGTTAGGGTGAGAAGTGAGTGAACGATCATTATAAGGGAGACTTTCAATCTCTCCTAGATCGGCTTCGAAATCAAAGAGAACATCGTCACTTTCTGATGAAAGTGGATTGATGTGAGTGTCGGTGAACTCCTCAAGAAGAGGGTCAGACTGTGGGAGTGATGCCTCAACATACTCGATGTTTCCATAGGAAGCACAATCATCGCTGCAATTGGAGAAAGTCTCAAATTGATCGTTTGAACACTCAAGAGGGGAAGAAGAATCACACATATGATCAGAAGTTCCCTGTGACTCTCTCGGGATTGGGACAAGGTTCTCAACACTAGACTTTATGAATTCGTCCGATTCCTTTTCAGAAACAGTGTCAAGATGCTCGTCCCCCATGTTCAGAGAGTGAGTGGGAGCTGCGGGTGTGATAGCAGTTGTTTGAGATGGAATCTCAACTGATATCAACTGACTGAGGAAGTTGAGAAATAATATTCTTAAAAGAAATACTCTCCTCGTCATCATCATACATAGCTGCCTTAAGAAATTGGGGAACCTTAGAGCTGCTTGCTCTAGGACTAATAATTCTTCCCTAGATTTGCGAGCTTCTCGTTCTTCTCGTTCTTCGGCTAGCAATTCTCCCATGGTCTTTTCACTACTCACTTGATTCTTAAAGTTTTGAATCATATCCTCAAGTGTTTTCTATCGGTTTCAAAATCTTGGGAATTTTCTTCGTGCAACTGTGGAGTTTGAACCGTATGATGCTGTGGAGGTTGGAAATTGTCAAACCCGTAAGAGTCATGATTGTTACAAGGAAATGGATTCCCTATTTGACAATCGTGAGTGGGGACCTCCTCAGTACTCACAAATAAAGAAACCTTGAGTCTGGACTGGTGAATTATATGGATATTGGTCATAACCAAAATTTTGATTGTTACATGGACCTTGCTCATAGACAAGCATGCTCCCTGCTTGACACTCAAAACTCGGGTGAGGACCTCCACAATACTCACAAGAATATTTCTCCATCTCATGGTGTGGGGGTTGGTTAAAGAAATTTGATGGTTCATTGTACGGAGTGGGATTTTGTTCATAGACAAACCTACAACCGAGGCAATTTGGAGGTCCCCCACACCATTTACAACCATATTGGTAAGACGAAGACATAACGAAGAATTAAACGGATAGAGGGTAAAAGAAAAGAATCATCGGGTCAGAGGATAAAGACGAATATTTTTTGGATTTTTGGATTTTATGAAAAACGGTAACTTCACGAGGAAGGATCTTCAAGTCACTAATCGCAAAAACTTCACAATATTGTCGCAACACACCTCCCCGGCAGCGGCGCCAAAAATTTGATTCGTTGTGAAGTGAGTGTGAGAAAAACACAAATATCAACAATATCAAAATAACCGTAAAACTCGACAAATCAACCTTTTAGGAAAAGGGTTAACGTGCCAAATCTCACGGGTGTGATAAAAGTGATACCGGGAAAGTGATTTCCGGTCGCGGTCCCAACGAGGTGTGAAATTGACGATGTCGTTGAGTTTCGTGATTATGGACTTGAATTGGTTAAACGAATTTTTGGAATTGTGATTACGTATTCTACAAAATAAAGAACGGAAATGAAAATAAAGCATGTAAAACAAAGAAAACACTAAATAAACTACGACTAAGCCTAAGAAACAATAAAACAACGCTAAATTACATCCTAGGGTGCTAAAATGCAAAAACGCTGAAAACCGGGAACTCACCGAGCCCCGAAAGTGAAAAAGATGCAATTTAAGTCCTACAAGTGCAAAATCGATTTTCCTACATTCTAAACGACTAAAAATAATTTTAGGAAAAAGCCGGGTATTTTTTCGACTTTTAATTTTATTTTTTATGAATTAAAAACTAATTAACACTAATTAAATGATTAAAAATATTAAACTATTTAAGAAAAATCAAAATTCACAAAACTACTTTAAGTATCAATGAATCTAATAAAATTGTGAAAAAATGTTACTGTTATTGAAATAAGCCACCAAATAAGCTAAAATAGCTTAAAAGCAAAACTGCCTGAACAAGCCTTAAAGATTTAAATGTGCAACATTTGAATGAAAAAGTCCCAAGGGCGAGTTGGTTGTGAGTGGTTGTATTGTGTCATGGCTGTCGTGAGGGGACTGACCTGGGTTCGAATCCCAGGCAGTACTCTTTTTTTTTAAACATTTTTTTTTAACACTGCTGGTTGGAAATCAAAGATACAATCGAACCTAAGGATTTTTGTGAAAACTTCCCTTATAAAACACCTTAATAAGCTGTTTAGAACAGCTTAGCACCAACAAATTGGGATGAACAACCAAACACCCCTATTTCAGATTTTAAGTAACATATGAACTCGATAAGCAGTTGAAGGAGTAATGCCAACCATGAATAAGCTATCTAAATCACGAAATAAACAAGATGCAGTTATGAGTAGTCTAGAAATAAGCTACAGAAAATAATAGAAGAGGGGGAGAACAGTTGGCAAAAAGCTATAACTAGGGGAGTCCTAAACTAAGCACACGTTCAAATAAGTGACTTGAAGAACCTTCCTCGTGAAGTTATTGTTTTTATAAAAATACAAAAATACAAAAATATTTTTTCTTTTCTTTGTATATATATGTAAAAGATTAAAAATACAAAAAGATTTTTGCTTGTTGTTTTAAATAAATAGAAGACACAATCAATATAACATTCTCAACTGAGGTGTTATCATTATAAGTTCCCGAACAAAAGATTTAAAACTTGCCTTTGTGTCGCGTGTTTTGGTTTATTTCTATCTAACAAACCGTAGAGGGGTATAAGGACGGCCGACATTAAATTGCGGCGTGTAAAGAGACGGGTTTTAATAAGCTTCATACGACCTACAAAGTCCTCCGCCTTTGCGCGCTTTACTTATAGAAGTGATCATTTCACGTGGGATTATTGGTTTAAGTTCACCGTGTTTTGCCTCGGTCTTGTTTTAATTGAAAGTGTTGTTTTTGGAAGTGCATGCGCACTCGCCTCGCAAGCTCGTAGACGAACAGTAACCAAGCAAACGTACCGGTGATAATGCACCGTCGAACAAATCACAATGACACATAACCAAGGGAACGGACTCGAGTCCCGCAGACTGAACCACAAGATCCAGCTCCCGATCTCCGAACAATGGAGGAGCTTTGTCAACCCACGATGGATGGACGGCGCGTCCAATTGCCCCGTCAACATCGAGGCCAAGGATTTTGGACTTAAGCATCACATGATTCAACAAGTCCAAAGTTTTTGCCAATTTCACGGATCACCGTGTGACGATGCCAACAAGCATCTAGACAAATTTCTCACCGTCACCCAAAGTATGAAGCAAAATGGGGTCACCGATGACGCCCGCTATACCTCTTTCCATATTCATTGACGCTTCATGCCACCGCATGGTTTGATCGTCTTCCCAAAAATTCAATCCATAGTTTCGACGAAATGATCTCCAAATTCTTGGCGAAATATTTTCCACCGTCGATGGTGACGAAACTACGGAATGAAATCGTAATTTCGGCAAAGATCCCGATGAGTCCTAATTTGAGGCATGGGAACGCTATAAGCTTTCGATTGATCGATGTCCGAACCACAACATGTTGCTTGTCACCCAAATAGATACATTCTATAACGGTTAACATTAAGACATCGTGACACGATTAATGTCTGCCGCCGGTGGTACCTTTATGAAAAGCGAACCAAGAGTGCTACGATCTCATTGAAAACATGACTGCCCACCACAATTATTGGGATTCCTCACCGAGGAGTGAGTCAAGGAGATCTACCACCCTTCCATCTTCGAATTCACCGACTCTAACCAAAAGATTGAAGAAATATCCACCGCCGCATTTAAAATGAGTCAAAACAACAACAATCAACAAGTGAATGTCGTAAACAAGAGTTGTGAAACTTGTGGTGGTCCACACCCTTATTTTGAGTGTCCACCTCCGTGGCTTCACTCAAGAGAGCGTTTATGCCGCTTCGGTTCCTACAATACGGAGGTAATTCCTACCAACCGCAGGGGACCAAACCTTCTCTATCGCTCTAACAATTTCCTTGGACCACCCGGGTTTAATCAAAATCAGAACAATCAAAATGTGCAAAATAGAAATAATCGCCTCAATCAAAATCGAGTCGAATCGAATTTTCAAAATCAAAATCAAGGTTTTCAAAATCAAGGAAATTTCAATCAAAACCGATTCCAAACTCCTCAACAAAATGTGCATGCCCAACCTCCTCAAGCTTCCATTGACATTGCTAATTACATCAAAAGCAATGAAGCTAAAATGGCATCCATGCAAAATCAAATTACCACTTTGAAGAATGATTTCACTTCCGAGCTTAGAGCTACTAGCAACAAAATTGATCAATCTCAAAGCAAGATTGAAAGCATGTTTGCTAGTCTCATGAGTCAAAAGAATCAAACTTCAACTTCGGGTGCTCTTCCGAGTAATACCATTCCTAACCCAAAGGGTGAATTGAATGCTATTGCCACCCGAAGTGGTAAATCTTATGAGGGACCCTCGATGCCTAATCCTTCTCCTGTGAGGGATGTGGAACGACCCCGAGGTCTCAAAGGACGCATAACTCAAGCCCACGAAGTACCGCACAAGTCCAACCTCCTGAGGTCTTACCTCCATTCCGGAACCCGTTGTTCTGATGACCATTCCTAAGCCTTCACTTCCTTATCCTTCAAGGCTTAATGACCAAAGACTCCGTGATAAAACTAGTCAACAAATGGAGAAGCTTGTCCAAATCTTTCAAGATTTGCACTTCGAGATTAGTTTCATGACGCTTCTTATGCCAAAGTTCGGTCCAACAATCAAGAATTTGTTGAATAACAAAGAAAAGATTTCCGAGATGGCTAAAACTTCTTTGAACGAAAATTGTTCGGCGGTTATCCTCAAAAGCTTCCGAAGTTAGGAGACCCCGAAAAATTTCTCATCCCATGTGATTTTCAAGGCATAGTTCAATGCTCCGCCCGATCTTGGCGCTAGCATTAACTTGATGCCACACCATGTGGAAAAAGCTTGTTACCTCCGCTTACACCTACATGTATGATCCTCGAGCCTTGGACCGCAAGCTCTCGTCCGCTAGGTATAGCCGAGGATGTATTTGTTAAAGTAGGCAAGTTTCATTTCCCCGCCGACTTTGTTGTTGTCGAATTTGATGCCATCCCCGAAAGTACCCTCATCCTTGGGAGGTGCTTCTTAAAACGTCGTGCATTGATCGACGTTGATGAAGGGAAATCACTTTGGGTAAACAAGGAAGCCGTTACTTTCAATCTCAATCAAGTTACGAAATACTCCCCAATTATGAAGACAATTCCGTCAACAAAATTGATGTCCTTGACATTGTGTCGAAGGAGTATTCTCAAGAACTTCTTGGATTCTCGAGTGGCAATCCCACTTCAGTTGATCCCATCATTGCTCTTCTTCCTCCCTCACTCCGCTTTGAGGGAAGTGACTTTATTTTGGAAGAGATTGAAGCATACTTGGCTAGTGATTCTGCTCCATGGGAAATTGATCACGCCCATCGATATTTGAGGAGATATACTTCTCATCGAGAAGTTACTCAATGAAGATCCTTCATCACTCCCTCCTCAAAAACTTCATAAAGAGGAAATCAAAACGATTGAAAAATCTAATGATCCTCCCGAGGTCGAACTTAAGGACTTACCACCTCATCTCGAGTATGCATTTTTGGAGGGTGACAATAAATCACCCGTCATCATTGCTAAGGACTTGAGTGAGGATGAAAAATCCGCTCTCATAAAGGTTTTGAAGTCACACAAGCGAGCCATCGCTGAACCTTCCGACATCAAGGGTATTAACCCGAGATTTTGTACTCACAAAATTCTCATGGAAGATGACTTCAAACCGCGGTTCAACACCAAAGAAGGGTAAATCCTAAAATTCATGAGGTTATCAAGGCGAAGTCATAAAACTTCTCGATGCGGATTGATTTACCCTATCTCGATAGTCCTTGGGTTAGCCCCGCTCATTGTGTGCCCAAAAAAGGTGGCATCACCGTTGTTGAAAATGATGATAACGAGTTGATTCCTACTCGATTGGTTACGGGATGGCGTGTTTGCATTGACTATCGAAAGTTAAATGAAGCCACCAGTAAAGACCACTTTCCATTACCTTTCATGGACCAAATGCTTGAGAGATTAGCGGTAAACGAATACTATTGTTTTCTCGATGGTTTCTCGGGTTACTTCCAAATACCCATTGACCCACAAGATCAAGAAAAGACCACATTCACATGTCCTTATGGAACATTTGCTTACCGACGCATGCCTTTTGGCTTATGCAATGCTCCCAGACCTCCAGAGGTGTATGATGGCCGTTTTCCATGACATGATCGAAAAGACTATGGAAGTCTTTATGGATGATTTTTCGGTCTTTGGGGATTCTTTCCAACATGTCTCCCATTTGGACAAGATGCTTCAACGCTAAAACACGACCCTGGTAGATTAAGAGGATTGGGACAAAGCTAAAGTCGATGTCATTTCAAAATTACCTCCCACAACCGTCAAAGGAGTTAGAAGTTTCCTTGGTCATGCCGGATTTTATCGTCGTTTCATTCAAGACTTCTCAAAAATATCCCGCCTATGACCCGACTGAAAAGGACACCTTTCATCTTCTAGTGAGTGTGTTGAAGCTTTTCAAATTCTTAAGAAGAAGCTCACGAAGCACCAATTTAGTTGCCCCGATTGGGAATTACCATTTGAGCTTATGTGCGATGCAAGTGATTTCCATAGGTGCCGCTTTGGGGCAACGAAAATCAAAACATTTCCAGCCTATACATTATGCCAAAGAAAACTTTGATCAAGCTCACATTACACTACTTACACGGAGAAAGAATTACTAGCCGTGGTGTATGCTTTCGAAGTTTCGCCATACTTGATCTTGTCCAAAAGCATAGTGTATACGGATCACTCGCCCTCAAATATCTCTTTGCTAAGCAAGATGCAAAGTCGAGATTGCTCCGATGGGTTCTCCTCCTACAAGAATTTGATATCATCATCCGTGATAAAAAGGAGCGAGAACCTAGCGGCCGATCATCTCTCTCGTCTTGAAAATCCACATCAAGGTGTGCTCGAGAAAAAGGAAATAAATGAAACGTTTCCTCTCGAGACTCTTAATGTGGTATCTCATCATGAAATTGAAAATTTGGTTTGCCGACTTTTCAAACTATCATGCAGGTAACTTTGTTGTGAAAGGGATGTCGTCCCAACAAAAGAACAAATTTTTCAAAGATTAAGCACTATTTCTGGACGACCCTTCTTGTTTAAGGTTTGTGCGGATCAAGTCATCCGACGGTGTGTTCACCGCCGAAGCGATGAAATTCTCAAGGCTTGTCATCATGGACCCACTGGGGGACATCATGGCCCGAACTACACCGCTAAAAAGGTGTTTGACCCCGTTTCTATTGGCCCATGATTTACAAAGATGCCCATGACCTCGTCAAATCTTGCGACTCTTGCCAACGTCATAGCAACATCTCTAAAAGAGATGAAATGCCTCAAAATGCCATCCAAGTGTTTACTTTCGGACGCATCATCGATGGGTCCGTTCCTGTCTTCGATATCGCATCACATGTTCAACGGCCGTTCCCGTACCCAAACCGCTCCCAGTTAAGCAAGTGTAAGTTTCTAAAGTCTCTCTTTACCCGCTTCGAACTCCCCGTGCCATCATTAGTGATCATGCACGCGACTTTTGCAACGACCAATTCAAAAGTCATGCTTAAGTATGGTGTCACTCACCGCCTTTCTATCAGCGTATCACCCACAAACTAGTGGGCAAGTGGAAGTTTCAATCGTGGTTTGAAAAGAATTGGAGAGGACCGTAGGTGAAAACCTTGCCTCTTGGTCCGACAAACTTGAAGATGCATTTGGGCCTTCCGTATCGCTTTCAAAACACCCATCGGGTGTACTTACAAGCTTGTGTAACGGAAAGGCATGTCATCTCCGACGAGCTCGAGCACAAAGCCTATTGGGCCTTGAAGCATGCTAATTTTGACCTTGTCCCGCGGGTGATCACCAAAAAGTTCAACTCAATGAATTAAATGAACTCCGTGATCAAGCCTACGAGAACTCGTTGATTTACAAGGAAAAGACAAAGAAGATCCATGACTCAAAGATTAAGAACCGCATTTTCAACGTCGGTGACCGAGTCCTTCTTTTCAATTCTAGATTGAAAATCTTCTCAGGGAAACTTAAGACCGTTGGACGGTCCATTCACCATTACCAAAGTTTTTCCATATGGCACCGTCGAGTTATCTCAAACCGACGGACCAAACTTCAAGGTGAATGGACATAGATTGAAACACTATTTTGGAGGGGACATACCATCCTTGGTTGTCCCGGATCTGCAAACTTTCCCCATGAACCAATGAATGCGGGGATCGAGTCAAGCTAGCGACTGGTTATCAAAAACAGTAGCTCACTATATGGGTTTTCACCCATATTTCTGACTTCTTTCTACTTTCTACCACTTAAGTGGGGAGTTGCCCCCACTGTTTGTATATAAAGTTTTCAAAAAAACTTTCAAATAATGGCCGTAGTATTTCCCTTTTACGTTCTTTGTTTCCGCATAACAGTTTAGACTTTGAATATTGAGGGCAATATTCATTTCTAGTGGGAATTCTAATTTTATCATGTAATTATACCCCTAATTTCCCGCTGGCCAAAAAAAAAATGGAGTAAGTGTTCTGCACTTACTCATTTGGTTATCAGTCCGCCATGTCTAATAAACAAAAGGATTGGCTAATCCAGAGCAAACGCTCTTGGTAAAGATTTATCAAACCGCTTGACGGCTTGCAATTTGCCCAAAATTGTATGGTGTTCAACTCACCATATCTTTAATTAGTAAAGAGTTGGCTAGCCCGCAAGTTTATGGCTTGTGGTAAAGGCGGTGGGAAATCCATAATTGGTAATCGACTCACCAAAGATAATATTGATAATTTATCTAAGAGTTGGCTAGTCCGTATGGGTACTACCGTAAAGACAAATCAAAACCGTTGAAAGTTGGTGGTTTGCTCAAAATCACATGGTTATCAGTGTACCATAGTTCTCACTTGAACTAAAACATTTGGCTACTCCAGAAGTAATGGCTTTTGGTAAAGAGACTCAAATCCATTAAGTTTTCACAAAAGATTGCTAGGGACTAGCAATGTTTTAGTGTGGGGATTTGATGAGGCGATTCACTCATCATTTTAGGTCAAATCAACGCAAAACATTCAAAACACTGTAATGCATCAAAATACTGAAAATATCTCAAAATTGTGTTTTATATGTTTCGGATGCAAAATGTTTAAAATCAGATGAAAAACGAACAAAGTTTGCATAATTGGCGCAGTTTCACCCCCGTCTTTTCAAAATTGACAAATAGTCCCCGAGCACGTAATTTAAAAAGAAAAGTCACCAAAGGTCCTTTTGAAATCTTAAGTTGTCATAATTAATCCTTTGGTAAAATTTCAAAGTTTGAGAAATTAGTTGGATCCCTGGATTTTAAAATTGTCAAGATTAGTCCTCGTGTTTCACAGATTGGCAAATTCACCGTGACTTTGGTGATTGACAAAGACAGTCCTTGGATAATACTTCATAAGTTACTTGATTGGTCCCTGAATTTTCATTATTGGCAGATTTGGTCCCTATAGTTGCAATGGATCTCATATCTTAAACTATCCAAGGCCCAAAAGTTAACAAACAGGTCCAATCCATTCCACATATACCCATTTACCCAACCCTACCCGGTCATGTGATAACAATACAACCCACCCCCTCGCTTTTCTTCTTCCCCACTTCCCACCAAACCAAAACCCTTTACCCTAGAAACACAAGCACCTAAGTATCTTTTCCTCCTCCCCAAGAACACTCAACCTTCCCCTCTCTCTATTATCCACCTTCACCATATCCCAAAACCCACCTTAACCTCTTTGTCCGGATACACCCAAATCCCAAAACCCACTACCCAAGTTTCCCCCCTCATCCCAATCTACACCTCAGCAATCCAAGTCTAAAAGACACAGTGGACGGCTTAGATGATCTTCTCATATGTACCTAACTATTCAAGGGTTGAGATTTGTTCAAGAAAGCACAAGATGAAACTTTGGCTTTGCTGCCCTCATCAAAGAAACACAAGAGGAGATTGAAGTGAAGACCCAAGTAGCTTAGGTTTAGTATAAATAGGAGCAATGTAAGCCTGAGAAAAGGCACCCCTAGTTTTCAGTTAAAAAATTTTTAGCTTTTCTATGTTTTGTAATGCATCTTTTTAGTTAATGAAAAGTTCTTTGAATCTCATCTTGTTAAATCTCTAGTTGTTGTTTGTTTTATTTAAAGTTATTTGTGATTGTATCTCACGTAAAAGAAAACAAAAAATGGGTCAAAACAAGTTTATACAAAGTGTTTGGGTCGATCTAAACTAGTCAAAGTTTTTTAACCCGTTTGACTTTTATAGTCAAACTCATTTTGAGTTCATAAGTCCTTTTTACAAGCTTGTAAGTTGATTGAGTAAGTTGTACAAGTATTAAGTTTGGAAGAAAAAAATAGGTTCTCTTCAAGTTGTGTCATCAAGACAAATCAGTACCCACAGCTGTCGATCTTGAGGGTCTTTATGGACTTACTTGATGTTTAAATTGTGTAAAACCTGTTTCCCTCAAATCCTTGAATCCACAACTTCATTGTGTTTCATTTGTATGCACCTCAATTCCTTCTAATTTAGTCAAAAGTAAAGTGCAAAATCATGATTTAACTTCTCATCTTGGTCTGCACAATCTGATCTCAGCTCATTTTGAAGCTGTAATGCTTTTTGATGTCTCCATTTAGCTTATTTTGATAACCCACTATGCTAACTATGTTTTTGCAGCTTTTCCTTGGTTTGGAGGTCCATGTTTTAGCTTATAAATAAGCTGCAAATAGGCCCTCACCAGCTGCTGTTTGCAGCCTGCAGTCCCAGTCCACAGGTCACCTATTGCTTTTTCCATTTAAGCTTTGCAAGTGTTGTTAACTGCTTATAAGTTATATTCTAGCATAATAGTTTGGTTTTAGCTTAAATTTTGCTTATTAGGACCTTATTTTTCTTGCCCATTTAGTGCTTGTTTGTAAACTTTAGGAGTTGATGTCTAGTCATAAGCTTTAGGATTTCCCGAGTATATTTTTTTTTATGCCAACTGAATTCCCTGTTAGCTGTAGCTTATTTGTAGCTTAATAGTGATTAGTGAAGCTTATCTTCTGGTGCTTTATTCCCAACTTTCTCAACTGCTATTGCTTATTTGATCCCAACAGTTTCAAAAAAGGGGTGTTTGGTTCTCCTTAAGCCATAACACATTTCAAGTTTCAAAAAGAAAGTCTAAGGTGTGTTTTTGGTTTGAAATCTGTCAAAAAGAAGAAAAGAAAAAGAGTAGAGTTGTTTGCTTACTGTTGGAATAAGCACTTCCAAACTGCTTATTTCAAGGATTTTAAAAGTGGTCTTACAAAAGTCTTCATTGTGATAAGGACCTTAAGTTTCAAAAAAAAATCAAAGAAAAAAATGTTTTAAAGTAGCATAGGGGACTCGAACCCACGCTACCCACCTCACAACACAACATCACAACCAACGCCCGGGTCTTGTCCTGCTTTCTTTTGCACAAACTATCCTTTTACCCTTTCATAATATTTAGTCTATAAGCCCTTTTAAGCTTATTTCGAGCTTATTTCATAAAGCAACACCCACTTTTTTCATTTTTCTTAGAATCTGTATTGCCTAAAGTACTTTTAGTTAAATTTTCAGATTTTTCTATATTAGTTTAGTATTTTTAATAATTTAATTAGAGTTAATTAGTTTTTAATTCGTAATAATTAATTTAAAAGTCAAAAAATTATTCCGATTTTTCCTAAAATCATTTTTAGTCAAATAGAACGTAGGAAAATTGGTTTCACACCAGTAGCCCTTAAATTTCATAATTTTTACGTTTATGGCTCTGTTGTTTTCCGCTTTACGTTTTTGCGTCTTAGCACCCTAGGACTTAGTGTAACTTAGTTTTATCATTCCTTAGGTTTAGTGATAGTTTAATTTTAGTTTATTAGGGTTCCCTTGCCTTAATTACCTTCCCGTTAATTAAATTGTAGAATTCGTAATCAAATCCAAATCATTTAAAATCCAATTCAAGTTCTAATCACGAAACTCAACGAATCCTTCCATTCACACCTCGTTGGGACACGACCCGGGGAAATCACTTCCCAGTATCACTTTTATCACACCCGTGAGGTTTGGCACGTTGACCTTTTTCCTAAAGGGTTGATTTGTCGAATTTTACGGTTATTTTGATATACGTTGATATTTGTGTTTTCACACACTCACTTCACACGAATCAAACCACTACGTAAAATATAAAGGATCTACCCTAATCTAAGTTATCTAAAAGGGCCCTAAAAAGTCTAAATAAGCTAAAAAGAGGCCTGTTAAGCAGTACATGGGAAAACAACAGGGTCTGCTGTGGCTTTTTTTTTTTGAGCTTATTTTAAGCTTAAAGATGAGCTTCCAAGGCAGGTACAAGCTATAAAAACAAGGTTAGCCTAGAGGGGATTTAAGATAAACCAAATGGAAGCCTAGCACAAGCTTGAAACAGCTTGGAATTAAGCTGTTTAAAGATCAGTTTGGGCCTTTTTGACGCCACTGATGCAAAACAAGAAAAACATTAGATTTCCAAGGACTTTAAGGGCTAAAAAGAGAATTGAGCAATTTGTATAGTTAATTTACCTAATAAGTTATAGCAATGGCTTTTGAACAATGTAAAATTCTAAAATCTGTTTCGAAAATTCAAAGAAGACGTAAATTTTTTTTTGTTTTTTCAAACCAATCTTTTGCAAAGACCATTAAAGCACTTTTTAACCATTACAAGCTATCTAAAATCTTAAGAGTACTTTGACCTTAAAGGTCAAAGTGGGTAAAAAAGTGTTTTGACCCGAAACTGAGTTTAAACCAGACACACTTTTAAAAGGGTCAAAAGCCTTAAAATCATATTTCTAAAAAAAGAAACTTGGAATTTTTTACTAAAAACTGTTGCAACTACTGAAATGAAATAACCTTATAGTAAACATAAATTTAAGGGCAAATAAGCAAAGGTGAAACAAGCACTTAAGTGCTTATTGCATAAAAACAAAGGTTTGTAAACAAAAAAAAACTTTCATTGAATTAAAACTGAAAGTACAACTACATAATTGAGATTAGAAAAACTAAATTAAAGATTAAAATCCTATATTAGACTTAAAACTAGACTCCTCATAAAAAATGGCTACAACTCCTTTTTATACTAAGACTATGGGGTCTTCATTGTTCCTTTCTTGTGCTTCTTTGATATGATCCCAGCCGTTGGATTTGTATTGGAGTGACCTCAGCTGTTGATTGCTTTATGTGCCCATCAGGATTGCCAAGATGGCAATGGCATCTCGTGACTTGTTCTTGGGGAGGGGGATGAGTGGGTTTGGAGTTTGGGCTTGACTGGGTAATAGATTGAGGTGAGGTTGAGTGTTCTTGGTTGTGAGGATTTGGGTGGGCCGGTTTCGGTTGGAGGAAAGGGGAAGGATGGGGAAAAGGAGGGAAACAAAAGAGGTCATGGGTGTAGTGGTTAACTATGTTGACCGGGTATAAGGTTTTGGACGGGTTTGGGCTTATTTTTGGGTTTAAAGAAGTTAAATGGATTTTGGGACTAGCTTGTAATCCAAGGCTAACATAGGGACTTAACATGTATAATTTGAAACTCCCGGGATCAAAACTGAAAATTATGAAATTGTAATCCAAGGGTTGGTCTTGCCAATCTTTAATAATATAAGGACCTAAACCGCCAATCCCGAAACTTGAGGGTAAATTCGCCAAATGTTCAAAGTTCAGGGACCGATTCGCCATTTTCCGATTTTGGCTCATTTTTTGTTCGCTTTCACTGTTTTCAATCCTTTTGTACCGCAAGACATAAAACAACTGAGGATATTTTTAACATATTTTGATCGATTTTGGTGTTTTGTTCATTTTATGGTTTTAGAAGGGTAAAATGATGAGTAAGTAAGCACTCATCGGCACTCCTTGCTAACTCTCGAAGGTTTATAAAAGAAACAAAGGTTTTTCAAATGCCAAAGCAAATGAGGACAATGAATGCTTTAAGTGTCACAAAAGAGGTCATTTTGCAAAAGACTGTTTTTCAAAAACAATTTCAGAACCCTCTTATAAACCATCGTGGTCAAATCACTTTAGGCTTTAGCAAATTTCAACCAAAGATTTATCGGCCTCATCAAAATTTTCAAAACAAATCATCAAAACAAAGCGTGGATTTTGAAGCTAAATACAAGAAAGCAAAAGCTAAGCTTGCATTGCTTGAGGCCACCCTCGAAACAACAAAAAGTATTCAATCTGCATGGTAAAACAAGGGCCTCGCTGTTGAAACCTTCGACCGATGAAGAGCCAATCTCATCCGATGATGAAATGGTGCAAGTCAAGCAGACCGATGGCCCTCTCTAAGAGGACAAGCTAGCTGTTGGAAAGAATCATGCCATGAATGGAGAATGGGTCAATATCACAATGAAGAAGGTAAATATTTTACTTTCTATGGACGATGACTCGATTGGCGCTTTATATGAATTATCTTAATGTTGACCTTAAATTCGTAGAAGAGCAAAGACTGAATCTTTTTTCAAAATACAAGCCGAAGTTTTGAATTAAACAAGTGTAGGGATGAACTGCTTATTTTAAAACAAGCTAAGCTTGAGGTCACACTTGCAAATTCAAAACACGAACTAGTTAAAAGAAATCGTGCTCTTCAAGATCGAACTTAAAAAGGTTCAAGATATTCTTGATAGTTGGACCGCTAAGAATCCTGTGGTTTTGATGTTGTGGAGCCCCCAGCAGCAAGCAAGAGAGTCTTGGGTGAAGATCATCTTCCCGACTCTCTCAACAAAGATCGTGGTCCTAAGCCATTTGTTCTGGTGGTATGATTACCAAGATGTTGACTGTCCCAAACCCCTGATTGGATTGATCGGGTTAATCCGATAGTAAGCTTCCTAATTTCGATTCTCGAAGGATTCTAGAGCTCGAAAGCCAAGCTCTAAAGAGCATGCTTGGACTCCCTCGATGTGCCTAGTGGTACTCGAACACATCTCGAAGTCTAAGTAGAATCTCAAACACCGCTCCACCATGAAACCTCTTCAGGCCGCTCCAAGCTGAAGCTTACTCCTATAAAATTCAATCCTCACTCACCAAAAAGAAAGATCCTGACTTGGTAGAACCATCCTGAAAAGACCAACAAAACCAATTCAACAAGAGTCTACTCCTATTGAGACTTCAACATCCTCTGTCCCCACCGGTGACCACTCGGCCCAAGAACTAATCGAGCTTGTGAGGAAGTGACCGAGAAGATGGAATCCATCGAAAAAGCTCCTGATTCAATCAAGGAAACTAAATCAGCCTCATCTAGCTCATCAAAGTCAAAATCCACCAACAAACCCAATTAGAAGTGTGAGCTGTGTCATTACACCAGCCATACCACCGACAACTGCTATAGAATCCTTTTGTATGATCCAAAGGATGATCACGAATCAGCACCACTTACAAGATGTAAACTCACAAATCAAGCAAACTATACCAAAGTTGGTCATCAGTATGCTTCATCCTCCAAAATTGCTCCCAAGAATAGAGCAAAACCTTTTCCTCTTTGCCCTCACTATGGGTTTAATGATCATCATCAGGATGATTGTCTCATGAACACATGCTGTGATATATGCGGTAATCTAGCTCATGAGACATCCCAACATGACAGTGTCATTCATGCAAGGAGAGGTACAAAACAACCCAGAGTCACTGAGTCTTCCTCGGTCCCAAATGCAAAACATGTGGTAGCACAATGCACTCAACCACCGACCATGAGTCAATTACCAAATTCAAAGAGACCTTGAGATCCAAGCCCACTAGCAAGTGGGTCACTAAGAGAAACTAATTCAGCTTTACTTGTGCGAGACACGCCAGGGAGCCTATTTGGCATCTAGACGTGGATGCTCGAAGCATGACCGTGTGTGAGGATTCGCACATGTATCTAGAGGAACCAGGACCCAAGGTAGTATTTGGTGATAACTTATAATGTCCCACTGAAGGTTATGGTTCAGTAAACTGTAATGGAATAGTTTTCTCTAGAATAGCTTATGTCAATGGTCTAAAATACAATCTCATCGCTGTCGGTCAACTATGTGATGCTAAGTACATTGTGCAATTCAATGACAAACAAGGTACCATTTTCAATGCCAACAAGGAAGTTGTGTTGATAGCTCTTAGGAGAGATGATGTTTATGTGTTAGACATGTCAACACTCTCCAAAGATGGAACTTTCCTCTTCGCCAAAGCCACTAAAACTATCAATGGGTCGTGGCATAAGAGACTCTCACACTTAAACTTCAAACACCTCAACAACTTGGCAAAACAAAACAAGGTCCTTGGCTTACCATCACCGTTTTTAAAAAGACAAACCATGCTCACTCGTGAAAAGGTAAACACCACAGAGCATCATTCAAAACCAAACAAACTTCTCCATCAAAAGTCGCCACTCCTTACACATGGATCTCTTTGGACCTGTCAGTCCCGGATCAATCCAGCATGAGAAGTATACACTTGTCATTGTTGATGAGTTCTCAAGATACACTTAGGTATACTTTTCCAAAAGAGTCAGTGCGGTGATACAATAATGTCATTCATCGGGAAGATTGAAAACCGAATGACATTATCTGTTAAACAAATCGAACTCCACAATGGTACTGAGTTCAGAATCAAGAGCTTGAGAGTTTCCTGATGAAAAGGAATTTCTCAAAATTTCTCATCTCCTTATACCCCAACAAAATGGGGTTCTTGAAAGGAAAACAGAACTCTCATTGAGGCTGCTAGAACCATGTTAAATGGCTCAGCCCTCTCAAAGCATTTCTCTGATCAAGTACAAACTGCCTCTGTTACACTCAAAACAAGTCAATCATTGTCAAAAGACATAATAAAACCTCATATGAGATATTCAAAGGTAGACTTCCGACATCACTATTTTCATGTGTTTGGATGTCCCTGATTCATTCATAACCACAAGGATCATCTAGGCAAGTTTGATGCAAAAGCCGATGATGGATATTTCTTAGGCTACTCACTGATCTCCAAAGCCTTCAGGGGTTTTAACACAAGGAGACAACAAGTTGAGGAAACCTTTCATGTCACCTTTGATGAAAGTTTTGAAAGCATCAAGTTCACCAACACCTCTATGGAGGAAATAGGATTTGATAACTCATCAAGATATCCTCCGATGAGTACAACACTCAATTCACCTCATGTCAAGCTCGATGCGACATCTCATATTATGTCTTACCTCACAACCTACCACAACCAACTATCAATGAATTCATTGATAATCAATCGCCCCTACTAGGATAGGTAATATTGAACCAAATGTTCAGAACCTCGTGATTCAAGAACCCCAACCTGAACAAAATATCTCAACAGATGTTCTTAATGATTATGTGGCTCATGCACCGTAACTCACTCCGAGTCTCCAGTGACCTTTTCAAGCTCGATCCTATACCACAAAGTAAGTGGACAAAATCTCGTGACATTGAGCTTGTAAACATTATTGGTGAACCCACTGAGGGCATGCTCACTAGAAGCATGGCTGTTAAATTAACTGCAACTTCAGCCAATGAATGTCTATATACCGATTACCTATCGAAATAGAACCCAAAAGTGTCACTAAGGCTTTAAAACACCCAAGCCGGGTTCAGAAGAAGAACCCAATCTCAACAATCAAATTAGAATGCTCGTCATAGGAATGAAGTGGGGTTTTAAACAAAATCATGAAAACGCATTAATCGTCATTAAAAACAAAGCCAGACTTGTAGCCAAAGGTTACAGTCAACAAGAAGGCATTGACTATGATGAGACATTTGCTCCCGTTGCAAGAATGGAAGCCATCAGGATCTTCCTTGCATATGAAACATACATGAACTTCAGGGTCTACCAAATGGATGTCAAAAGTGCATTCTTAAATGGTGATCTCAAGGAAGATGTGTATGTTCAAGAACCTCCTGCTGAGAGTAGTGAATTTCCTAACTATGTCCCAGCTTGACAAAGCCCTTTATGGACTTAAACAAGCTCCTGTGGCATGGTATGAAACTCTCGCCTTCCCGATACAAAACAAGTTTGTCGAGGAAAGATAGACAACACACCGTTTGTCTATAGAACACAACCGATGTGATATGGTTCAAGTGTTTGTTGATGACATCATTGGCTCAACAAACTACAAACTTGCAAACATTCAAAAACTGATGACAATGAAGTTTGAAATGAGCATGATGGGTGAAATCACATACTTCCTTGGACTACAAATCGTGCAAACCGATAAAGGAATCTCCATCAGTCAAGAGAAATACACCAAAAATCTCTTGAAGAAATATGAGATATCTGATTGTGCCTCGGTGAAGACACCAATGGTCCCTCCTAACAACCTTGGACCTCGATCCACCGCAAATCACTAATCAAACCCATTTCAGGGATTGTTGGCTCACCGATGTATCTAATCGCTACTAGACCGCACATACAATTCTCACTGTTTAATAGTAAGATATCGCCCAATCCCAAAGAATCCCACCTCACTACAGCCCAAAGAATACTGTACTAAGGGAACCCCAAACCTTGGACTCTATTATCCAAAGTGCTCGTGGTTTGATCTCGGGTTACTCGATTCGATTATGCTGGCCGCAACATGGACGAAAAAGTACCTCAGGTCCTGTCAATTTCGAGGAAAACTGGTTTGTTGGAGTGCTAAAAGAAACAATCGTAGCTATGTCTTCTAAAGTGAGTATGGGCCGCAGATGTTGGCCAATGTTTTATGGATGAAAATTCAACTCAGTAACTATGACATCCATTACAAAATGGTAACCATCTTCTCGTGACAACACCAGGCAATTGCAATCTCCAACAACCCCGTACTTCATCAAAGAACCAAACACATTGATATCAGATATCACTTCATCAGGGACCACATAATGAAAGGAGACATAGAACTCCATTTCATCCCTCTTGAATATCAACTAGTCAGATCTTCACCAAACCCTTGGATAAACCTACCTTCGAGAGACCGAAGTTTAATTGGGAATGCTTGACATTGAAAGTCGCATCGAAAACCAATCTCAAGAAGTTCTCTCAAATGGTTCCTCCTGAACGAAACCCACAATACAACCTCTCATTGAATGAGTAAGACTCATCAGGGACCCCGACAAGTAATATTGAGCATTAAATGAGTAACTAAATGATCCAAGTATCAGTACTTAAATGTCCTAGGTTGGTAACTATGCCAATTTAATATAGGAATATACTTTGTCTTTTACCACAACCATATCAAGGGTCCCTCATAAACTTACCTAGTCTCCACTTGGCATTAAATGCCTCCTCTCACATGAAATATATTATTGATATTTTATTACTGCGAAAGTACACTTTTACTGTGCACTACAACTGTTCCCTTGAAAAACGGGATTTTACTACGGGTAGTTGAGTGGTGGCATTAAATGTGGAAATTCAAACGTTTTCTAAAAACTGACTCTAAATATTTCCATTTGTGCACAAACCACCCCTCTCACCACTCTATAAAAACCCTCTTCAAAACCTCATAAACACACACAAAAGATTTATGCTAACAAAACTCTGTCAAAATCACTTTTAAAACCCAGAAATCTTTGTGTTCTTCAAAACCTTTTCAAAGAAAATCTTCTTTGTAAACCTTTACAAAAGGTTTTCATCACAACTTAAGAGATTCAAACCTTTAATTGTTCTTGTCAAGAAGTTTTCAAAACCCTAAAAACCTTTTAATGGAAATGGCAAGAACACAATCTCTTCAGTTTGCTTCACAGTGGGTAGGTGATCTTAGCAATGTTGAATTCAAAACAAATAATGTCATAGGCAATTTTGAATATCCTCAAAATGTCCCAGCTTATAAGGACATTATTGAAATTTATAACGCCACCAAAACGGCCTTTGTTCGTGTCCTCTACTCGTACCAAAACCTCCTCGGGAGTTTTGGGCACAACTAAGGCCTTTGACCTCGTCACCCTCTACATGAGAACAACCGCACCACCTCGGGAATATCTCATCGATTCGTCTTAATGGGGGCAACAATTCACCCGGATTACAAAACTTTTGCCAATGTTGCAAAAATGCGTGAATCGGTAGTTGGGCGACCACCCCGCCAGCGAGTAATCGGTCAAGTCGGGATTAATCGGTGATTAATCGGATTGGCATTTCCTCAGCTTTTTGGTATTCTAGAGACCAAACTAAAAATCTTAACCGATTCCAAGCCTGCTATGTTTCCAAACCTCAATAAAAGGCTCCATTCATTATGATGCCCATTGAACGTTATAAGTGAAATATACGATCCCCAAATTAAGTATAATGCCTAAATTATTATTATTTTAAAATGACCGATTCGGCCCGACGGCCGATTTTATCGATTCACCGATTTTGACCAATTCGGCCGATTTTTTGACTGCTTAATGTCGATTTTTATGTTAGGCCGATTTTTCGACCGATTTTCAAAAATCGACAAGGTACTTGGCCGATTAACGATTAATCGGCGATTAATCTACCGAGTTGACCGATTTTTGCAACATTGCTTTTGCACCCAACGTGGTTAGACTACAACAAAGGTGTTTATGTTGCCCATCCCGAACCCTCCACGATGAAGGATGGGTTAAAACAAATCTTTAGATCCAACTTTTTGGACAAGACCCCGGCCACCAAAAGTTCATTTCGCTTGGAGGATCCTATTCACTTTTGTGATTCAGGTCCTCGGCGGGAACCACTCATCCACCGAACAAGTTAACTCTATTCAGTTGATGATGGCATACTGCTTGATGAATGGGGTCAATGTCGACATAGAGGAGATCATTTACAGGATATCAAAACAAGCTACAGAGCAAAACTAGGACGAAATACGCCAGTATCCTAGGTTTGTCTCTTGTGCTTTGCAAGTGTTATTGGGTACAAATTATCCTCGTGAAGAAAAATTTGGCGCTTTACCTGGCATCCTGAGCAATCAAATTTTCAAAAGGGCCCATCCTTTGTCACTAACATTGAATTGACGGCCCATATGGTTGCCGAACAACGTAGGGAATCGTCTCCTAACCCTCGCTCCTATAAAGAGAAAGGGGAAGTCTCACGGGACTAAGACCAAACCCAAGTCTCGGGCCTCGAGGCTTCAGAGCACGACCTAAAAGGCAAAAGAAGCCCCCAACTCAACAGACAACCAATGGAGACCAAGCAACATCTACCCATGGGACAACGAAGGACACTGATAAATCACAGTCAGTGCCCTTGGTCCAAACTACTACTCCCCAAGATCCAGGGAAACATACAACTCACCGGTAGGAGCGCCCACAACTCCGTAATGACATTAGCAAATCAAAGCCTTTGTCCGAGGGCACACCAATGATCCCAAAGACTTAGAGGGAACCAAACAACCCGCCGATAGGGATACCACCTTCACCGACTCGCTAAGGCACCGGGAAAAACCCATCCCGGTCTCAGGTCTCGGGGACAGAACAACCCGCCGATATGGAACCCAAAACCAATCATGACTCCAGAGAAGGCACTAGGAAATGCCGACGGTTCTGAGGGTGGGGGGACAAAGACTCAGAGGGAAATATACCACCCGCTAATATGGAACCCATCACCAACCCCTTGTTAACCGTTGGATTTTACTTGGGATATTATTTTCTAAAGATGAACTTGCCGACGGTGATGATGAAATTTTATCGCCAGGGAAGAAGTGACGCCGAGGTTCAGTTTAACAAGAACCTCAACCCGATCTACAGGAGCATATGAATCACCATTCCAACGACAATGATGACTCTCTCTCCTCCAATCGATGAGTTCAACAGATTTGATAATGTTCTTCCACTCACCAGAGGCGCCTTTTTAGTGGATTAAATATTTACACCATATGACAATTATTTTCAACCTGTTTCTCGTGCACCTTCTGTGGTGTAGGCACAAAGATAGATGAAATCGTGGGAGTTTGTCAAAGAAGATCCGGCTCAACTCTCAAGTGTCAAGGCTACCGAGGCTTACTTGAAATGATCCTCCGTTTTACCGAATGATCAAATGCTCCAAGCTGAAATGTTCAAGGTCTTCAATCTTCAGTCCGATCTCTTCTGCTACATTGGGCTCTGCGGAATACTCGGTGGCTACTTTGGCTCAGCATCTACTTCTCGCCGGAATCGGGCCCGAATGACTTTCTGGAAGTATCTCGCAAATTCGAAGCAAAGTCATGGTATTCAAACCGACTCGATATCAAGGGTATGATCTCTCTGAAATGTATCGCCTTCAAGGGTCGGTAGCTCACCCCCACAACACCAACACCAACTTGCCCTCACCGACGCCCGACAACAGTTGAGGGGAGAAGGGCGAAACTCCTCTTCACACCTAGGAGACAACACCACCAAAGATTCAGAGCTCTAATCTCATCATCACCACCTCAAAGAATACCCATCTCATCGATTCACCACCACCAACAACAACAACAACAATGGCAATGACGTTGATCACACCAATAACAACAACAACACCCCCGGTAGCATCTTCTTCGTGCCGGGACAAAGGAAAAGGCATAATGACAACACCACCTAAGCCGAGAAGATTCCTTTATGATCAAGAACACAGTACCTCGCCCATACCACAACAACGGTAGTTCATACCTTGCTAAGGAGGAAAGGAGAAAGAAACTTGTCAAGAGGAAAGAAAGAGCAGAGAAGCACGGGTACGTAGTTACCGAGGAAGCTAAAACCTCGGAATAGATGCTAAGAAACTTGAAAAGGTCAGCAGACGAAGTTCAAGGATGCTCAGGCAGCAAAAATGGCTGAAATGAAAAAGAAGTTGGATGAGAAGAACAAAAGGTCTGCAGACATCAGGAAAGCAATAATTGACCACTATATTTGGACAAGGTCAAGCGTAAGATCACCGAGAAGATCATCGATGTCAAAATCATCCCCGTGATCCAAACCACTGCAATGAACGCCTACAAGGTTGATAAAAGACATTTCGAGGTTCATGATCCCTAAAATTCACTCGACTTTGGATTATGAACTCGATGAACTCGGTCCAATAATAGAAAAGAAGCAAAATATCGTGGTTAAGAAGGCGATGAAGATGCTCAGAGAAGATATGAAAGATGAGGATGCACCAGACTTCTGGGATTCAAATTTTAATCAGACTCAAGGATCTCAACCACAATCATCCACCGCAAAAGGAAGAGAGTTGAGTTCCACCGATAAAAGTGCTTGGTTTCAATGCAACAGGGAGCCACTGTGTTAAGTTTGTTAAGCTGTTGGTGATTGAAAAGCCTGAAAGAGGGCTATTTTTATTGATGAATATGGAAACCCAGCGTTCCAAAGGTGGAGCGATATTGATAAAGCTGGAGTGGCAACAATGATGAGCTACATACCAGTGGCTTCTCAAATTGCACTCCGCAAATATCAAGTTTTGTGTTGACTTAAATGCCAAGATAAGAGAACATCCTGACAGGGAAACACTGATCACAAAGAAAGTCAAGCTTGAAGCTCTGGGAATCCATCTGGACTGATCATTTTGATTTATGTTTTTTTTGTACTAGTGATAGGAGCCATGTAATCTGATCAATAAAAGATGTATGTTTTTGTTAAATTACTCAGTGTTCCTGATTGTATTCATTAGTACATTCAGTGTAAGAAGAATCCATTTGCTCACTCACACTGATCAAACACTTAAGGTATTTGTATATCAAATAGGGGGAGACTGTTGGGTTCAGTAAATACCCAAACCCCTTAGTCTAGGATTTGAATAGAAAATAGCCCAAGTATTTAGACCGTTAAACATTAACAGGTCACTGAGTGCTAGTATCTCAGTGAGCCATCTTCAGGATACTTAGTACGAGGCAACAAGATAGTCTCTCCACTCAAGTAGGCGGAACTTAAAGGGTGAAGATCGAAAGAAGAAGATGGTGGATTCAGTGAGTAATGACAATAACTCACTGAATCCCTAAGACTCCTCTCCAACTACTTACACTGAAGACAAACCTAAGTAGAAGATCGAAGGATATAAAGATGAAGAATGAGCAGGACAAGGCGGGATAAGTTTGAATCAGATAAGACGAAGTTCTTATCAACCAAAGTCAACTTTCCCTGAATGGCAAAGATCAGCCTTGTCATCACTGAACTTAGGAAAGTAGTCTTGTCTCTTACCTAGAATAGCTTTGTAAAAGACAAAATGCATCAAGTATTTTGTCTCAGAAATGTCAGTTTGTCACTTGAAAGAGTTAAATCTCATACATGTATAATAGCATAAGAGATGGAGTGAAATGTTAAGCTTGTGAATTGTAAAAACACACATACACGCAAGCCATCTTTTCACTCCTCCAAATACAACTTAATCCCCTGAGATAGCCTCTAAGGAGAGTTGTGTCGACTTAGCCTGAGCTTCGAGAGGAGTCACCAAACTTTGTCATTTCAATCCCAAGTACTATTCCGCAAGTACTTGGGTAATGTATTCTTTTTTATTGATTTCTAATAAAGAATATGATGTTGAAAATTACTTTGTGTGTTTTACTTATGTTAATTTCAGTCATTGTTCACTATTAACTTGTTTTATATTCTTAAACTGTTTTTGAACAATAGTGAACGGGGAACAACAAAATCGATTTAAGATTTGTTTTGCCTATCCAGATATCGTTTCAGAACTTGAAGGAATAGTCGTTGCTCACTTTACGCAAGAAGATGGAGTTAAGTCGATGTTGAGGTTGTTTAACGGTTTTTGTAACTTGGTGATGTACCACTAAGGACTTAGAGCATGTCCTTGCCGGGGGGAGGAATAAACAACCCCGAATCCTCCATTGATCCATGAATTGAAGTAATAATGAGACGCCATAACGAATTAGGTTTCGAATAGAACCGTCATTGCCATTTTATCAACATGGCAATGTTTGAAGCATAAAAACTACCAATTCCTAAACCTCCATTTGTAGGTGATGAACAAACCTTTTTCCAAGCAATTCAATCAATATTTTTGTTTATTCTAAAGTGCCCCCAAATAAAAAATTATGTCGCAAGCTTTTCAAGGTCTTTAATTACTTGATTTGGAGCTTTAGAAAATGAGATGAAGTATGTACCAAGAGCGCCAAGGATCGATTCGACGAGGGTTAATCTTCCACCAAAAGAGAGGGTTTTATATTTCCAAGAGGTTAATCTAAAAATAAGAAAGATACGTCAGTAAATCTACTCTCAATCCTAATGAAAAAATGACACAATTTCTGAATGCTACGTCGCAACTAAATATGAGATAAATTACAATCTCAAGTGACCAAATATGAAAGTTGGACAAAATTATATAACCAAACATTTAAATATACTCCCGTTAAAGACAAAACTTTGACTCTAAATCATCATGTTTACTCTCTTCATGATATGGTATTTATAAAAACCGATAACGAAAAAGAATGAATTATACTAGTTATCAGCGTATGTTATGTATTAATTTTTCAAAAGTAAAGTGCTAGCAAAGTGATATATTCTTTCACAATTTTGGCTTGAAGACGAATTATACAAAGGTGATAGTATAGTTTTTCATAATTTTAGCTTGAAGACGAAATGCATCAATTGTTCCGCTGATACAACAATCAAATGTACTATTCTTTCACATATATTACAAAATGGTTTCGCTAATCTATGCCCAGTGGGCATGTATTAACGGGTTTATAAAAGGAATATTCTCGTTCATTTAAGTGTAAATTATATTCAAATGTGGTAATTTATCAGTTTATTTAATGTGTATTAAATGCATTTTTTGATTAAAATAGGAAGTTTGTGTTTATTAATTACACATTAACTTCTCAAAATTTTGGCATATGCATTAAATTCATCATTAAAACAATAAGATTCGTACATTTATTATGACCCTATAGATTGTAAGAACAAAGATACATTTATAGAGAAGAATTTATCAAGGTAGTTTTTTCTTGCCTAAAAAGGAATTATATCAAAATGGGTAGCATCTTCACTTGCTATCACATATCAAACTTTAACATTAGTTAAGTAGGTATATTCACCCGTTTGATCTTTCAAAGTTAACATATATGTTTGCATATATTGGTATATATTTACTGAGACTTATAAAGACATATATTTTAGAGTTAATCACAAATTTGTTATTTGTGATTTAAACACAATCACATCTCGCGTCTTTTTTTTTAACTTGTAACAAAGATCTTTTTAGTTATTGACAGAACTAGAATGGCTTATCCTTTTGACTGACGTCCATTAAATCGAGTCAGTCGTGGGAAAAAGTGAATGCGTTTAAAAACTTAAATCTTTTGTATCAAACAACCGATCAAGTGTGACATAATATGAAAAGTAGCAATAATGATTATACAACTTATAAGGATAGTAGAGAGCATAAAAAACATATCATCACGTCACTTACATAAATACAATATAATCACAAAGCCATAACATAAACATAAACATAAACATAATGCAATTATAAATGTTTACGTATGGTATGTAAATCGATTTAAGAGATGGGGTGGGAATGGGTTTGTTGTTTGGTTTCCCATGTAGAACGGTAAGAACCCGATAAAATGATGAAGATCAAAAAGCTCGGGTAACACTTAAACAGAGACCACACTTGACTGTTGTGAAGCAGTATTTGTCCAAGTTTGTGAAACTTGTGAAGTTGTGTGTGTTTCCTCCTATTCATAGAGATGCAAGTATGGTTAAGAGATAAACCCTTGTGTAGTGATCAACGACTACGAGGGAGGCAGCTGTTGATCATCTTGGGAGCAGAGAAGGTGGGAGAGGTAGACTGTCTTTCTTGGCTCGTACAAAGTGGTACTTATCGTGGGTCCTTACTGCGCAGTATCATATGGTACGTCTTAATCGTTAGTAACAATTGAGGAGCAATGGTACTATGCGCTCAGTATAGTCTGATGAGTTTCTCCAGGAAGGCCTGAGATTTAAGTCGGGCCGCCATCAAGTGTTTATTGATAGGCTTTGGTAATGGGCTTGATTCAAGCGTGTATTTAGTGGGCGTGGGCCACTAATATTGTACACTATCAAGTCCCCCCAGTCCAGTATTAGATCATGCGATGATGATATGATGCTGGACTTTTAAACTGAGTCCCCCTAGTCCGTTTTGTGCTACCAGGGTTCGCTCTCAAGCTCTTTTTTCTTCAGAATGATGTCATATTTTTGGTTTTTAGTGATGATGACTAAGTGCAGGCTTTTTTACCTCGATCAGGGCTTTAAGCTGAGTACGGAAAAGATGGGTATTGATGTTTGCGTAGGGAAGTGTAGGAAAATCCTTTCTGGGGTGATTTACTATCTTTCAGATTTGATGCGTCTCTTTTGTCTTTTCGACTGTAGACTGCATCATCATGACTTTTATCGAGCGATGTGTTTGACTTGCCCCTTCGACTGTACATGACGTATATGATGACGTTAGTTGTACTCGCATCTTTGTAGGGTGGGTTCCACGTGCCTCACTAAATGTGCTTTGACCTAATGGGCCTTTGCAAAGTGTAACTCACTGATTCGTTTCTTTTGCCTATAATAAGGCTAGAAAGGCGGGAAGTTACAAATTGAAGTAATAACGTCTATTTTCATCTTCATTTTTCCCAGATATTTTCTCAAACCCTATAAACTTCCTTCACAGAAAAAAATTCCGTAGGTTTTTCTTGTGTTTTTATGAAGGCCGGTTGTCTTTTGGCACCAGCCATTATCCACCGCATAAAGAATAGCTCCGGCAACTCTCCTGGCCTAGTGGGGCACCAACTGAAGTGAACACGAGCCAATACTCGGACCCCTGAGCTCTTATTCCACAAAGTCTCTCTAGTGTGCCCATAGGTTTTGCGGAGGTGAGTACCTATCTGAAGAAAATGCCAAGGATGAGATTTGAACTTGGGTCAATTGACTCGAGGACAAGTGCTCTAACCATTGGACTAATGCTCAAATGGTAACAAAGTATGGCACATAATCTAACATTTTTGCACAAACGACTCGATTTCCCAACAAAAACCCAAAAAAAACCCATTATACCTTAAGACGGTATTGCAACCCATACTCGTTTTCAACCTCGTCAATTACCTCTAAAACAAAGACCAAACCCATAAGCTAATGAAACCAATAACCGAAAACATGAACCCAAAATAAGCAGCTAGCACAAAAATAAACGTACTACTGATAAAACAAAACATTCAAACTCAAACATCAACAAACCTTGTATGACCAACAACTAACACAAAAATAAACGTACTACTGATATAAACATTCAAACTCAAACATCAACAAACCTTGTATGACCAGTGATACTACAATCTTCTGTGACCACTGACACTACGACTTTGGCTACCAAAAAAGCAAACGACAACGCACCAGATCCATAAGACAAATGACTAGCAGTTCTAGAACACGCACATAGAGTAGATAACTATGAAAACGCAAGTGGTGGCATCGTTAATATAAACCCAAAAAAAGGAAAAGAAAAAGAAAACGAAAGGGCTAACATTTTGGGCTTAGACAAACATATTGGGCTGGGCCAATGTGACGCAATGATGACATCATGGTGCCGTGTCAAAACACAGCCGTATTTGATGCTCTATTAGTATATATGGTAATGTCCACTATGATTGAAACAAATAATATATTTTCGTTAGTTTTAAACCTATTCCGGCCCTTAAGCTAGGGGTGCTGATCGGTTCGGTTATCGGGTTGTTCGATTCAGTTAGTTCGGTTAATTAATTGGGTCAACCCGAAAACGAACCGAACCGAACTAGAATTCAACCGAACCGAACCGAAAACCAAATTTGAAAATTCGGTTCGGTTCTTGGGTTGACCCGAACAACTCTAATTTCACTATTTGTTAAAAAAAAAAAATAGTAATTATATAGATATTTAACAAAAATAAAAAAATAAAAAAATTCAAACATAAAAAGTATTTTTTTGTATAAAATAACATTTTAATAGTATTCATATATATAAATATATAAAAATAGTATATACATATAAATATATAAAAAAAATATTTTTATATAAATTCGGTTTTCGGTTTAGATTGTTCAAACCCATATTCAACCCGAGAACCGAATTAGTAGTTCGGTTCGGTTTAGTTTTAACAAATTAGGTTCACTTATTATTTCGGTTCGATTTGGTTTTAGTTTTAGTTTCCTTTTTATTCGGTTATCTTGTTTTTTTTTGCTAACCCCCACCTTAAGCACAGCTTAACCACTAACCTTGATATTAACATATTTGAAATGATCAAAAGAAACCCATTGATAACTACCTTTCTAAAGAGCCTTTGACCAAAAAAGTTCCGCATTGGGCAGATCGATCTGGACGGCTAAGCGCAACTGCGGTGCACGATAGATAGCCCTTTGACAAAACCGCCACAGAATCTCGTAAGTCACCACACCACACCACTAGCACAGCACAAAATATATAAACAATAAAATAAAAAACTCTTTTATAAAAATAAAACCCTAATTCGTGCTCCGCGCATCTCTTAAAAATATCTGGCATTCACACTCTCAGTTTCACAGAGTTAATTCATTTTCTATTCTATATCTGTAAGCACATTTTTACAATCTATTTTATTCAACTATCTTTAATTCAATCGTTTTAATTAGTTGTTTCGTCATGTTTTGATGCATTTCTCGTTGTAATTTGTGATTTATTTTTAGTTTATTGCGGTTATTTCTGTTATTGTTAGGTTTATAATTAGTCTAGAATCTGTTTAAGTAGATTTGAATTTGATTAGCGGTATGATGTTCATGTTAATTTGCGCGTAGTTCGTAATAAATAGCTTACGCATGATTTAATGACGTATCTGTTGATGTAGTTTGCTGTCGATTTGAAGTAATGTGAATTTTTTAGCTTATCGTTATTGTTAGTTATATAATTAACATGATGTTGATGATATTTGTTGATGATAATTGATTGATGTGCGATAATAAATGTATCCGTTGTTGAAGTTTGCAGTGATATGAATTTCGGTGTTGTTAATTTTATCATTAATTTATTTGATGAGGAAATTGTTTGTTGAGGGATTTAGTAATTTGTTAGCGTTGTGAATGATTGATATAGGAGTTGAACGAGTGAGAATCTGTTTTAGTTTATTTTATTAGGAACGATTGTAGGCTGTAGTTCATGAAGTTTTATGGTTTGAAAGGTGGAAGAGGCGTAACAGCACTGAATGCATATATTGATTAGCTTTAAGAGTGATTATTACTGCATGTATGCAATTAACTTGCTAGTGTTGTGGTATTAGACATAGGTTGATCACACTTATCGGTTGAACGAACATAGTCGCACTCCTTGCTTTTCTAAACCTTTTTATTCTCATATAGTCGAATGTGTGCTATTTGGACTTGTCAGTATATTAGATCATACTGCTCATCTCTTCTAGTAAAGCATTCAAAATAATACTCTTTTTACATGTTTGCCTATAACAGTTTACATGCAAGACGTCTAAAACTGTGTATAAAGTATTGATACTTTAGGTAGAGTGCTGTAACAGGTTTATGATTAGGTACACCGTCATTAACCAAATTAGGAAATGAAACTTGAATAGACTAAGCCGAATCAGGTATAGCTTAGGCGCCGGAATGATATGACTTCACTCAACTTATTTTATCTTATTTTCCAATGTATTGGTTTCTAGGCTATAAACTTCCAGGCTGTCACACGCTGTTTTGACCATCTCGTTTTCTTTTTCCTGCTGTTTGTTTTTTTTCATTGTTAATTCTAGACTTCTAGTGTAGGTTCTTGTCCCGTATGTATTGTTTTGTAATCCTGTTGGTTTTGTCTGTAGTCCATGTGTTACAGCTGTGTTATATTGCTTTTTATATTAGTTTGCATGTTTGATCAAGTTTTCTTGTAAGTTATTTTGTTGCCATCACGCACAGATACATACATCTGTTCACAGTTTCTACAATGCTGACCGTATGCACCCAATAGGATCATCTGCGCTCATATATTATAGGTGATATACTTTTAGCCCCAGTTACTAGACTGCTGAGTTTTACCATTAATCATGCATAGTAGGGTTATTGACCCTTTGACAGTAGATTTTTACTTGTATAGTTATATTTTTGTGTTGCATATCTATTTGTTGCATTATTGACATTTGAAATGGCTCTTAGGCTGTGATTGGAAGCTGGGAGTAGTAACTTGAATTCTAATTCATAATGAGCAACGGTCCAGCGCCTTTTGCAGATATTGGCAAACGAGCAAAAGGTATTCAGTCATGATATAATTATAATTCATGATTATATACTTACTTAACTATGTAACAAATGTGCTTTCAGACAGGATAGCTACCTTTTAAATTGTCATCTATTCTATAACTATGTAACAAATGTGCTTTCAGACAGGATAGCTACCTTTTAAATTGTCATCTATTCTATATTTGATGGAACTTATACAATGGAACCCCTTTGCCATGCTTCAGCATGAACTATGAAGTGTCATATTTTTGTTGCTCTTTAGTTGGTTTGATATATTGCTAATTACATCCATCAATACTTAAGCTGCAACTTTATGCTTGTCTAATGTAATGCACTAATGCTGTCCAAAGTTGCCTCACTAATGGCAACTGCCTTACGTGGCTTTTTGCAGATTTAGTTAGCATTCATGCAAACATACACTTGCGTTGATGAATTTGGTCACTTCATGATGCTTATACTGTAATTATATCACCCTATTTAGAAAATCGCTAATGTCTGGCATCTTTTGTATTTTTTCCCTCTATTGTGATATTCGTAAACTTTTGTATCTTTTGTATACTTTGTAAGTTCAATTAGCAACTAATTATTGTTCCAGAAATTTACGAATGGTGTAATACTTGCGTTGTGATATTTAGCACAACTTTGGGCGCTATCAACTAATTATTGTTCCAGAAATTTACAAATGGTGGAGCATAATTTTGCAACATGATGATATAAGTTGGTGTTTGCTTCTGTTTATTGAACTTGAAACATAAACATTTTGGCTTATGTTCAGTTGAATTCTAGGAGGGTTATTAAAGGTAGCTTTGTCACAAGAACTGATTAAGTCATTTTGTTTGATAGTGGCTGTTTTGCTATCAACTTTTGCACTTTAGAACTGCAATAAAGAAACACATTTGGGCATCATATCTCTTTGAGGATCTGTAGACAAGTAGACTTAAAATTCTAGAGTCACTATGCGCTAGTTAAAGAAAGATAGAGTTTTAGCTTTTAATGCTAACTGAAACTGCTTTTATAGGTGTGGCTGAAATTCTAGAGTCACTTTGCGCTAGTTAAAGAAAGATAGGAGTTTTTTTGCTTATAATGCTAACTGAAACTGCTTTTATAGGTGTGGCAGAAGATTGCCTTATGACGAAAGTAACGTAGTTATGTCTAAGATGCTATGATTAACACAACTCTCTAATTATATCGGGGGTCTTTGTTATGATATGGATGATCAGTTCTGTGAAGCATCTCTTATATAAGTTGCATGTCTTAATAGGTTTAGCTTTAGTATGATGTCTAGCATGTTTGTATAAAGGCTTAAAGTTGGTATCTATCTCTTTAAACTGTGGATTTAGCTGATTAGTTTTCTTGCTATATATAGATCTCTGTTCCTCTCTTATGTAAAAATTTTATGATTATAATATGATATTTGTTTAGTTGAACATAAAGATATCTGATTTAGTCCCTATGCTTATGTATACAGAAATGGTAGATTTACACTTTTTTCGTATTTAAAAACTAAGCTGACTAATGTCCTTGCTTATTGCAGATTTGTTGAACAAGGATTACAACTATGACCACAAATTTGTATTATCAGTTCCTGGATCAACTCCCATGGTATGAGCATGTATATTATGTCTAATTCCCGCTCCCTTTGTACATGTTCTGATTCACGGAATTATTCAATTACTGCAAGGTTAATCATGAAGTCAAATAGGAAACTGCTTTTGCAGCTTCATGTTGTTGTGCTAGACTCCTAATTACGAACTCCTTCTATTACGTATTGAATAATTGACCTCAGCTTTATTCCCATTAGCCTTTTGACATTTGATCAATTTTTATATCTTTTTTGGCTTTTGAGCTGAAGCTTATGCTCATTATTACTAGTAACTTTATTAGTTGCAATCGCGAATAGGTGGACTGCAAAATGTTTGAACGTTAAATCAAACCTCTTCTTTTCCTAGATTGTTTTGACATTCTTGTGTAATCACATTCCACCTTTATTATTTGATAAACTTTAGCTTCATTTTGTTTTTAACTCTTACTTTGTAAACAGGGACTTACAGCAACCGGTATGCAAAAAGGTCAGATTTTTCTTGGGGATATAAGTGCTCAGTACAAGAGTGGCAGGACCATTGTAGATGTGAAAGTTGACACATATTCTAATGTAAGTTCTGACGAAGATTTTGTGATCAAGTGCTGTGACTTCTCTTTCTATGGGTTGTGTTGGAAATTTCAGTTAGATAATTGCTTTTTATCTATTAAGTAGTTAGTTGTGTGCTGCGAATACTGAATACTGCGGGTGTGCATTCTTTACATGTTATTTATATTTTGATGATGCATAATTTAGTTGAAGACTTTACTTTCTCAGGTTTGTTAACTATGTCATCAATTGAATGTTTGTTGACATCCTGTTTTCCTTTATTGTAGGTCTCAACAAAAGTAACTGTTCATGAAGTAATGCCATACGCGAAAGCAGTATTAAGTTTTGATGTTCCTGATCACAAGTCGGGGAAGGTTAGTGACTTTCAAGTGTAAAATATATATCATGTTCTGTGTATGCTATATGGATCTACTTATACACCACATCTAAAACTTTTATATTCTCAGCCTACCTCAATCTTAGAATTTCTTTCCAAACCGAATCTATATCACCTGTTTTTGCAGGCCCAAATACGTGACACATCACTCTCTCCCATCTCTTTTACACTACCACTGCTAAAATCCGCTGGAAACAGCCATTTACCGCCGTAAAACCACCAGAAATAGTTAGCAGCAGCTTACTATGATATTCGCAAAATGCATCACTTACATCATCGCATCTATTCCTTTGGGTAACCATGGTTTTTGACCTTTTGGCCGACTTTACTTTTGTGGGATTTGTATTATGTTGTTTGTTTGTTTGTTTTTTTTTTTTTTTTTCTTTTTTTGCAATGAATGGAGGTTTCTAGTTGATCTCATCTCTCTATCTGTTGGTTTTAGAATGCGAATATGGTTGTTTGTTTACATTAGAAAGCATGTGCTGTAATGAAAAAATATTCGTTGTGATTGTATAGTTGTTTAAGCATCCCTTTTGGATTTTGTGTTTAGTATTTACTCTAGGCCTATTGGTAAATGATTTTGTGCTTTAAAAAGTGTCTTTTATAAATATTAGAGGTGGCAAAACGGGCGGGCCTGGGCACGGGCTAAACGGGCACGGGCTAGAATGGGCACGGGCTTAAACGGGCACGGGCTTAAACGGGCACATGTTATAAAAATCGCTTAATAAAAGACCTAAAACAATGAAATAAATTCCTTAAGTGTAATATCTTATTTATATTAAAAAACTTGGATATATTATATAAACAAATATTTCTTTAAAATGATTGTAATGTTCTACAATTGAGAAAAAAATGTGCCCGTTAGTGCCCATTTAAGTTTTCAATGGGCTATATGTGCCCATTTCAAAAAAAGGAGGGGGCTAAATGTGCCCAAATCTTTTAAAAATTTGCCCATTTAGCCCATCTTTATGCTTTTGGGCACATTTTGCCACCTCTAATAAATATGTCATATTGAAGATATAGAAAATAGTTTTTGTATGGGTTTGTTGCGAGTAATATCTAAGCTGTTGGATAATGTATATACTAATTACTTTAGGGCTATTGGTAGATAATAGTGTGCGGTCAAGAAGCATCTTATCAAATCTTGTGCTAAGTTATTAATATACATCATTTCATGAGCTGTTATTGTAGATGTGGAAAATTTCGCTTTGCTTCTTATGTGGGTTTGTTTATGAGTAGTGTATAGGTGAAAAATCCTTTAAAAGTCCTCAGCCATCTATAAGGAAGGGTATCTTTTGTTATATGTCATTGATCCCTGTAAATAATATCATCAAACCACGATCACTGCTCTGATATATTAAGAAGTACTGGTGATATATCGTTATATGCGGCTTTTACGTAAATACTAACCTGAGTCAGTTTGTTAATCTCAGCTTGATGTTCAGTATCTTCATCCACGAATTGCCATTGATTCCAGTATAGGTCTGAACCCATCCCCAGTTTTAAATGTTGCTGCAGCAGTTGGCAACAAGGATGTGCTTCTTGGTGGTGAAGTTGGATTTGACACCGCCTCTGCTTCTTTCACCAAGTACACCGCTGGGATAAGCTTTAACAAACCCGATCTTTCTGCTTCTCTTATGCTGTACGTTTATCGATTCTGTTTTCTCAAAGTTTAAATATTTCCTAAATGTGCGTTTGGTTTCTGTGTTTCTCGTTACATGGATAATGATCTCAATATGATGAAAACTGATATTTGTTTGACACGGTCAAACGGGTAAATATACAAAAGTAGCTAAAATAACGTAGTCTAGTGGGTCAAAAGCTGTCTAACGTGTATCCAAATGCATACGGTGCCCTTTCATCTAATAATACTTAATACATTAATTATTTACACAGTATAAAGAAATGAACAACAAAAAGCTGGTTGGTCTGACCAACTAACCTGTCTTGACCCGCACATTAAAATTACCCATTTTGACCCAAACATGTTTTGGTCCTTACCCAACTAGCACAACCCACTTGTTTTGCGACCTCTGAGTCGGATCTGAGCTCCAGTAGACAGCGAGACAGCCATTGTGGTGGCTGGAACTAAGATTTTATCTCCTTTTATCTTTAGTTTACAGTTGAAATTTCCTTCGCTGAGAAGTGTAAAAGCTGAAGGTCATGCCATTGTTGATGATAGTATTAGCCTAACCATGATCTTGAAAATGCAGAATGGATAAAGGGCAAACATTGAAAGCTTCGTATGTACACTCTGTGGATGTCTCACACAAAACTCAAGTTGTTGCTGAGATGACACACAAATTATCAACATTAGAGAACAGTTTTACAATCGGAAGTGCTCATGTTCTTGATCGCTACAACACCGTCAAAACTAGGTTTTCAGACAATGGAAATGTGGCAATGTTATGCCAACGAGAATGGCGACCAAAGTCATTAATAACTTTTTCAGCAGAATACGACACCAAGAAGACTGAAGTAGCTCCTAAATGGGGTCTTGCGCTAGCTCTCAAGCCTTGATAGGGTTCGGGCTGGATCTCTTCCATTTACTATCATATTGAATCTTTGTTAGAAGCCGCATAGTCGGTAAGACGATTGAACCACTTTGGAAAATTTTCAAATTTAAAGGGTATATTGATGTGTTGAATTTGATTTGGGAAAAATTGACCCAATTTTGTTAACATTCATGTTCATGTAATGGGGAACGCCTGCAATTGTATGTTAGATTGTGAATGGGACATAAGTTGTAGTCCCATGAATGATACTTTTTTGGCTTAATAATCCATGACATGTTTTTTTGCCTTCTCATTTCATTTTCTTGCTTATTTAACAAGCTGTTTAGTTTGGAAGTATTAATCTTATTCCTGAATAGGCCTTTTCTTAGTTATGTAGCTGTTGGCTTTGTTAATTGGTTACCGAGTCCGCATCTCCTGTACTTGTATGATTTAGATGATTACAACAAATTGCGTGATTTTTTTTTGATTTTTCCTAACAAAAATATGAATAGTAAACAAGCAATATTCACTCTTTTTTGTTTGATGTATAATAATACAAACTTTTTTAGATGATTACAACAATGACTTGAACTTTTCACGAGCTACTTGACCTTAAACAAGATTTCTATGCTCGATTATATTCACGAGCCAAGCTTTGAGATTGAACATTCGGCTCTTCCTTTTTAATTTGTCTTAAAGTAACACATATTTTTATAATGAAAAAAAAAGAAAAAAAGAAAGCCTCTAATACTTGTGGATTGAACATTCGGCTCTTCCTTTTTAATTATATAAAATCCCAAACAATTTTCTTTTGCTTACTCTTATTTTGGTGCTTACAAAAAGATAAATCCCCACCATTCATCTAGTTTGATCTAATGGTGGAGATTAAATTAAGATTTAATGGATAAACCTACGTCCATGTTTTTTTATTGTTTTTTTGTCTATTTTTTTCTTCACTTTTTTTTTTGTCTTATTTTTTTTCTTTCTAATTCACGTTTTTTATTTATTAACTTTCTTTTTTTTTCCACGTTTTTAACGTTTTTTTAATCCGCGTTTCTTTTTTCTTCGCTTCATACGTTTTCGTCTGTTTTCATACATTTTCATACGTTTTCATCTATTTTCGACCGTTTTCATATGTTTTCGTCCGTTTTTGTCCGTTTTCATATGTTTTTGTCTGTTTTCTTACGTTTTCGTCCATTATTCATACGTTTTCGTCCATTTTCGTCCGTTTTCATATGTTTTCGTCCGTTTCATTCGGTTTCTTTCGTTTTTGTTCATTTTCAGACGTGTTTTTACTCTTTCATACGTTTTTGTCCGTTTTCATATGTATTCATCCGTTTTTTTTACGTTTTCATCCGTTTTTTCTTACGTTTTCATATGTATCGGACTATCACAAGTGATATTCTGAATATCATTTTATGATATTTTGAATATCGCTTTTGATTTTTCTGAATATCACTTGTGATTTTTTGAATAACTACTAACTACCACACTTTTATTGCTAATTTTTCGTGTATCTCATTCTCATGATGTTCAACTTTTTGGAGGAGAATTTGATATCACTGGTGACATCACAAATATGTCAACTTCTTCTATTTTGTTGAATCATGTGTGATATCACAGATGATATCACTTGTGAAATCGCATGTGATATCACAGATGATATCACTTGTGAAATCACCTGTGATATCACAGGTGATATCCCTTGTGATACCACACGTGATATCACCTGTGATGTAACATGTGTTTGAGCTTCTTCAGTTTGTTTATGAAGATGTTGTGCTTTGTTTGACCATAGCTTCTTCACTGATCAACCATATATATTTTCAAATCCTGTTGTAAAACCTATTGAAATACTCACAATGTATCCATTAAATAGACAAATTCAATCACAACTTAAATAATAAACAAAAGTACACTAACTATGTGTTTAAAGCAAAATCAACTTGTTTAAGTTGTTTAATCTAAATGTAAACAAATGAAAACGTAAGAAAACAGATGAATACGTATGAAAGCGTAAAAACACGTTTAAAAACGGATGAAAACGTATGGAAATGAAAGAAAACTGATGAATATGGACGAAAACGTATGAAAACGGGCGAAAACGGACAAAAATGAACGAAAACAGATGAAAACAAACGAAAACATATGAAGGCGAAGAAAAAAACGCGAATTAAAAGAACGTAAATAAAAAAAACGCGAATTTAAAAAAAAAACGTGAATTTAAAAAAAAAAAAAAAAAGAAAAACGAATTAGAGAAAAAAAAGTAAAAAAAAAAAAAAAAAAAAGTGGATTAAATTATAAAAACGTGAATTTAAAAATAAAAGATTTTTTTTTTTTTTTGAATAAAAAAAAAAAGACAAAAAGACAAAAAAAACATGTACTTAGGTTTACCTTTTAAATTTAATAAATAGAAATTTATTCTTCGGCAAGAATGAATTTGTTGGTAAGCAAAAGAGTAAACTACACCATTCGTCCTTGTGGTATACGTTGACCATCAAGTTTCGTCATTTGACCAAAAAAATTGCACCGTTGGTCCTTAACTGCGAAACGTTACTCAGCGTTGGTCCCTCACCCTAACTGGCGTGACTAACGGGCGTTAAGCCCTTTTAAGTGGAGGGTATATTTGTCTTTTCCAACCCTTTACTCCTCCTCCTTTTCTATTACACTAGTAGTGCTATTACAGATCAGATGCACCATCAGACTACCAAATAGCACCAAGAACTGAACCACCAAAACTACCAACAGTTGGATCAGTTATCCCACCACAATCCATCACCAGCCAACTAGGCCTCTCCGCCACCACCACCACCACCACATCTCCACCAGCCCAACCATCACCAACAACCACCACCACCACTGAAAAAAAGAAAAGAGGAAGGCCCAGAAAATATGGAGCAGATGGGTCTGTCAGAAAAGCTTTATCTCCGAAACCCATCTCCTCTGCTGCCCCTCCTCCGCCACCGGTTATTGATTTTTCCTCCGCCAAAAGAGGCAAAATTCGGCCAACTTCTGCCGGAAAAGTGCAACAAGTGTACCCTGTTAAAGAAGTTGAGCCTTTAGGTAATAAACAAACACCCCCTTAATTGTTTCAAGATTTTGAAAAATAAAAATAAAAAATGGAGCATTAGGTGATAAAGATTTGTTTTTGTATATAAAGTTTGTGAATTTATGGTTAATTTGAATTGGGTATTCTTTATTTTGGTAAATGGCATCAAGATTTTTATTCCCTTTTTGAAATGGAACATTTAGCGGATAAGACTTGTTTTTGTGCAGAAAGTTTGAGTCTTTATTGCTTATGTGAAGTGGGTATAATTGATTTGATCAAATAGTTTCAAATTTTCATGGGGTTTTAAGTTTTGATTCAAGTGGGGTCCTAAATGAATGGATCTTGATGTTTTGTTAGAGAGAGATAGAAAATGTTGGAGAGAGAAGCAGATAATGGGGGAGAGTGGAAAAAAGGAGAGGGTGTGTATTATTTATTACTTTTATTTATTTAATCAGAAAGAAAAAAATAAAGGGAAAAAGACAAATATACCCTCCACTTAAAAGGGCTTAACGCCCGTTAGTCACGCCAGTTAGGGTGAGGGACCAATGCTGAGTAACGTTTCGCAGTTAAGGACCAACGGTGCAATTTTTTTGGTCAAAGGACGAAACTTGATGGTCAACGTATACCACAAGGACGAATGGTGTAGTTTACTCTAAGCAAAATAAAGTGCCTCATAAAATCCCCCAAACTCAACTCATTTTGTAAGTACTTTTTTTTACAATCTATTTACTTCAACCACCTTCTATCTGCATTCTGTTATTACTGTTACTGTCAGCTTTCTAATTACTCTTATGATAATGATGAATATAATGTTTCTTGTTAATTGACGTGTCATAATACATGTATGTGCCTTTAAAAATTTCTTGTTGATTTCAACTAATCCGAATTTTCTAGTTTTTTATCGCGTTAGGGACAACGATTATTTGTTTACTGATCCAGTAATTTTAGGGTTTGAAATGTAGAACACGCGTTGTTGTGTATCTAACAGCGTGGAATGTGCATATTGTTTAGGGTCGAGACTCATTATTATCATCTCTTTTACGTTGCGGTGCCTATTACTCTATTAGTGATCTATATGAGTTATAGGACTAACTTACTAGTGTGGGCGCAGTGGACATATAGTTTTTGCTTTTACGTTGTTCGTGTGTGATTTAGTCAACACTTAGAATTTTCAGACTATTAGATAGATATATAGACCATGACCCTTAGGATCTTCTTATTGTTATACCGAAAATTTGGTTGTACGCTAGTCCATCTCCTTTTAAATTGCGTGAAGTACTACTGTACTATTACGTGAGTGAAGAGTGTTTTGCTACTCCGTACTAAGATTAGCAACAGCAATATAGTTATAACTCGGCTGGTTAGATGCATCCTCAGTTTGGGTGCTGGAACGCTATTACATGACTTTCCTGCTTATCTTATTGTTATAATTTTACGTTTATACTTTATAGCCATCAAACTTCTAGGTCAAAGACTCCGGTTATATGGTTTAAGACAAGACGTCAACATTTTGACTAAAGTCAAATGTTGCTGCTGACCTTTCATCTATTCAATTTGTGCAATCTTGTTCGTGTTGTTTCTTGTGCACGTGTTACAGTTTTTCCAGAGGATTTTTCTGATATCAGACTGCGTAGTTGATAATGTTCTCGTTTGAGTTACTGTGTTGTCATCACACACACACACACGTGTACATACATTTGTCTGTTGCATTATCTTACTTTAGAATGCTGACCATGCCTCTACGCCTCTAACAGAACATACAGATGACTAGTGTCTTTTCATGCTTTATCAAAATAATTTTTTGCAGTATGAATTATTGGGGGCAAGTGTGTTGTATATAACTATTATTTTTTGCTTTTGGTTAGAGGAATAAATGACACAATGGGTTTTTGGATTATTAGAAAGGGGATATTAAAATTTTAGGGTTAATTTTGACAGTTCAGTTTATACTTGTATAGCTGTATTTTCTGTCATATATATAACTAAATCCGAGCATTTAATTAGAGCGGAGCCTATGGTCACACATAAGCTATTGATCCTCTATTGACATCTGACATCACTCTCAGGCTGTGATTGGAAGCTGGAAGCAGTAACCTGAATTCTAGTTCGCAATGGGCAGCAGTCACCCTTTTCATATCGGCAAAAGTGCACAAGGTAAGCTTCATTTTATATTTCGTATACGTTATGCTACATGCTAGCTCATTTATGTTACAATTGTAACACATTAAGTTTACATTTCCAATTGCCTACTGCTTTCAACTTTGACAAACCTCGCACAATCAATCGATCCTTCCTTTCTCTCCTTTTATATTTCTTATTCTTTGTAGCAATTAGTATTATCCATGAAACCTCTGCTCCAATAGTTGCTCTCACTTGTTTTTATTTAGTATGGTTAGTTACATCCATCAATACCTAACATGAAAATTCATGCTGGCCTACTGTAAATACTGTCCATGATTGCTATGTTATAGGATGTGAGCCTCCTTAAATATTCATTTTTAGATGTATCGTGCAGGCATTCAAATATATAATGCTTGTACTTTAACCATATCACCATATCTGCAAAACCACTAGTGTTTTCCCTTTTTTCACCACGAGATCATAATATTCCCCATTAGGTAGGAATTTGCAAGTACCATGCTAAGGGGTTTAAAGAGGTTGATGTCCCTATTTTAAGTCAAAGGCAAACAAAGAGGTAAGGTAATCAGGAAATAGAGTCAGAGGGGTGATATCAATTATCATATTCTGTTATAGTTCAAACTCCTTGTTCAATGCCCACTGCGTGAGCATTATTCAAGATTCTTGAATTCATAGAACACTCTTTTGAGGTTGAGTTTAAAGTCGTCCCCATTTTTATATGTTGCTGCAGCAGTGGGCCACAAGGATGTACTTATCGGCAGTGAAGTTGGATTTGATACCGCCTCTGCTTCTTTCACCAACTACACAGCTGGCATAAGCTTCAACAAACCCGACCTTTCTGCTGCTCTTTTACTGTATGTATAACCATCCTAAACTCTGCTTTTTCATATGGGCGAGTAAGTAATATCACATGACCATGATCTGTCAAATGGCAGGATGGACAAAGGCCAAACATTGAAAGCGTCTTATGTACACTTCGTAAATTGCTCAGACAAAAATCAAGTTGTTGCTGAGATGACACACCAATTATTGACATTGGAAAACAGTTTTAGTATAGGAAGTTCTCACATTGTTGACTGTTACACGGTGAAGGGCCTGAAGGCAAAGTTTTCAGACAATGGAAAAGTGGCAATGTTGTGCCAACGAGAATGGAAACCCCAGTCATTGGTAACCTTTTTACCAGAGTATGACAGTAAGAGAACTGAAGTTTTCCCCAAGTGGGGTCTTGCAATAAATCTCAAGGTTTAATATTCTTCCCAGGTCCTCGTTAGAAGCTGTATAGTCGGTAAGATGATTAAATCATTGTGGAAAATTTCAGAGTTCATAGGGTATATTGATGTTGGAACTTGAAATATATTTGGGAGAATTCCCAATTTTGTATACATTGTTGTACATGCAATGGTTTGATAGATTGCGATGGGGCTGATAATCCATGATCATGTTTTTAGATATTATTTTTGTTAGACTATTACTAGTTTCAAGTGATTGCTGAAACACTTGTTTTGTTAAATGGTATAGGTATACATCTGTTACCTACTTACCAATATAACAACTTTTCATTCTTTATATTTATGCATTGATAAGTGATGCAGATAATCAAGTTGTCTTAAATTAGAATGGAGATAGGAGATTTGGTCAATGAACCCCTTAAGTTATTACTTCCATTTGATAAAACGGCAGACAACTTGGTTGACTCGGTTTATTGGGATGTACAGCTTGATGTCCTTGTTAAAATGCATTTCATGATTCTTAAATATTGATCCTAGTCTCATGTTAACAAGTAATATTTTTTTCTACAGATATAACATGCTTCATTCAATGTATTTATTTCCTGAATATGCAGCATTTTAATTTTCTAAAGATATATTATGTTTTTTTGCTAATTCTATTGGTTTATAAAACACCCAGGATAAGTTGGTATATTTTTTGAGTGTAATGTTACTTTTGTCTTGTAATTGCTGGATATTGGTACGCTATGCTTTATTTGTTCATACACCGGATATGGCAACCGTGTTTTAGGGCTGTTAGACAAATAGACAAAAGATTGAAATTACCCAACACATCTGGATGGATTACCTTTTAGGATTATTAGCTTTAAGGTGATTAAGAAGTTTGCAACTTCCTGAAATCACATTTATAAATACGAAACACTTGGTAAATACAGATGAAAGAAAATGCTATGTGAAAGCTTAAGGTATCACTTCTATCGAGTAAAGGGAAGTCACCAGTCCTTCAAAAGCTGGTGTTTAGAGGGTTGATTTTTGAGCATTAGCATTAATCAAATGAAAATGCAGAAGCCTTTCTTTATGTACAGTCTTCCCATCTAATATCATATGGTGTATTTGGTCTTTAGGTGTCTTGTTGTTACAGAAAGCTTCTTAAGACTCAAGGGCTCCAACTCCATCTCCTTCGTAGAAGAAAGATAGTCAGGAACCTTTGCTGCTGCTACTGAAAACATACCAGCATCTTCGTGGTAAACCTACCAAATGGTTTCTGGGTAAGCAATCTCAGTTGACTCATTATTGTACGCAAAGCTTTAGAAAAGTTATGGGGTCTTGTTTTGTTTACTTATTAGGTCTTCGTATGAAAATTGTCAAACAAACCATACTTCGCTGAAAACGAAGTTTGTATCAGTTGATAGAATTCTTCATTTCAGTACGCTCGATAGAGTGTAACTGCAGTCTATTGCCACTATTTTGTTAGTTATGGTTGAATCTTGGTTCTTTACAGACACTGATAGCTACTTTTCTAGATGAATAGATTGTTACTTGAAATTGGGGGAGTTCTTTTTTTATAAATAAAGCTTGGAATTTCCCGAAAAATGTTTTATAGATGAGTAGACATGGTCCGTGTTCATGCTTATCAGGACTTCTTAGCTATGCTAATAGCATATTCAGGGAACGCAATATGGTAGAAGCATTGTTAGGTTCTGATTAGTATTTCACATAAGAGTATCATACTTCATACACCATAGAATGAACTTGATTATTCAGTATTGCTTGACAAGGATAGGGTTTGAGTCTTTGAGAGCTATAGGGCAAAGGCCTTAGTCGAACAATTGACCAAAAAGGTCAAAGAAGGTGACCAACAAGGATAGACCTCAAGCACAATACTCGAGTCTGGAGGTGTGCTAGTGCAGACAACTTCATGGGACTAACTCTTGAAGGGGTCGTTGCTAACTGATTAAGAGAAGCAACACTCGAGGCAAACTTTTAATAGGATACAACAAAACCCAACTGAAAAAAGAGCTTTAACTTCTTTAAACTAGGTCATTTCTCTTCTTAAATTGGTGCTTACTATTCCGTGAGGCGGGCCAAGCCTTCACCTTCTTGTTGTATGTAGCTTTATCTTACCAGATCTTGTTAGAAAATTGCGAATTCCATATGGATCCAGATCATTACATAGTTGGATGATTAGATCAACCATGTTATGGTCTGGTTTGCATCAACAAAGAATAGGATACTATGAAGTCGTGTTGAGTATCAACATGGTGTCGAAATTATATTTAGCATGTGAAAATTTAAGAGTAGAGTACTTGTAAAACATAATATCTTAAATTATCAAGAATCAACTTTTTATTGTTTACAGTGAAAAAAATCAAGATAAATTAATGGTTAGGAACTTAGGTTGTACTGTTGCAGTATATAACACCGTTAATAACTAAGGTATATGGTACAGTTTCGAAGGTTTCAGGTTTTGGGTAACATTGAAATACTCCAATGTTGTAATCCACTTCTCCTGCGTCTTCAAACGGTGTACCGCCACTGTATCTGGCCAAAGCTCATGCGTACACCTTGTGTGTGGTTCTGGATAATCATACATAGACCACTTAGCGTTATACCTATTTTTTGCCTTTCGCCCGTCTCGCAACCACTCTCCAAAAACTTTATCTTCCGGGCCTTCGAAATGGTTTCTTGGGATATCGGAATCTTTAAGCCATTCGACTATATCCCATGATACCAAATATCCCATACCCGACATATAGTGCGCAAAAGGATCCATACTAGGACATGGGACCACATAGCCATAATATAAGTCTTGTCTTGATAATGGCATCAGGGTCTCCACCAATTTAGGTAACCGGAAATAAGTATCGTCATCACCTTTTATCACATAATGGTAAGGTGGGTAGTGAGTGTTGTCTTTTAACATATCTGGCAAGCTTGAGAAGTAGGTGTAAGTCTTACCTTTATCCATGTTCTCTTTGCAGTTCATTATTATGATATCATCATATCTCAATATTTCAAGTGCAATTATAACTTTCTGGTCTTCTTTTGTTAGGTTGCAGAAGACAAACTTTACGTCGATTTTTGCTCCTCTTACTGATTGGATCCCATATATGAGGCGTAGGAAGTGGCGGCGGTTGTAATTGTCTGGGAGTGTTAGAATCCCTAGGAGGATTCGGATTTCGTTTTCTGATGATTTAATGGGCAGTGAAGAGATGTTTGAAAGAGGCGAGGAGATGGCACATTTTCTGATGTTTGAGAAATGGTCGAATCTTATTTCATTGATGTATGCTAAAGTGACCAACAACCCGATGAAGATGAAAGATGCAATGATGAACCGTTTGCCATTTCCGAGATTTGCTACATTCTTCATATTCATTGATGAGATTTGCACAGAAGCTTGGTTTTGGAAATGAGGTATGAGCAAAACCAAAATTTTGATGTCAAATTGACAATCTTAAAGAGAAGTGTTAAATGGAAAATGTGTGAATAGACAAAAATGCCCCGTAGGACTTATCAAAACGCACTCTGAGTTGACCATCATGTGGGGTGTTTTGGTAAATTGTGAGGAGAAAGAATAGAGTGGTGATCTTGAGCCTAACTTGAATTATACACTAGCTAGTTGACAGTTTTGCTTGAATAGTGTCTAAAGGGAACTCACTTTAAATTAGACATTGTGAATAGACGATTGCACCCTTGGACTTCAAAGAGATGCAGCTTGAGTTGACCACTTTCTGATAAGGGTGCATGTTCACTTTGTGATGGTGGTTCTGAGCCTAACTTGAATTTCCATAAAAGCGACATGAATAGACAATTGTACCCTTGGAGTTTAATGAAAGAGGGCATGAGTTGAGTAAGTTGACCAGCTTTTAATAAATTTGGTTGAGGATATTTTAGGCAAATTGAAAAGTTGAGCGTAGTTTGAAGTAAAGTCACGATGGTCATACACTTTGAGTGATTATTAGGCTTATTTGCATGATCATGTTGACTGCTAAAAATTCGTTACAAATGCTTAAATTACAAGTTATTGACTTATTGGCCTTTTGTATTGTTTTATTTTTGATCCTGTGATTCAAGATTCACATGCGAAAATGAAAAAAAACAAAAAAAACAAAAATCATTTATGTAGTTTAAAGCATGGTTGTTAGGATCCCGATCCTGATCTTACGATTTTACGATACTGCAAAGCAAAAACGATCCGGATCCTACATAGGATCTTTGCAAGCTTAAGATCTTATAGGATCCCGATTTTAACCATACGATCTTACGATCTAATCCGATCCGATCTTACTTTTCTCGGATTACAAACTAAAAAAATACAAATTTATGGGTTGTTTGTTTGTAGAATTCAAAAACAACATGTTAATCTTTTAAACATTTTATAATCATAATTTAGGACAACATTTATATGAAACATTCGTAGTATTTTATGGTTATAATGTAATAGAATTTGTAGATTTGTATAAAATTACATAAACTATTAAGAAATAACATTAGAGTAGGATCTTAAGATCCCATCCGATCTTACGATCACGATCTTGCAAAGATGAAAACGATTCTGGGTAGGATCCCGATCTTGACAACCTTGGTTTAAAGTTTAAAAAAAAAAACCACAACCATTTGTGAAAGACTATGGGCTGCTGGGTTTACTTGCTGGGCTATAGAGCATGAAACATATAGGGCTGAGGCCTGAGGACAGACTAATTTGCTTATGTTAATCACATACATTATATGCCTTTCAAAAAAAAAAGAAAAATGTATGCATTATAAAAGATATTAACACTATATGGTCAAAGTCATAAGTGCATCTCCAATCCATTCAATCATTTTGAGTATAATACAATGCCATATATGCATATAATATATTTACATTACTCCTCTACAACCCACTGAACTCACTAAAGCAGTTTTTGACAGTTTATAAAGAGAGAAATATGAAGGATTTCTTAGTAAACTCATAGGTATAAAATAAGAGGTCATACAATTCAAGTTTAAATATGATGCAAAAAGAGAAGAATTCATATTACACTCACTATCTCCACAATAGAATTGGATGATGAGTTGTCATCTAAATCATTTCATTGAACTATGCCAGCTCACCTAATTGTGGATGGCCTAAAGGGCACTTATAAATTTTTAAGTGGTTAAAATAGATTAAATAATCATTGACATACAAAATATTAAGATAGAACAATAATATTGTGAGTTGTGACGAAAGGAGCAACAAGTAAGAAAATTTCTAAGAAAATAGAGGACCATGAAAGGCTGCTTGTGTAAAATAATGATTTAAAAATCCAATGTTTGTCTCGTGTATTGTATTCTTAGTACCTAGCTAAAAATTGACATGTTGACGGGGCAGAATTAGTGATGGATCTAACTAATTGAATGTATGTAAAGATCATTTTATTTTTTTAATCAGTTAATTAATAACAGATTAACATGAGTGTTGTATTCTAACGATTTTCTTTCCTTCTTTTTAATCAAACTGATTTTTACATGTATGTCTTATGATGTTTCTAAAAACATTTGAATTAGCATGATCGAACATGATTTCATGGCTTAATATATAAAGAGATTGGGAGCTTTCGACTTTTTTTTATTTTATTTTATTTATTTTTAAATAGCCCACCAAAATAGAAAACCAACAACAAATTACCAGTTACCACAAAGGTTTCATGATGCCACTCATGACAAATTTTGAAAACAAAAAAAGCAACAAAAAAATTCATTTATTACTAAAGTGTAAAGATAAAAACATAAAAAAGATTGGATATAGAATAATTCAATTCAGAGTGACAAAACAGGCTGAACATATCCGGATGGAATTTGCTAGAACCACATAAAATCATTCACAAAAAAAAATTCACACGCTGAGGTGGAAGCGGATGATTGGTTTTTTGTTAGAGTGGATCCCACAAAAAACCAATCATCCACTTCTATCTTAGCGTGTGGATTTTTTTTATGAATGATTTTGTCTTGGATGTATCACTTCTCTATCAGGATAGAACCTATACCAGGGGATCGAAAACAAGTAATTTCTCGGGACCAGCATGGGCAGTTTCTTAAATTAGATAGTTTGAACTTAGATATTTAGTTTAGCCTCTTAATTAAAAGAGAAAAGTTTTTGTAAACCTTCTAATAAAAGAAAATAAAAATATGAGCCTACTCAAGTGAAAAAGAAATAGCATCTTATCATGGTTTGACGGTCATGGCACGTCCTTGGTATCAGTTCAAAATCGGGTTCAAAGCTAGAGAAAATCTTGTATCGGTTAAAAAGTTTGGCATTAACGTGTCCTTGGCTTCAAGGCCTGGTCAGAAATGTAGGTTCATGGTTCACGTATTCCACGAAAAATGGTTCACCTGTTTTACGAAAGTTGGTGCCTTCTTATACATCTACTTTTACTGTATTACGTAAAAGTATTAATAAGTAAATAGTGTTCTAGATTAATTAATGTCCTATCAATTTATGTATAATAGTGTTCTATCCGAGGTTACAAATAACGCGAGCTGAAATGTGGTGGCATGACTAAGTCTCACGTTTTAGCGGCTAAAGAAGTTTTCGTGTTTTTAAAGCGTAGCATAAGACGACTCAAAATATGAAAATATTCATATATTTAAATCATATTTTATATATATCGAGTTTACAAAAAGCGTTATACATAATGAATAATGTTACGAAATTATTCTTACATGTAATATTCTTCACTAAAAAAAAAGTCATCGGAGTTGAATAAAAAAGACTTGCCACGCCTCACGCCTTAGCGCGCCTTTTCCTGCCTCATCTCACGTCACGCCTAGATTCGACACTTAATTTATTTCGTAATATTAAGATCACGCTTCACGCCTTAACGACGCCTTTTAGAACCATGGTTCTATCACTACTCTCCATGTCTCAAAATTGTTATTCTTAGATAAAAAAAAATACATTGTTTAATAAAAGTAGGACCAGTGCACTTTACAACCAATCAAATATCATCATCACTTACTAAATTCTCTTTCAATTTGTTGAAATATAAATGAACAATTATTTTAGAATATCCCAAAATGAAAAAGGTGGACAATAATCTTAGAACAAAAAGAGTAGTTTTTAATCCATTGCATACACAAGGTAGCTGAATACATACATACATACACACACACACACACACACACACACACACACACACATATATACATACATATATATATATATATATATATATATATATATATATATATATATATATATATATATATATATATATATATATATATTTCTTCACTTCTATTTTTCTCTTTCTTTCTAAGAGTCGAGATAACCGCAACTCCACATGGTTTTCATATAGGCACACACTAGGAATCATTGTCTTTCTACACGATTTTGCAGTCTTAACTTACCAGTTACCCGGATCCCTGCGTTAAAGCAGGCCGAATCCCTTTTGGGATGGATCCGAGGGAATCGGCAGAACGTAAGGCAGTTTTTATACTTCCTTTGAAATTATCTAATTTCACTACTTTATAAAATTTACTAAATATGTTACTTAATACTTGTGTTCTCATGATCACATCCTTTAAATTCATATCTAATCATGAGATTTTAGCTCATTTTGTGGTTTTAGCATTCATTGCAATGCATTCCTTTTCTCTATAAATAAGGTCTCAAAATACTTGCATTCTCCATCACCTTCAACCTCTCAAAACACAGAAACTTACCTTACCATGGCTACCAAAAGATCACAATCATCTCAAAACCATGAGGAATTAGTTAGTGAAATCACCACTTTCCAAAACATCACCAACACCATCTCTCAAAACAAAAACTTCATCCTACCACCTTCCATGATTCCTCCACCACCTAGGACTAGGAAAACCACACAGATTAGTGTCCGACCATGTTGCTTTATAAATCCACTATCCAATAACTCATCCCCTCCAAGCAACTTTTCACTACCAACCGACTACAACATGGCACCACCACCATCTCCTCAAAATTCACCACCAAGGTCTCAAACGGTATCTCAAATCAACTCTAAAATAGCCAACTTAGAAGAACTCCTTAGGACTCCAAAGACCACTCTACCACCATTGTCCACATCGTCACCCGCTCCAACTCAAACATCCAAATCTACATCACCTCTATTATCCAACATAAATACAAAAGAGCTAGTTTTCTCCACACCTCCTACCTCACCAAATGCTCTCATCAAAGATCTTGAAAATTTACCACCTCTACCATCCATCATTTCACTTAAACACCTAGCTACTCAACCTCCACCAATATCCGACATTATAGATATGGATCATTCTCTACCAAACTTTCCACCAACCTTTCCACAATCTAATGTGTGGAAAACTAGAAGGGGGGGTTGAATAGTTTTACCAATTAAAACTTCCTTTTAATCTATTTAGATCGACTTATGTCAATCTATTTGGATGTGTGTGATGGATGTTGATAAACAAGCATATAAAGGTAAGTAATGAAAAGACAAGAGTAAGAAGCACAAAACCACAACGCAAGTATTTATAGTGGTTCGGCTACAAGGACACCTTCCTTGCCCTACTCCACTCCCCGAGTCACCTACTCGAGAGTTCGTAATCACTACACCAATCTCCTTATGGCGGAGAAGCCTTCACAATGTTGCCTACCCTTTTTCCGGTGCTAGGCTAACCACCGGGTTCTTTCACTCCAAGGTGAACCACACCTACACAACGTCGCCTACCCTTTATAAGGTACTAGGCTAAGTACCTAGTTCTTTCACTCCAAGGTGAACTACACCTTCACAACGTTGGCTACCCTTTATTAGGTACTAGGCTAAGCACCTAGTTCCATTGCAATGGAGGAACTACTACCACACTACACCAACGACTAATCCCAAAGGAGATCTACTCCTTTACAACATCATCAAGGATATCAATATCCTTGGATCTAATACTAGTCTATCTTGTACATCGAAACACACCATATCGAATGTACATCTAAGGCACTTTTCACTAATGCCTTTGACTAGATCTACAAGACACCTTTCACTAATGTCTTGTGTCTTCACTTCTAAGCACCTTTCACTAATGCTTCTTTGTCTTGACTTCTAAGCACCTACCACAAGTGCTTATCCTATAGACGATAGATACCCTTCACTAATATCTTCGTCTTGACACTTGAGACATCTTTCACTAATGTCTTCAACACTACACTTCTTTGAAGAAAGAAAGGAATCATCAACAAGAAGACTTCAGTAGCCTTGATGATGAGGAAGCATGGCAACTCATGGACTTGAGCTTGCTTGACTTCAAAGGTGGCGATCTTGCCTTTAAGAGGAACCTAAAAGATCACATAAAAACAAAACTACAAACATAGATCTCATGGATCTGAGGTTAGTGAGTTTTTAACTCAGAGAGAAAGTGTGTTAGAAAGGGGTGAGAAATAATGAAGAAATGACTCACTATTTATAGAGGAAAAATCCTACTGTTCCCCGGATCCCACGGATCCCTACCTCAAGGGATCCGGCTAGCACAAAGCTAGGGATCCGTGGAACGCTCCTCTTTGCCCATGGGTATTTTGGTTATGGGTCATGGGTCATGGGTTGAACCATGGATCTTTGGCTAGATACAATGTATATTTGAGTGCAATGTACTTAGTCACTTGGGTATGGGTTGATCCATGGGTTATGGATATTATCCATGTATGATATAAGCATGATGTCATGCAATGGGTTATGGGTCAAAATCCATGGGGCATGGGCTTTGGGTTGTACCCAACTACATTCAATGTATTTGCCCAATGGGTTGTGATACTGAAGTTTCTACCCATTTATATTACCCAATATACTACATACTAGTTATGTGTATATTTTATCCAAATATGTAAACACTAGTTGTTGTACATATGTATTACTAAATCATAAAATCACTTATACTTGTTTTAGTGTTTTATGTGAAAACGTGAATATGTTAGAAACTATTAGTTCAAACCATTTACGTATTTATTTATTTCGTTAAAATGATTTTACTTTTGTTATCGACAAAACATTAGAAGATCGTAAAATATAAATAAACGTTTTTACGGCTTATTTGTATTAACAATCTCTCCCTTTTGTTGATGACAAAACATAAAATTATTTTAAGGAAAAGCTAAAATTCGTAAAAGTTTGAATTTGTAGTTTTTACTTTCTTCTCCCCCTTTTTGTCGAAACAAAAAGTGTTTGAAGGAAAGCAACACATCGTTTTTAAGAAAAACATGTGAAAGAAATAAAAATAGAAAGAAATAGAGAGCAAGTAACGGGAAAGGATCTCGTCTTTACTCCCCCTTGACGAGTCCATCCCTATGTAAGGGCGTCAAGAAAGTGATACTAATCTAGTTTGTTTGCAAGTAAGTTTGCAAAAGATTTCGTCTAAGTGACGAATGTACTCCCCCTTGATGATTGCAATTTTGCAAGGGGATGTCATGAAATGTAAACCTAGTATTGCAAGTAATTTGCAATGTATTGCTTTGACATAAAGCTCCCCTAGCTTTAGGATGTCAAAGTCTTCATGTGTAAATTGAATAACTACAAAACAAAAGTTAGAAAGCAAGTATAATTCACAATTTCCTGCAAATGTGGTTCAAGTTAGTAGAAAGAAAGCTTTCGTCTCATGGATCCCACGGTTCCCTCCTGGTAGGGATCCGTCTAGGCAATTCTGAGGGATCTGTATTAGCTGTTTAATTACAGTAAAGGTGATATAACAAGTAATGTTATCACAAAAATGAGATATGAATACAAAGTAATCATATACTCAATAAAATAACAAGTAGCATGTAATTCCATTTAATAAAACTAGAGTTATGATATACATGACTCTAAAAACTAAGAAAATAAGAGAATACATGACTAGGAATTTCTAAACCAACTATCGCTTGATGCTAGGACACCACTAAAATCTTCTAGCTCGAGTTTTGTTTAGGTTTAATCTCGTCGAAACGTTCGAGGAGATGATAGAACATGAAACGTTGGTCTTCTCGTACTTCATGTATCAAACTTTCAACATGTTGACAATGATAGAAATCTTTGTCATGGCTAGGTAGTGGTGGTGGAAGAAATGAAATGGCTTGATGCGAAGGATCAAGTGAAGCGGCTTGTGGAGCTTCAAACGATGGAGGGATTGGTGGAGGCGCATTTGAGAATGGCTCGACTAAGAATGATGGTGGTGGTAGAGAAGTGTCAACTTCCATATGGTCGGGTGGTTGACTTTGATGAATTCTCATAATCCAAATGGGATTATATGATGGAAACGACGAAAAGGTAGCCGGTGCAAGTGTTGACTCAATACCTTGATTTTGTAGCATTATTCCTCCTAATGAGGAGAATGTTGTCGGCGGATGAGACGGCCTAGGAGGCAAGTCCTCTAAATTGTAGAGGTGTGGTGATGATAGTGGGGATGTAAATGAAATAGCTCTAGGAATTAATGGTGATGGTTTAGTGGAGATGATATTGTTTGGCCTAGGAGGTATGGTGGTATTTGGAATTGGTAGTTTTGTGGGTACTATCCTTTTAGGAATTGGTTTAATTGGATGAGAAAGGATCCTATCATTTGTTGGCTTGACCGAGATGATTCGTTGAAGAGATTTTGTGTATAACACGAGCCTTTTCATGGGTGTTTCTTTGGTGGATAAGTTACTACTTGGGGTTTTCCTCATGATGAGATGATTTCAAAAGGTTTGTAAGGATTTCTAAAGTGCTGAAAGTTAGGATGAGAGTGATGACTATGGAGGTCCTAACAAAGTGGTTTATAAACCAAGAGATTTGGCAAGTGCATTTAAGCCTTAAGCCACTAGGATTCATTGGAATGTGATGATTAACATGCACAAGAGTCAACTTCAGAGTTTGCACTGATCTAGGAACTTATTTAAGATGAGATGGAGTGTTTGAGTTAGGAAGATGAGTTGAAATGATTGTTTTAGCAAGATTTTGGCATAAACTGTCACCCGGATTCCACGGTTCCCTCCTCAGAGGGATCCGTCTAGGCTAATCCTAGGGATCCGGCCTTCAGCAGTTATGAAAGAGTGGAAATGATGTTTCTAAGATCTAAGACCTATAACATCTTGAGTGTTTCAGTCCTCCTAAGTGTTTTAAATGAAGGGGTGCTTAAGTACTTGAAGGTAATGAATGATGTAGCTAATGATTGTCTTTTATGGAAGGATTTGGAATTTCCAAAAGTTCCAATGGATGAGCAAGGATGACACTAAAGATTTAGAGTGTCAATTGAAGCTAAATGATACTAGAGATCATGTTGTGACTTAGGATAGTGTTTTGGAAAATATCCTAGAAGCTTTGAGATGGGAAAAACTAGAGTTTGATCAACTTTGATCAATTTTGAGGTAAGGATGAATAATGATCAATTTTGCCATAATAGAAAAATTTCTAAAATGTGAGGGATTAAGTAATAGATGAAGTGTGAGTTTGAGAGCGGAAGAGTAATGAAAAAATGAAATTGTGGATCTACAAGCGTCTTAGAGTGTGATCTAGGTGAGTTATGTGTGAGTAGGAAGGATCAACCTATCTTGATAAGGACTTAATTTTCCTTAAGACACTATGTTTAGCTTAGTGTGAGGTGTTCTAAGGATATGTTTGAAATATAATGCTTGCAATTGCATTTTCTGTTTGCCGGATCCCACGGTTCCCTAAGTGTAGGGATCCATTTAGTACAATCTTTGGGATCCGCCCATCAGCAGGACCTTTACTAAGGGTATGCAATGATCTTGACAATGCATTATATCTCAAGGATAGTCTAAAAAGAGTTCTAATACTAAGATATCAAATGTAAGATGTTTTATTTCATGAAAAAAATTGGATTACATTGATAAAGCACGAGTACAAGAGAATTGATCCTAATTTGGAGTACTACTAGGTTCCTTGAGTGTTTTTGCTAGGAGGATCATTATGTGATTGATGAGTGTTGGTGGAATCAAGAATGAAGAAAGTCTTCATGAAAGATATGTTTAGCGGTTCCATCATCTTGTTCACAAGTACGTACAACGGACTTTGAAATTGAGGATGGAAGTGCATAACATTATGATAGAGGCATGTTAAGAACATTCCATAAGGGATGAGTTTATTCTTGGAGCCTTGAAGATTTGCAATTCGCCTTGCGAAGAAGTAGGCGAGATTGTATGGTTGTTGTGTTAGCAAACAGTACAACATGTGAGCACAACAAGCGGAAGAATTTCTCGATTTCCCCTAAGGCTCCAAACATTTTCACGTAGGATGAGTGCAAGAGGCTTGTACTCTTCTCGGATATCCATTGTAAAGATAATGTTTGGATCGGAGTAATATGGTCGAGGTTTGCATATTATGCGATTTAAATCTTTCGGAGAGGGTATGTGTGAACAATATGGACTATTTTCTTCATGAAAGTTGAAGAGAGAATCAAGAGACCAATCTTCGGTGAAGGCACATTGTCCATGATTTGGAATCCGGAGGATGTGAGCAAAATGCCCAAGGGTTAGAGTGAACTTTTGGTTTTTGATATAAAACCAAAGAGATAGAGAGCGATCCTCGTTACGAACGAGTTCGACTTGACGGAAGAATTCCATTATGAACCTTGGACATATCTTCTCGTTGATTTCAAGAAGACATTCTAGTCCTATGGCTCGGAAGGAGGTATTGATACCTTCTTCGAATTGTAGAGAGGTGTCTACAATACGTCCTTCGTGGAAGTGACGGTTTTCGAGATTATTGAACCCACAGACATGATTGCCAGGTGTGTTGGGTTCTTGAGAGATGTTCGGAGTGTAGACGCTAGTGAGTGAAAAATCAAACTCATATTCATGCGTCATAGTTGAACCTATATAAATGATAAGTTAATAAAAAGAGATGTTTGTGGTCAACCTATGATAATCTAATGTTTTTACTAGATTTTTATTAACAATGGTATTTAACACTTTAACTTACTCAAGGTTTTGAATTTCTAGTGGATTATTACATTTAGAAGGATAGTGATTTTTAATTTGCATGAAAAACTGTTTTCCAGTAGGACGGATCCCACGGTTCCTTTTCAAAAAGGATCCGGCTAGTATAACTTTCGGGATCCGTAGATCTGTAATTACAGAACCATATTATATGAAAACGCTTAGGTTTTTAGAACTCATAGTTTTATACCAAGATATATGTTTTAACCTACATTTTCTTTTAACATGCATACATGACTTCTAATGTATCACGAAGGAGTATGAAACAAATAAATCAAAAGAAATGACAAACACATTATGATAATAATAACCTAGATAACTAGATTATTAGTAATATTGCATTTCAATACTAAGGATGATACAAAGGATTGGGTATATGATCCCAATGTAGATTAACAACACAAAGTAAATGTCTCCATATGTGAACTTCATCATAGGGAACACAAGTGCAATGAGTGTTAAGGCGATGAGCACGAATGCGATGTAAACCATGTTGATGACGAATCTTCTTGGTTTCGGTTGAGATGAAATGAGGAGGAAGATGAAATTTTTGAATGAGAGAAAATTTTTGAGATTGGAAGATTTGAAAAAGTGAGGGTTTGGTAGAGTGGTCGACGGTGGGGTTATTTATAGAGAAGGAGAAATTTTTGAAATTCGTGTTTTGTTTTATTATAGGATTAAAAGAAATAAAACATAAGTTTTATATACCACGACTATAGACGAGAAATATAACACGTATGTGAGAAAAAGGCTTCCTAATGAAGCTTTATGTAAAACATGTAATTGCACAAAAGATAATCATATAATTACCTAAATAGGTATACTTAATTATCAAGCAAAGTAAGAAGAAAATCATACCTCTAGCGCACTTGGGAATGTCTTTACAAATGACATAGCAAATGTCGCCTACCCTTTTTCCGGTGCTAGGCTAACCACCGGATTCTTTCACTCCAAGGTGAACCACACCTACACAACGTCGCCTACCCTTTATAAGGTACTAGGCTAAGTACCATTTATTAGGTACTAGGCTAAGCACCTAGTTCCATTGCAATGGAGGAACTACTACCACACTACACCAACGACTAATCCCAAAGGAGATCTACTCCTTTACAACATCATCAAGGATATCAATATCCTTGGATTTAATACTAGTCTATCTTGTACATCGAAACACACCATATCGAATGTACATTTAAGGCATCTTTCACTAATGCCTTTGACTAGATCTACAAGACACCTTTTACTAATGTCTTGTGTCTTCACTTCTAAGCACCTTTCACTAATGCTTCTTTGTATTGACTTCTAAGCACCTACCACAAGTGCTTATCCTATAGACGATAGATACCCTTCACTAATATCTTCGTCTTGACACTTGAGACATCTTTCACTAATGTCTTCAACACTACACTTCTTTGAAGAAAGAAAGGAATCATCAACAAGAAGACTTCAGTAGCCTTGATGATGAGGAAGCATGGCAACTCATGGACTTGAGCTTGCTTGACTTCAAAGGTGGTGATCTTGCCTTTAAGAGGAACCTAAAAGATCACATAAAAACAAAACTACAAACATAGATCTCATGGATCTGAGGTTAGTGAGTTTTAACTCGAGAGAAAGTGTGTTAGAAAAGGGTGAGAAATAATGAAGAAATGACTCACTATTTATAGAGGAAAAATCCTACTGTTCCCCGGATCCCACGGATCCCTACCTCAAGGGATCCGGCTAGCACAAAGCTAGGGATCCGTGGAACGCTCCTCTTTGCCCATGGGTATTTTGGTTATGGGTCATGGGTCATGGGTTGAACCATGGATCTTTGGCTAGATATAATGTATCTTTGAGTGCAATGTACTTAGTCACTTGGGTATGGGTTGATCCATGGGTTATGGATATTATCCATGTATGATATAAGCATGATGTCATGCAATGGGTTATGGGTCAAGATCCATGGGGCATGGGCTTTGGGTTGTACCCAACTACATTCAATGTATTTGCCCAATGGGTTGTGATACTTAAGTTTCTACCCATTTATATTACCCAATATACTACATACTAGTTATGTGTATATTTTATCCAAATATGTAAACACTAGTTGTTGTACATATGTATTACTAAATCATAAAATCACTTATACTTGTTTTAGTGTTTTATGTGAAAACGTGAATATGTTAGAAACTATTAGTTCAATCCATTTACGTATTTTATTTGTTTCGTTAAAATGATTTTACGTTTGTTATCGACAAAACATTAGAAGATCGTAAAATATAAATAAATGTTTTTACGGCTTATTTGTATTAACATAATGAACCTAGTTGGATGGATGAAACGTCCCACACCATCTCTGTTGCGAACATTGCCAAAGCTCTAGGCAATTTGCCATAAAAAATATGGACGAAATGCGATTCATTCTAAACCACATTCTAGATCGCATTAACATCATCACCTACAAAACCTTCCAACTCTAAACAACATGCAAGCATCGAAGGACCAATAATATATTTTTGTATATTTATTTTCTTTCATTTTTATTTTTGTATTTATAAGAACAAATCCTTGTTCTTAGTTTTTCAAGTGTATGTGGCCTAAATACCACTACATCTTTGTTGTTTTTATTACAAGGACTTATTTGCATACTTTGGTCTTCTCTCTCTTTTTACGTCTCGCTCCTAATCTTTTTCACATGGATTATCTATTATCATTAACATTCTTTTATGTAGGTATTTTCACTTCCGTTTCACTTGAAGCCCTCTTCTAGGGGGAGCTTACGTCAAGGGGGAATTTTCAATTTGGAATATTCATTCCACCATATTTTCTCTTCGACACTCTTTTTGTTTCAACAAAAAGGGTGAGAAGAGAGTAAAACTTACATGTTTTCAAAATTATTAAAATATCTAACTCTTAAGTTTTATTTCACAATAATTTTATGTTTTTTCATCAACAAAAAGGGGGAGATTGTTATTACAAATAATCAGTAAAAATGTTTGTTTATATTTTCTATCTTGTTAAGTTTCGTTGATAACAATCATAAAATTATCTCAAGTATAAATATAAGATTACATGTTGTTTTCTAAATATATACATTTGTTGGTTAAATATGTGTTTGTAATTAAATAAATGTAAGATAATATTGTGGAAAACTAGAAGGGGGTTGAATAGTTTTACTAATTAAAACTTCGTTTTAAAATATTTAGATCGACTTATGTCAATCTATTTAGATGTGTATGTTGGACGTTGATAGATAGATATATAAAAGTGTAATGAAAGATAAAGAGTAAGAAGCACATAACCACGACACGAGTATTTATAGTGTTTCGGATACAAGGACACCTTCCTTGCCCTACTCCACTCCCCGAGTCACCTACTCGAGAGTTCGTAATCACTACACGACACCAACTCCTTATGGCGGAGAAGCCTTCACAACGTCGCCTACTCTTTTTCCAGTACTAGGCTAACCACCAGGTTCTTTCACCAAGGTGAACCACACCTACCACAACGTCGCCTACCCTTTATCCGGTACTAGGCTAAGTACTGAGTTCCATTACCATGGAGGAACTACTACCCAACACTACACAACACCTAATCCCAAAGGAGACTCACTCCTTATTACAACACCATCAAGGATATCAACATCCTTGGAAACAAACTATCACTATTTGTATAACGATGCACCTCATCGATTATACGACTTTGGCATCCATCACAAATGCCACTTGATTTGACTCCTAGGCATCTTTCACTAATGCCCTTGACACGAACGCTTGGCACCTTTCACTAATGCCTTTGTCTTGACTCCTTTAGCATTCTTCACTAATGCCTTTGACACGGATGTTAAGCCCCTTTTATTAGTGCTTTCGTCTTGACTCTTTCGGCATCCTTCACTAATGCCTTGGACATAACACTTCTATGGAGGAAGAAAGAAGTATCAACAAGAGAACCCCAGTAGTCTTGATGATGACGAAGCATGGAAACTCATGGACTTGAGCTTGCTCGACTTCAAGAAGTGGTGATCTCGCCTTTAAGAGGAACCTATAGAATCACACAAAAACAAAAGACAAACTACATAGAAAGATCCCTTAGGATCAGTGGTTAGAGAGTTACAATACTTTGGGAAAGTATGTGTGGGAGTGGCAACCCAAAAGGAAGAAATGGCTCACTATTTATAGAAGAAAACTAGTTACTGTTCCCCGGATCCCACGGATCCCTCCCTTGAGGGATCCGTCCAGTGTATTAACTGGGATCCGTGGGATGCTCCCTTTTTCCCATAGGTTTTTTGGTAATGGGTCATGGGTCATGGGTTATGGGTTGGTCCATGGGTATTTCATTAGATACAGTATATCTAATAGATGCAAAGCATCTAATCAAATGGATATGGGTCAATACCATGGGTTATGGATATGCTCCATGGGTTGTGATTTTTACCCCTTATGATACATACTAGTTATGTATATATTTGCCCAATATGTAAACACTAGTTGTTGTACATATGTATTTTATTAAATCATAAAATCACTTATACTTGTTTTAGTGTTTTATGTGAAAACGTAAGTGTGTTAGAAAACTATTGGCTCAAACCATTTACGTATTTTATTTGTTTCGTTAAAATGATTTTACGTTTGTTATCGACAAAACATTAGAAGATCGTAAAATATAAAAAAACGTTTTTACGGCTTATTTGTATTAACAATCCCCCCTTTTTGTTGATGACAAAACATAAAATTATTTTAAGGAAAAAATAAAATTCGTAAAAGTTCGAATTGGAGTTTTTACTCTCTTCTCCCCCTTTTTGTCGAAACAAAAAGAGCGTCGAAAAGAAACTAACACAATGTTTTAAGAAAAACATGTAAAAGAAGAAGAAGAAAAAAAAAAGAAAGAAAAAAGAAAAAAAGACGTAGAGAGCAAGTGACGGGAAGAGTTCTCATCTTGACTCCCTCTTGACGAGTCCATCCCTTTGTGAGGGCGTCAAGTAAATAAATACTACTAAGCTAATGTGTTAATACAAATAAGCCGTAAAAACGTTTATTTATATTTTACGATCTTCTAATGTTTTGTCGATAACAAACGTAAAATCATTTCAACGAAACAAATAGAATACGTAAATAGTTTGAGTTAATAGTTTCCTAACACATTTACGTTTTCACATAAAACACTAAAACAAGTATAAGTGATTTTATGATTTAGATACATATGTACAACAACTAGTGTTTACATATTGGGTTAGCATATACTTAAACTAAGTATACTAAAATGGGTAAAAACAAGTATTTACTAAAATGGGTAAAAACAAGTATATACTAAATGGGTAAAAACTAGCAAATGGTATTGACCCATAACCCATGGTTTTATATATACCACTTAACCAAGTTCATTGTATCCTTAAGATATATTGTATCTAGAAAGAAAACCATGGATCAACCCATAACCCATAACCCATGACCCATAACCAAAAATACCCATGGGCAAAGAGGAGCGTTCCAGGGATCCCTGGCTTTGTGCTAGACGGATCCCTTGTGGTAGGGATCCGTGGGATCCGGGGAACAGTAGAGAATTTCCTCTATAAATAGAGAGCCATTTCTTCCTTTTTACTCATCACTTTTACACACATACTTCCCCCAAATATTATAACTCTCTAACCTCAGATCCAAGTGATCTATGTAGTTTATCTTTTGTTTTTTGTGTGATCTTCTAGGTTCCTCTTAAAGGCAAGATCACCACTTCTTGAAGACGAGCAAGCTCAAGTCCAAGAGTTGCCATGCTTCGTCATCATCAAGACAACTAAGCTTCTCTTGTTGATAGTTCTTTCTTTCTCCATAGATGTTGGGTTGAAGGCATTAGTGCAGAATGCCGAAAGTGTCAAGATGAAAGCATTAGTGAAAGGTGCTCATCATCCGTGTCAAAGCATTAGTGAAGAATGCTAAAGGTGTCAAGACGAAGGTATTAGTGAAGGGTGCCAAGCGTTGTGTCAAAGGCATTAGTGAAGGATGCCGAAGAATCAAATTAAGTCACATTTGGGAAAAATGCCTAGGTCGTATAATCGATGAGGTGCATCGTTATACATATAAGTATTTGTTTATTTCCGAGGATGGTGATATCCTTGATGATGTTGTAACAAGGAGTGGATCTCCTTGATATTAGGTGTTGTGTTGAGAAGGGTAGTAGTTCCTCCATAGTAATGGAACTAGGTGCTTAGCCTAGTACCTAATAAAAGGTAGGCGACGTTGTGATAGGATTAGTTCTCCTTAGTGTGAAAGAACTCGGTGGTTAGCCTAGCACCGTATAAAGGGTAGGCGACGTTGTGTTAGGTGTGGTTCGCCTTGGTGTGAAGGAACTCGGTATTTAACTTGGTACTGGAAAATGGTTAAGCGACGTTGTGAAGGCTTCTCCGCCATAAGGAGTTGGTGTAGTGCTACGAACTCTCGAGTAGGTGACTCGGGGAGTGGAGTAGGGCAAGGAAGGTGTCCTTGTAGCCGAACCACTATAAATACTTGTGTCGTGGTGATGTGCTTCTTACTCTTTATCTTTCATTACACGTTTATATATCTATCTATCAACGTCCAACATAAACAACCAAATAGATTGACATAAGTCGATCTAAATATTTAAAAGGAAGTTTTAAATTGGTAAAACTATTCAACCCCCCTTCCAGTTTTCCACAATTGGCATCAGAGCTTCGTTACCAAGTTTTTTAAAGTATGTTGTACTTTATGTTTGAAAACTACAAAGAAGGATTTTTTTTAGGGTCATATTTCTTTTAAATCATTTTGTTGGACATTGATAGTTCATTCTAACAAATTTTTTTTTAAGAAATCTTCATGCTAGAATCTCTCCAAAAATCTTCATCTCTATTCAAAGAATAATGAAGTCAACATTCAAGGAAGGATCTAAAAAGTAATCACAACTTACGTACACCAAGTACAAAGGATTACTTTAAAAGCTCATGAAGTATTTTTGGTATTACGCCAAACCAAGAAGCATAGAGGTATGTTTTACTTTTCATTAGATAGGTTACATGAGTTTAATTTCTTTCATAGTTTTCTTTGTTTAACAATTACTAGCATCATAAGAAGTCTCTTTCGTCACTTCTTCGTCTTTTTCATCATCAGGAATAGTATTCCTCTTGATTCGTCAAACTAACGCCGTTGTCACATACGAACCCTCGATATGTGATTCAGCAAAACCCGTCATCCATAAACAATCCTCATCTAATACTTCCAAACTATTTTTTTGTAAGCTAGTTATAAGCCTACTAAAAAAATAATGCCAAACAACCCTTTTTCGTCCCACCCATTGATAGCGGATCCCTCTAGTTGTACTATCCGGATCCCAAATAGAAGGGATCCGGGGGAACCGTGGAACAGAACTCAGCTATACGCTTTCAAAAAAATCACCATTGATCTTTTTCCCTCTATTCACATAACACAAAAACGACTAAGCTACAGAATTCATCCTCATTGGCTTCCATACTTTTAGGTATTCCTTCCTAGAACACCATTGTAAGTAATTACATTAACTTGTTCTAATTTTCATCATCCTCATCCTAGGGTTTATGGTTTCTTAATTTCTAATCAATTAATTTAATTAGGGTTTTTCAAATCAATTATGAAAAGGAGGTTTTAACAAAATCACATTGTGTTCACAACATTGTTAATACAAATCAAAACCATAAACCCATCCCAACTTATTTTACCTAATTGGAAAATTTGTATTTTTAGGACCAACCATGCCCAAAGCTACTCAACAAGATCATCATGACACCGTTCATTACCTTACTCATTACTATCGTAAAAAGGGATTGACCAAAACCGACTGTAAAATATTCAAAATCCTTGTAAAACGACTTATCCACGAAGGTCGTGTAGTCAAGGAATGTTTCTTGAAGATACCGACATTCGTCAAGTTTTCTCGACAATCAACTTTGATTGTCTCCTTGACATAGATGAACAAATTTGTCCGGTCTTCATTTTTGAATTTTACAAAAGCTTTAGGATCATTAGAAACACCGACAATAGCATCTCAATCGCCTTCATCATCAACAAACAAAACTTTATTCTTCCTCTTAACACCTTTGCTCAAATTCTTCGCATTCCTTGTGAAGAAATTTGTATGTACTCTCAAGATTGGGCAATTAACGCTCAAAACCTTGCACTTGATCCTAAAACTCTCTACAACACTCCTCTCGACAACCCCGAAACCATTCGAGATACTATCTTCAAAGTTAGGACCGACCAATCCCGTTACAACCGTAACAAAAAGCTCATTCACCGTGATCCCTTTCAAATGGAACTTTTTGAAATGCATCCCATGTTTAGAAAATGAGAAGAAATCCTTAGGGAAAACGTCATTAGCCTAGTTGGAAACAAAGATCATCCAAACGCATGCCTTGTGCAAATGATCTATTGTCTTACCCACCAAAGGCCATTCAATCTTGCCTATTACATGGTAAGGAGAATGGCTGGGGTATTCAAAGCTTCCAACATGGTACTTCCGTATGGTATGTTGCTCCTAACCACGACTTTGTAAGTATATTGGTACATTGCAACCATCTCCTATCAACGATGATCATTACCTTTCCGATCACGTCATGGTACCTCTTACCAAACAACCCCTAAATGGTTCATGGTCAATGGAAAGAAACACGAAGCTCTCTCGACTCCTCGGTGGTGAAGAAGAAGAAGATGAAGAAGAAGAAGACGTCAACCCCATTGCAAACATTGAATTGGAACCCTTCGATTACTACGAACAACTTCCAACCATTCCAAACGAGACCATGAATTCAAACAATTGAGGGGCATGATTCAAAACCTCTCTACAACCTCACTAAGCCGTCAAAAAATGAAAAGAAAGGATTGAATGAAACACAATAGGAATATGCTTATTTTCTTTTATTTTTATGTTTGGATGTTTACGTTTTAGCACTTTGGTTTACGGTAATTTGGATATTGTTACTTTATCATGACTTTATAAGTGGTGTTTTGTGATATCATGCGTGTTCTTATTGTTTTGTTTAAAGATTTATTAGTGTGTAAAATCTGCACAGCAATTGTATGAAGATTCTGATCTACAGATGCCGGATCCCTAGGTTAGCCTAGCCGGATCCCTCCCTTGAGGGAACCGTGGGATCCGTGACATCAGATCAGCAATACACCTTGCTTTACATCAAGATAGCTTTCTAGACAACATCACAATGTGCTAAACTTATGATATTAGAACTCAAATAAAGTCCACTTCAAGGATGAGAAAGGATTAGACTCACTAAAAAGTTACTTAAGATCTTAATCAAATTGCCTCTTGATTTATTAACACATCAAAACTCACCATATTTCTGCTTCAATACTCACAAATTATTTCTCACCTTTCAAAACATTTAAGTGGACACATTGAACAATTTTTAGAAAATTGTTTCTAGTCATCCTTATCTCAAAGTGGGTCAAAAATTAGTTTTTCAATTCTTGCAATTTTTAAGGATTTTTCAAATTTCACCTTAAGCTAAAATCTGATCTCTAGGATCATTTATTATGACTTGACACCACCAAAATCTTTAGTGTTATCCTTGGACATTCATTGGTAGTCTTCTTGTCTCATCTCCCTTCCATAAGAAGCAATCATTTGCTATAATACTTATTACCCTTGATCATTCAAGTACCTTCTCATCTTAAACACTTAGGAGAACTGAAACACTCAAAATGAGATAGGCTTTAGATCCTAGAAACCTCATTTCAAACCTGTCATAATTGATGAGAGTCGGATCCCTAGAATTAGCCTAGCCGGATCCCTCAAGAGAGGGAACCGTGGGATCTGGGTGACTGTTTATGTCAAATATTGCTTAAAACAATCATTTCAACTCATCTTCCTAACTCAAACACTCCATCTCATCTTAAATGAGTTCCTAGATCAGAGAAACTCTGAACTTCAACCTTGTGCATGTTAATCATCACATTTCAAAGAATCTTAGTGGTCTAAGTCTTAAATACACTTGCCAAGCTCTTCCCTTTATAAGCCATATTGCTAAGAACACTTTAGTCATCAAACACAAACACAATTATCAGCAATTACAACCATCTTCCTTAGTCTTTTCATCATGAGAAAAGCTCCTAGTGCTAACTCATCCACTCAAGAACCACCCAAGAAACTTGCTAGGATCATACATGAAGTTTCCTCAACCGAATCATCTCCGGTTAAGTCCACTAATGCTAGGATTTCTCCTACACCAAGGAAACCAATCAAACTAATCCCCAAGAAAATAGTTCCCACTAGGACTTCATCACCAAACTCTACCAAACCAAACATATCCTCCATAACTCAACCAACATCATTGGTGCCTAGAACCACCTCACAATCATCTCCACATTCTCACAATGTAGAAGACTTACCTCCTTGGCCATCTCACCTTCCACCACTACCAACAAACTCACTTGAAAAGGTTGGGCAACAAAATCAAAATATTCAATCAACACTTGATCCAATGTCAAACTCTCTCATTCCCCCCAATAGCCCATTTTGGATTATGAGAAGACATCAAAGTCAACCACCCGACCACATGGAAGTTGATGCTTCTTTACCTCCACCCTCAAACATTGTAGAGCCATCACTTAATGAGCCTCCACTAATTCCTCCTTCATTTGAAGATCCTCAACCCACTTCACTTGAATTTTCACTTCAAGAAATTCAAAACCATGACAAGGATTGCTATCAATGTAAACATGTTGAAAGTTTGATACATGAACTACGTGAAGAGCAACTGTTAGGTCACTAGTTTTACAACACAAGTTATATAGAAAGGAGATGAAGGCGATTGAACAAGATCTAACACACACACACAATATAGTATAATACGGTTTAGGCGTGAGGCATGAGTGAAAGAAAAACTTGAACAACCAACCCTCAAGTGAGGGTTATTACATGGTTTATATAGGCAAGGAGCTAGGGCAACACTCCCTCTCCTTCCCTATTCCTTATTGGGCTTGGGCCTAAGCTTATGGGCCTTCTACATAAGCTTGACCTTAAACAAACATAAAGGCCATAATAAAGCTACCTATTACATATGAAATATAAATACTTGAAATCCTGTTTAGGAGTGATTCCAACAATCTCCCCCTCAAGTATATATGAATGAAAGCGGTGAAGGCGTTGATGTAATAGTAGCGATGGCGTCTTCGACATTCTTCTTTCTTGTGAGAAGAATTGCCTTGATTCGAACAATCTCCCGAGTGTAGAGAGATAGTTATCTTTGAGCAGCTTATGCTTTGGCGTCATCTTTAACTTTGTTCTTTGATCATTGTTCTTTGTGGTGAAAGTGATAGTATGTTGTTGTCGCATCGATGCGCCTCAGTGCCTTCATTTGCTCCGGTGTCTCCACGTCATTCTTCAACATGCTCACATGCTCTTTGGCGTTGGAAATCAATCTTGATGAAGTTCTTTAAGTCTTTGACTTTGTAGATTCTTTGGTTGATGAAGAATCATTACATTGTTGTGTTGCATTGAATAGAACTTCCATTAGTGATGATGTTGGCGTGAGCATGAGAAGAATCAACACGATCATCCCGCTCCGAAGCTTCCATAAGAAGAAAACATTTCAAACGGTTAGTAATAAGCGGTTTCGGGCACTTACAAGTTTGAACTTCGAGAGTGTCAACAGCATAGTGTGAGGACACAACTCTAATTCTTACAAAGGCCGTTCTGAGCTGAGTCCCACAAGTGAGATAACGCGATGTACCGAAGTACATCTACGATTCGATGAGTCGCCGAGGTACACGAAGCATCACCTCTGACGTAGACCGTTTGAGACCACTAAGCGTAATCCACGGGGAGTTGCCAAAGCGACCGTGTTGTCGGAGGCATTTGATGTTGACCGGCAGGAGTTTCCATTCAATCAGCGAGGATCACAAATGTGAACCTCTCATAAATGTTCTCGATTGCTAAGATCGTGAAGGACTCGATATGAACCACCGATGATCTTATTAGTTGATCATCAAGTGATTAAATGTCAAGTGTTCCTAAGAGATCTTTTGATGAATCTCGTGGCTCTAGACTCAATAGTGCGTTTTGGTTTTCTGGAGCGGAGACTAGGGAGAGGGTCTCCTTCTTCAATACCGGCAATCTCTAAGAGAAAGCCAATAGTTTACGTAGGGTTCCCTGTGAGAATGAAACAAGCTTATGTTGAGAGAAACTTGAGTGGATAAGAAGGTTTAGTGCATGCGTCACTGGGTCCATGGCGACTTTTAATCTTCAATACCGGCGTCACTAAGTGACAACCCGAGCATATGAATTGAACCCGATTATGCGCCTAAGTTGAATAATTTGGAGGGCTATTTCTTTTCACCCTTTTCTTTACATTTCTTTTTATTTCTTCAACTCCTTCTTTCTCCGATTCTCATTTTCTCCTTTTTACAATCATTCCTAAGGACTTCTAACACTAACTAATGGTAGTGTCCTTGGGTAGATCCCTCCGACTCTGGCGGATCATAGGACGGTTATTCCTAACCTTAGTCACCTTATAACTCCATGACTAACCTATGTTTGCCATTAAAACCCGTATGTGAAAATATCTCTCAAAGGGTTTGTTAATGAAAAACATGTTTGAACCATTGTGAGAGATGATGTTTTGCATAAATACTCCCCTCCACATGTGCTTAATAGTTTTAATGGTTAAATGCACAGTGAGGAAAGAGCGCGCACTTTTGAATTGATCCACTGAAGATAGACAATCCCCACGAGACACGGTTACGTTGCATAGTTAAAGAGTTACATTGTCAACTTTTAGGTGACAACTAGCTCTAATAACTACCTTGAAGGTGTAGACAAACCTTGGAAGGTTGTCAAACCCGTCGGAGTTCATGTCTATCAAAAGTTTCTCGAATGGTACATTCTACTCGAGACAAGTCCTTTCGAGACACGTTTACATCACTAGCGAACTAGCTTGAAATTATTACCCGTCGGGACAAGTCTTTTCGAGTTACTAACAGTTTAGTACCGTCAATTCGTTGGTTAAGTCCGAGGTACACAGATTCATTTGCATTTTGTACAACATATTTCTTATCACACAATTTTCTCCCCTCAAAAATGGCATATTAAAGTGTTATTTTTGAAACGTTTGAGAATAAATATGACCATTTCGAGTGTTGCGGGAAGAATGACCACTTGTGAACAATTTGTGAACAAAGTTTCAAATACTCCCCCTCAACAAGTGATATAAGCGGTTGAGGTTTTGAAAATCATAAGGGAAAGTACTTGTTCTTTTGAGCAAAACCTTGAAAAATGAAAGGTTTGATAGGTTTTACTCAAAAGTAAGAAGCTTTCGCTCCTTTTCTAAGGATTGTGGCAGGCGTACCACGGGGTCCTTTATTGACAATTACGGGTTGTACACTGTTATGTGTGCACAAGCCATAGACATATATAATCATACATCCAAAATTATGAAGGAAACAATTCAAGGGGTACCGGGAAGTGCGTGATGTTCCCGTGAGTGCTTGCAGGGCGTTGAAAGCGGTGATGTTTCTCTGGGCCGACCACCAACATAGCTCTCCAATCGTCAGGCGATCCCTTCGAACAACCGTTCATCAATCATGGTGATGATCCTTCTCACATCCCTCCTTTCACGAGAATTCCAGCGCTACTAGAGACCCAACTTTCGGCGTATATCCTTCAACACTGTATGCTAATCCATCCCTAACCGGCTTCAAAGTATGATCCCCGAATTTCGAAGATCACTACGCCATTAAGCGGTTTCTTTGAAGTTCACTCGGTAAACAACTCCGAAAGGTTTGCTGATGAGCGTATATTGAGGTAGCAGATTGAGATCGGGAAGAGTAAGCATTGGAGGAGTGAGGTTGACAGCGTCGATAAGATTCAACGACCATCACGGATATCTTCAACACGTTCTTTGATCACAATGCGTCTAATGAAGATGAGAGCTGACTTGATAAATTCACGTTGAACTTCAGTCGAGAATTGTCTCATACGACCATGTACTTTGGCAAGGTACATGTCTTCGATGTCGTTGAGGGACAAGTTCTCAAAGTCGGCCTCGGAGAATCCATAGTCCTGTTCATCTTGTCGTTTGACTATGATATTCTTTAAGAATGTGTAGTCCCACTTAGACTTGAGATCAATGTGTTTGATGGCCACGATGTCCTTAGAACTATACACGCATGTTGAGACTTACGAACCAGGCGCTTCGTAGTAGATTCTTCGGCGTTCGGGCCAATGATGAATCCCATACAATGCATCTTGGTCGTATGCTTGCACGTTGTCGGAAAACAAGTGATTTGCACGTTCCTCGATAGCTATGCAGTTTGAGTAAATAGCCGGTGGGAATGGAAGAGTCAATGATGTAGCGTATTTTCGCGAACCATCGCTACCGTGTAAGAGAAAATCCGGGTCTCTGTTAAAGAAGTATCGGAAGGGAATCCGTGGTTCGTCTGTTTGGCCAATGGTCGGTAGGGGTTTGGTCCAATCGGTGTAGTATGGAGGGTTGTCCCTTTGTGTGAAGTCAATGTTTGCTTCGGGATTGAGCCAATCCATGTCGTTAGACATAGCTCGAGCGATGTTCTCAAGATGATATTCGACCTCGACGGCACTTTCAGAGCTGTCTTTAAGAAGTTGGAATGCTTCATTCTTGATTCGCTTCAACTCAGATTTCGTCATTTTCTTCACATGGAACTTTTCTTGCAAAAGTTTTGCGTGCTCAATGTAGAACCGTCTACCAATTCTTGACCTTCATCAGGGTAGGGAGTTTGATTGACAAGTGTGGAGAACCATTCAAACTCTTGGGTTTTATCGTCATCTAGCCATGAGACGACTCGGTCGAGTCGTCTTCTTCTTCTTTTGGAAGGCCTTGATGATGATCTTGGTTTACGCACTTGTTTGGGTGAGGTAGGTTGTTGTAGGGGCTCAAGGACCTCTTCATCGTCACCACCCGTATACTCAAAGTAATCACCGTTTTATGAGTCGGGGGTGGTAACTTCGGAATCGTCGAGGTTTATCATAGAAGACCGAGGTGGAGGAGACTTTGTTGAGAAGAAGTTCGGTGGTGGAGGAGGTGGCATAGAGGTAGATTTACCGGCTTCGGCGTTTAGGTGCGAATCCTTATCCTTATCATCGTCATCTCTTGGTCGTTTGGGTTGATCGGTTGACTCCTTGCATGATGATCTGAGTTGAAAATCAAGTAGATTTTCGAAAAATTTAGCTTCATCCGAGTAAGCGTTCCAGGATCGCTTTGACATTTGTATCACAAGTTTAGCGATTAACTTCAGTTGAGAGAGATCGACTTCTTTGGCCATTGTATTTTTAACCAATGCTACGATGTTAGGGGTGAGTTATCCGGAAAATATTTCTCTAGTCACACAGGGGACAGGTCGAGAAGAAACTTGTGAGTATGATCTCTTCTTTGTCTTTTCAGTTCCTTTTGGACTTTAGGAGCGATATCACGAAGGTACTTGTTAGTAACCTTCGATCATTTCGTTCAGTTCCTCTTTACGATGACTCTTCATGAACTTCGGAACAAATTCCCTTTCTTTCTCCATCTTGTCATGCTCGTCATACATATCTTTGTATGTGATCGCAAAGAAATTTAGCTTTTGTAGAGCACGTTTTTCTTTCGACTTGTTTGTGACTTTGTGAATTCGTTTATGAGCTTGAGAAATCCAAGATCGAGGTGGTTTCTTCACGGATTTGGATGATGATTTTGTTGATCTTTTTGATGGTGGTGGTGATGAGTGAGATGAAGAATCGATGAGGAGGGACATGAGGAGATTGGGGTCCTTTGGAGGTGCAGTATCCTCCTTGGAGCGAGTTGAATGGCTGAGAAGAAAGTCATCATAATCTTCTTCGTCATCATGTACGGATTTAGCCTTTTCTTCCGTCTGTACCTTAGCTTCTTCATCAGTTTTCTCTTTCTCGGTCTTATTCTTTTACGGTTCCTCAAAGTTAATATCAGTAGACTCCTTCACAAGCGTTTGTTGTTGCACAAGAGTGGTGGCACCGGATCCCTTATCGGGTTGATTAACCGCATCAGGGACACGGTGAAGAGTGGACAACACCACTCGATCCTCGGGCCACCCATTTGATCTTTTGCAAATTCTTGACTTTTGAATTTGTCTAACTAATTTAAACTTCTTCTGTAGGATTGATCCGGTTGCTCTTCTTCTTCTTGAGCTTTCATCATAAGACTCAAGTGAGAGTCTTTCCTTTTCCATGTTCAGGCTATTGGACTTGTAGGTTTAGGCTGCTGGAGGAGGGATACGGTTGCGGTCGAGAAGGTAATCTCTTCATCGTCGTACCATCGAGCTTTCGTCCACAAGCTTTCTTTGCGGTTCGGGTTTGGGAATTGGGATGGGAGCGGCTTCCTTAGATGGAACAATCCTCTTTGAAGGAGGGTTCCTCTTGGGGAACTTCCTTTGACTCACATTACTTGCCGTACTTCCTGCACTTCCTCTTTTGGTTCTCCTTACAGGTGTTCGAGAAGATTTTTCATCGAGATGACCAACTTTGCCTTGTCTAACGCTTCCGGATACCTTTTATAATGCGTTTGAGCTTTCGACATCTTCGAGTTAGAAGGAAATCGGCAGCACAACACCTTGTTTCTTTGTAGACGTTTCCTTGATTCTTACAGATAGAATGGGTTCCGTCAACATGTCGTGATTGTCGGGGTCATTGAGCCTCTTGGGAATGTCGGGATGAAGTCCAAGTGCTCTCTGGATCAACAATTTAGTATATCTGATGTAGGGAATCTTTGAGCCAAGTTTGTTGAGAAATGACATCATGTCATCCCAAATCGGAGCTTCGATAGCGATGTGTTTCTTGTTGACCAATGCCCAGAATATTTGCGGTTCCATGAGCTTAGGGTGCTCATAGCTATCCACGACCGAAACAGACTTGGTGAAGATCATGTAGAGAGTTCTCCAGGGTTGAGGAATACTCTTAAGCTCTACGTGAGAATGCTTGGTGATTACTCCTGTAGCCTCGTCATAACCGATATTGATTAAGAATTGGAGAGTGAGCTCTTGGCGGGTGTGGCATATAGTTTGGTTGGATCGACATCGAGGAATTAGGAGAACACCCTTAAGTCTGCAGGTGTAATGGTGACTTGTTTGTGATTGAGTCACCGTCCACAGGCGGTTTGTCCTTTGACCCTTTCCATAGTGTTCGGAAGCTGTTGGATGTAGATCTGAGAGCAGTTGCGAGTGTGAAAGCATGTTACGTACGGATGAGTCCTCAGAATATCAATAGCAATTAAACACGAAGATTCAGAGCAAGTGAGGTTGTCAAAGTCAACACGGAGATTATTCTTTCCTATCTTCATTGGATAGCCATGAGGATAGATATCGGCAATGGAGAGAACTTCAGGTGCATCCATATTCATTTGTTCGACCATGTCGTGATCGAAATAACATTAGCCAAAAGAACCAACATATCGAAAGACATAATGTTAGTCAACGAAAGGTCTTATTGTCTTGTTATTGAATGAACAGTGTCAATGATTGTTACGAGTCCTAAGTCACTTGTATGTTCAATAGTCCAATGATGTCGTGAAATGTTTCGTGAGTTAGTTAACTTTAAGTTTTAAAGTTTATTTTATCACTTATTGTTCACAACATATCAAATGATTTAAGTTTATTAGTGACATTTTAGGATTCGTGATGATATGATTAGTTTATTTACAAGTTTGAACAAGTAACAATTCATCATGAAGGTCAATCCAGGGTTAAGCGTAGTTTTGGCAAAGTTATGCGTAGACAGGAATGATATATGCTTGGCGTAGACTTACTCGTAGAATCTAACTACGCGTAAGAAGTGTTCAGCGTAGGAAAAGAGAGACCTTATGCGTAGAGCTTATGCGTAGGCATATATTAACCTTACGCGTAAGGCTACTCGTAAGAGTTGACCTTATCGCGTAGAGGTCCTTGTTTACGCATATCCTTCACGGGATCTGGCGTAGTCCATTGTAGAACCTTATGCGTAGGCGTTATGCGTAGGATTTTTCTTACGCATAACATGACTACGCGTAGGGTAATCCTTATGCGTAGAGTGCAAATGACCTTGATTCGGATTTTCACAAGTAACAAGCACGAAATAAAACCATCATATCATCAATATTAACACATAACATTCATTTTAACAACAGATCATGGCAGAACATATATTTACAGGTTATGCGTAGAACTACATACAGCGTAGCCTAAACCCTAAATCTGCGCGTATGAGATTTAGCCATGGATTATGCACCAAACTTTTTTGGTATGTTTTAGATGTTGTGAGAGCATAATGACCAAGTTTTAACACTTAATTTGCAGTGAATCAAAAATACCCAATCTCAAGAACCTTAAACCCTAATTTCAAATTGTTAACCAATTAGTGTTTACGGGTGGTTATAGACCTTGGAAATCATCAATTCAATAACACAAGAGCATAACACAACAATCTTTTTGACCAAAACACTTCACATTCGAAAATACCCAATTCGACTCATAAACCCTAATTTTCAAAAATCATTAATTCGTGTAACTGGGTTTGTTTTGAGCTTAGAAACTATATCATAGATGTTGTTAAAACATTTTGACACATTCCTTTTAACCATAAACACATAACACCTGATCATGTGTTCTTACGTAACGAAGAACACAAAATCACTCATACCAGTAGATTTGACCGTTGAATTCATTTGAAAATCAAAACCAATGTTCAAAAACATGTTAGAAACATTAATCCACTTACAAAATGAAGATCATAAACACGGATTTCTTGAGTGAATTTTGTGCGTAGGATGGTTTTAGGTTTTGTAATAAATGAGAAGTGAAAGTAGGTGGGAGGGTGTTTTATTAAAAGTGATTTTAACCTTTTGACAGTTTTAGTCCCTCCACCTTTTCCATTTTCATCCAAAGCTTTTTAACTTCCATTTTGGTTACCAAACGAAGATTTTAGGAAAGAAACTTGACGACACTCCCCTCGACTTGAGAAAATAATGAAAGGTTATTAATTAAAGTCCGAGGTGTCTTTGAACAGGAAATGTACCACCATTTGTAAAAGATTCAACGAGATAAGATAACATGCAAGTACACAGATGTTTTGAAGCAGTTAAAAGATTATTTTCTCCCCTCAACACTTGATCGGAAAAATACTGAATTTTGAAAGATTAAAGTGTTGGCGGAAGAAATGTACTTGCAATGTTGAAAGAAAATTAGATTAGAAGAATATTTTTGTTGTTTTTATCAGGTTTTATAATTTTGTATTTTGTTTTTGAAAAATTATTTACAAAAGAGAATTTGGTGTTTGACAGGTTTTTAAGACTGTTTTAGGAGATCATCCAATTCCTCTTGAGTCAAACACCTCATACCAATCCGGTGGACCAACTCATTAAACCTAGCGGGAGGCAAGGCTTTGGTGAGAAGATCGCCAATTGGTATTCTGTACCCACAAAATATAATTCAACAAGATACCACTGCTCCACGTGATCCTTGATGAAATGATATCGAAGATCGATGTGCTTTGATTTCGAGTCTTTGGCCGAGTTGCGAGATTGCAATGGCACTCCGATTGTCGCAATACATCGGGATACTGTCAAATACGTAACCATAGTCTTTGAGTTGTGTTCTCATCCATATGACTTGAGCACAACATGCGGACATGGCTACATATTATGCTTCGGTTGATGACAGCGATGTACAATCCTGCTTCTTCGATTGCCATGACACGAGTTTATCACCAAGAAATTGTAAAGCTCCTGAAGTGCTTTTCCGTGAGTCTAAGCATCCTGCGTGGTCGTCAAAAGCGATTAGTTCAAAACCGGAATCGCCGGATACGGATCCCCAAGTTAATGGTTCCCTTTATGTATCGGAGGATTCTTTTAGCCTCGAGAGGTGGGTTTCAGATTGGTCGCGACCGATAGCGGGAGCATAGATAAGCGGCAAAGACAATATCAGTCGCTAGCTGTTAGATACATGAGAGACCTAATAATACTACGGTATTTTGTAGGGTCCACCAATTTTCCATGTAAATCAGCGTCTAGCTTCTTGGTATGAGCCATTGGTGTGGCATAGGTGTCACAGGTTTTCATTCCAAATTTGTTTAACAATTCAAGGGCATATTTGGGCTGACTCAAGAAAATACCACGGGGTGATTGATGAACTTGTAGTCCTAGAAAGAACGTAAGTTCACCCATCATGGACATTTCAAAATTTTTCTTCATTAGTTTTGCAAAAGCGATTGAAAACTTTTTATGTGTAGACCCAAAAATGATGTCATCCACGTAAATTTGAACAATTAAGATGTGTGCCCTGTGATATTGTATAAAAAGAGTTGGGTCAACCGAACCTTTGGTGAAATTATTGGCAATGAGGAAAGATGATAGCTTATCGTACCATGCCCGAGGGCTTGTTTGAGACCATAAAGAGCTTTGTTCGGTTTGTAGACATGGTTCGAACTCGGGATCAACGAATCCATCTGGTTGGCTGACATAAACCGTTTCTTTAAGTTGTCCATTGAGAAACGCAGCGTTTTGACATCCATCGATAGACCGTCATATTCATATGAGCGTGACGCTAGAAATATCGAACGACCTCAAGACGAGCAACCGGAGCAAAAGATTCTTCAAAGTCTATTCCCTCTTCTGGCGATAACCCTTAGCCACGGGCGTGACTTATTTCGGATAACATTTCCTTCAGCATCCAATTTGTTTTTCCAAATCCATTTTAGACCAATGGCGTAGACCCCTGTTGGTCTTTCAACCAGTTCCCATACTTCAAGGCGTTTGAATTGGTTGAGTTCTTCTTGCATGGATTCAATCCAGGTGTCTTTTGTCATTGCGTCTTTGATGTTTTTAGGTTGATTGGCGAGTGAGTGCATAAATGCAATGTTCACCGTCGTGTGAAGACGTTGTCTCGTAACGGCCGGTTGATTCGGGTTGCCAATAATGTTTCCAGAGGATGGTCTTTCGTCCATCTATGTGTGGAGGGTTGATGTTGGTATACATTGTGCGGTCGAGGATTCAAATGGTTTGTTGAAGATTCGCGACATCAGTGCAGCGGTCTCATTAGCAAGCGGGTTGAAGAGCATTTGGATCAAAATCTGCGGTGGGGTATTTCATTCAAAATATCATCAGTTGGTTCATCATTGTTGGAAGCGGTGTGTTCAACTGTTGTGTTGGAGTCAAGTGGTGTAGGTGCATCTTCAACATTAGAGTTGTTGTAGCAGTGTATCGGTATAGGAATATTATCGGGTTGTGCGGTGAAGCGGATACACACGAGCACGTTCATCAATATCGTCCGTAGAAAGAGGAGCAAATAACCTTTCCATTTGTTGACGAGTTAGTGAGGGCTTTCTTCGGTGATGATGGGGTTGAGGAAGTTTAAGCGGTTGTGACCGGGTTCTAAGTGTTATACTCGAAGCCATTTCGTAAGTTCATCGAAATGAGCATGAATCGTTTCCATCACCTTTTTTTGTCGACGATTCGGTTCGGAAACCTTTGGAATTATCACAGGATCCGATAAAGACTCCAATGTCAGCTTTGGCTTTGAGCTTTCCAAAGTCATCACGATCATTATTAGGATAGCAAAGAGATCCAAATACATGAAAGTGTTTTAGATTCGGTTTTCTGTTATGGACAAGCTCGAAAGGTGTTTTGTTGTGGCGTTTTGTGATCATAGAACGGTTTTGAGTATAGCATGCGATGAGATCACTTACGCCCATAAGTAATCTGGAAGTTTAGCATTAATTAACATTGTTCTTGCGGCTTCCACTAACGCGTTGGTTTAGTCTTTCAACAACTCCGTTTTGTTCGTGTATGCGTGCAATAGATGTTTGATGCTGAATTCCCACTTTCTCATAGAATTCACGAAGGGTGTTGTTAACAAATTCAGTTCCTTTGTATGCGATTTCGATGATTCGGCGGTGTTGCGGAGCTTAACCTGTATTTTTGTAAGAAAGGTGATGATCATTTGTGGAGCTTGGTCTTTGCTACGAAGAAAGTAGACCCAAGTCCATCGTGAGTAGTCATCAACAATTACTAAGATGTAGCGTTTGCCATTGATTGTTTGCACGCGCATCGGGCCACACAAATCCATGTGAAGAAGATGAAGCACATCTTGAGAGCTGTGTTCCACCTTTGAAGGAAAATGAGCACGAGTGCTTTTCCCTTGTTCACAAGGTGAGCAAAGGTGATCTTTTGAATACCGGAATCGTGGGAGTCCTTCAACTAGTTTGTGTCGAGCAAGGTTGGTGATGGTTTGAAAGTTTAGATGTGAGAGACGGCGGTGCCATAGCCAGGATTTTGTTGATGTTGCCTTAGAAAGTAAGCAAATGGGAGAGGAAGCAACCATGTCTTGCATAGAGATAGTGTAGAGACTAGAATTACGAGCGGACATAAGGTCATTTCCTTGTAGATCACGAATGAAACAAGTTTTCTCCCAAAAAGCAACCTCCAAATCTCCATCACAAAATTGACCTCTTGAAAGCAGATTGTGACCGAGGCCTTCCACATAGTAAACCCTGCTGATTTCGATGTTCCCATTGACATAATCTTCGTAGCCCATGATAGCTGCGAAGTGATCATTCCCGAACCTGACAGTGCCAATGAACTTTGCAACAAAGTTTGATAACATTTTAAGATTGCCTGTCATGTGTCGGGAACATCCGCTATCAACAATCCAGTACTAAGTGTTACGGGGGCTAATCTCTTAATGATTGTTGGCGGAAGTTGTTCATACTTTCCTAACATTCCTCTTAACTTGATGATAGTGTGAATCGGATCTTGATTTTGGTCGAACATTTCGACAAATGCATAACTTCTTTAGTGTGTGCAAGATAATGATCAAGTTCATTTGATGCTTCATCCACGAGTCTTTTGAGTAAATCAAATATGACACCATATTCCTTTTAACTTTTACAAGTTCTTGTTCATATTTTGAGATTTGACACTTAAAAGACACGTTTTGATCATCCAGTTGCTCAATTTTAGAATCAGAAGGTTTTGCACCCAACTGGTTGATTTTGTGTTGAAAAGCAAGTTGTTGATCGTGAATATCTTTTTGACACCAATTAAGGCGACGTATTGCATTTGAAAGTTAGTTTGACAATCGTTTGTTTTCAACTTTTAAGGACTCGATCTGAAGCACATTATCGGTGTTCTCAACATTTACCACCGAAACACTTGATTATCGGCCGAGAGATATTATCAAATGCATATGACAAAGAATTCAATAACACGGCATTTTGAACATCGACGTACAGATGACATCTTCTAAGAGTCGATCAACATCTTTTCTCAACATTTTCTTTTTACGTTTAGTGTTTGAAATAGATGTTTCGTTTTCTCAAAACGTTTTTCATGACCCCAAGTTCCTTATGAAAATCCTTTTCCCAAGCAATTGCACAACTTTTCAAGTTTTTAACATTAGGTAAAAGATTTTTCAGAAAAATGTCTCTTTGTTCTCGCGCCAGAGGCGATTGAAAATGTTCAACTTTGATTTCATATCGATATTCTATCTCATGTTGTAAAATTTTGAGGTCAGCCATGAAAATGTCAAAATATCGAAGAATTTTTCGATTTTCAGGTTGTGAGTTTACTTCACTAATGGAAGGTAAAGGACCATAAGTTTGTGCAAAGTCTGTTTTGGGATTAACAATAGAAGACTCGGGTGTTCTGATGATAACTCTTGGTGTGTTAGAAGAATCCGTTGGTGTGAAGAAAGTGACCGGTTTTGAATAATTAAAAGGTTTGTTGTAAACAACAGTTTTTAATTTTGATCGACTCTCGTCTTATGCATCTAATTCCTCTTGACGATGATATTCAACAACATTCATAACAGAATTATCAATTTTATATTCACCTGGAAACTTTAGGATTTTGTTTGAATGTTTTGGTTGAAAGCTTAGGTTTGTAATCAGCAAGATTAGGTCCATATCCATTTGGATTTGGTTTTAAAGTAAACTTTTCAATGGTCGTGACCGACTCGCCATGTTTGTAAACAACAGTTTTAAACTCTTTAAGTTTGTTTTGCAAGCCGATGATTTCTTCAAGATGATCATCTATTCGTTTAGTTGAATGCTTTTTGTATGCAGAGAACTGTTTTTGACAATTTAACAACTTCGGCCTTAGCTTTTTGATTTTCCAAGGTGAGGCGTTAATTTGCTTTTTATGTTCATGTTTCATTGTTCTATTTGGACAACAAAGCATTCTTTGAAGCGGCTAGATCACGCATCTGTCGTTCTAAATATTTTTCGTTTTGATAAGATTTGGCAAAGGCGGCTTCAAAACCGTTTTCACGTTTTCTTGAGTTTTGAAAAAGTTGAGTTGCTTTTGTAAACATTCAAAATCCTTTGTTAACAGTGCATTTTACTTTTCAAGTCACGATTAATGCACGACATTCTTCTACTATGGTTTGTTGGTCTTGTATTAAGCGAGCAAAATCTGGATGAGGCAAAAGTTCGGCTTGTTCAACGTGAGTCACAACATGATCATTATTTAGATCCTCAAGTATAACCACGCAGTCAATTTGATTATCAAGGGAAACCGTTTGGTCATCTTGATCGTCAAATATAACTACGGGTCTAGTTGAAAATCGTCGGAATGAGATGTGGACGACTCATTTTGAACATTCGAGCCTTGCGGATTAGGATGTTGGCGGAGATATGAGATCGAGAGATAAATATGGTTTGTTAGTACGAGACAAGCCATCGATGTCATACTGGGCCTGTGTCACTCATGTGTAACGCCTGCATTTTAGCCATCAACATAACAGTTGCATTGGCACGCAAGTCCTCCATATCATCATCAAGTCGCATTTGCCATAAAGATATGTTCTTTGTCTGTGAGAGTTCCACCAGCTTCATCCTTAAGAGCCAAAGAAGAGCCTCTTTGAAATAAGCACTGCCCCTAGTCCTTGGCTTTGGGCATGCATTAGCCAGTGTCCCTTCTCATTGCAGTTGTAGCATCGAAGACCATTCAACCCATTTTGAGCATTTCCTGTTCCACCACTTGAGCTCATTTGTTATTCCTACCCACATTAAACCCTTGACCACCGCCCATCGGCGACCATAACCACGATTCGAACTTCAACTCGTCCATTGTTCACAACACTTGATTCCTTGTATTAGATGAGGAGCGAATACGATTGTTGGATTTGTTGGTATAACGGCTAAAGGCATTAGCAATCATAGCAAATCCTTGTTGCAATGCTTGAGCGGATCGGTTCCTCATTATGAAGTGCTTGAGCATTGTTGTTGTATGGAACCAATTGATTTTGTTGAGGTTGATGTGATTGATGGTTTGTGTTTGAAGCATTGGTTGAGTTCTTTGGTTGAGGAGAATAATTCTGTTGAGCATATAAGGCAAGTTGTTGATTTTCCGGATGTGTTGGTGGAGCAATTTGAGCACGGAGAATCCTTTCCGGATCAACTTCCTTTTCATGAGGTTTCAAGTAATCGTACAACAATCCGTAGGTAGAATGATGCATGTTCTTCGCTTGACGGAGAAAAATGACATACTTCTCCCATTCAGGGACCAAGACTACTCATGAACTTAGTATTCACTGCAATTCTTGGCATGATGATGTTGTGTTTATCCAAATCATTGATGATGTCGAAAATCGATGATGATAGGACTCTAGTGTCTCTCGAGGTTCAATCATGAAGTGTTCATAAGCCAAGTAAATTTTGGATTCCAAATCCTCCTGATTGAGTAAGATCCTTCCATAAGAAGACGAATATGATCCCACATTTTTTGTGCAATCTTTTGAGCATCAACACTACGAAGAATTGGGTTTGGTAATCCTAAGAGGATGTATTCCATTGCAAGTTCATCAGCTTCATAGTGTAGAAGTTCGTTAGGATTTAAATCACCTGATAGCAATGTTGGTTTTTTCATCTCTTGGTGGAATGGCATTTGGATCTCCGGGTACAATGATAGTAGGCATCTCAAATGGACCTTCTAAGATAACCTTCTTTAAGAACTTTCCATGTGGCTTCTTTAGATCACAAAACCTAAAGAACCTTATCACCCATTGATCGTAGTTTCTGGAAGTGAGCATTGGAGGTCTATCAAGTGATCCAGCCTCATGAATTGATTGTTGGCGGCTTAAAGCTTCACACATCTTTGCAAACCAAGTGGGTTCCTTCATAGTGTTCCTTGATGGATGTTGATTGAATTCATTTGTGTACGGTTGAACTTGAGGACTTGGTGGTGGTTGAACCATTTGAGGTTGTGGATTTGCAGCAAGTTGTGGAGTATGTTGTTGATTAAATTGTTGTTGATAAATTGCTTGTTGTTGATTCCATTCTTGATGTTGTGGACTTAGTTGTTGTTGTCGTTGAGGATAAGTGTAAGGGAAATAGTTAGAGTATGGTGGTTGTGACATGTTGATAAACTTGTGTTGGTAAAAATGGATCTTTGTAGTCGAATGAACCTTTGTTGATGAAGTGTCCTTAGGCGTAGAAAAGACAAGAACCAAGTAGCACTTATGCGTAAAACACCAAAAGTTACGCGTAACAATGAGGAGTTACGCGTAGGTTTTAGCTTACGCGTAAGTAGGATAAAAGCACTAAAGTTATGCGTAGACAAAAGTTAGGTGTAGAAAGTTAGGCGTAGGATTACCTTATGCGTAGACCTAAGTTTACGCGTAAAGTGAATCTTATGCGTAGAATTTCTACGCGTAAGCTTATGCTTATGCGTAATTTTAGGGTTTTGCCCAAATGATCTTTTACACTTCACGGTGCAAAAGATATCCAAAGTCGACGTATTTTCGGACTTATCCAAGTAAGAAAACACGGAATAAACCAGGAAAATGAAGATCAAACCAAGGAAAAATCTTACGCGTAATTTTAGGGTTTTGATACGCGTAGGATTACTCGTAACTTTGATTTTGCCCAAATGTGTTTCTAAACCAGATTTTTGTTATGGAATAGCTTCAATAGTACCAAAAGAACACAAAAGTGTGAATTTTGATGTACCAAAGCGCTAAGCGGGTTGCGTAGAAGCGACACCCACGAACAAAACAAGCTTAAAAACGTAAATCCACGCGTAAAGTTTGAAACTTTTGCCAAAAACAAGTATTTTAACACCTCAAAACATTGAAAGTACAAGAATCTTGGATTAAAAAGTGTAAAAACGAGTTTTTAAGATAACCAAAGATTGCGTTATCTTTACGCGTAAGACCCAAAACCAAAACTTCAAAAACAAACGAGTACACCCAACTATTTGGCGATTGATACCCTTTGTTAGGTCACTAGTTTTACAACACAAGTTATATAGAAAGGAGATGAAGGCGATTGAACAAGATCTAACACACACACACAATATAGTATAATACGGTTTAGGCGTGAGGCATGAGTGAAAGAAAAACTTGAACAACCAACCCTCAAGTGAGGGTTATTACATAGTTTATATAGGCAAGGAGCTAGGGCAACACTCCCTCTCCTTCCTTATTCCTTATTGGGCTTGGGCCTAAGCTTATGGGCCTTCTACATAAGCTTGACCTTAAACAAACATAAAGGCCATAATAAAGCTACCTATTACATATGAAATATAAATACTTGAAATCCTGTTTAGGAGTGATTCCAACACAACGTTTCATGTTTTTATCACCTCCTCGAGCGTTTGAAGAGGTCAACAAGCCTAAACTACAATGAGCATCCTTAGTGCAAGCTCGAGCTTAGAATGTTTAGGAAAACATACCATCCTTGATCATCATTAAGCTTTTAGGTTTGGGTAAACTCATTAGCATTAGTAGCACTTGTAGCCAAGTAGTTCATTCTCTTAGTTTTAGAGATTTGTTTGATCATCTCTTGTTTTATTGAATGAATATCTATATGCCATAATTGTTATGTCTTTGTATTATTTGTGCTTGATATAATGTATACTACTTCACATCTTCATTAACATTGATTGAAACACTCTTATTGCTGAAGAAACTGTCAAGCAGAACGGCGGGATCCCTCAAAATGTCTAGTTGGATCCTCCAAAGAAAGGAACCGTGGGATCCGTGGTCTGAAGCACAAATTTCTACTAACTTGAGTTTTATTTGTAGGAAATATGCTATACTCTTGTTTTCTAACCTTTACTTTGTAGATTTTCACATGAAGATTTTGACACCATAAAGCTAGGGGAGCTTTTTGTCAAGCGATATTGCAAAATTTGCAACATTAATCCATTTTTGGATTATACTTCATGATACCCCATTGCATCTTTGCAATCTTCAAGAGAGTACGTTCGTCATAGGCTTGAACCCATTTGCAAACATAATTGCAAACACAATTAGTTTATTTTCGTCATGTCCTTGCCTTCCTTTCAAAGGGATGGACTCGTCAAGGGGGAGCTAAGACGATACCATTCCGTCACTTGCTCTCTTTACATTTTTTTTACACATCATTTCTTATAAAAATTGTGTTAGTTTCTTTTTACACTTTTGTTTAGACAAAAGGGGAGAAGAAAGTAAAACTACAAATTCAAAGTTTTACAAATTTTAGATTTTCCTTAAAATAATTTTATGTTTTGTCATCTACAAAAGGGGAAATTGTTAATACAAATAGTAAGCGTTTTTATATTTTACACTATCTTCTAATGTTTTGTCGATAACAAACGTAAAATCATTTCAACGAAACAAATAGAATACGTAAATAGTTTCCTAACACATTTACGTTTTCACATAAAACACTAAAACAAGTATAAGTGATTTTATGATTTAGATACATATGTACAACAATTAGTGTTTACATATTGGGTTGCTTATATACTTAAACTAAGTATATACTAAAATGGGTAAAAACAAGTATATACTAAATGGGTAAAACTTGCAAATGGTATTGACCCATAACCCATGGTTTTATATATACCACTTAATCAAGTTCATTGTATCCTTGGAATACATTGTATCTAGAAAGAAAACCATGGATCAACGCATAACCCATAACCAAAAATACCCATGGGCAAGAGGAAGCGTTCCACGGATCCTGGCTGTGCTAGCGGATCCCTTGTGGTAGGGATCGTGTGGGATCGAGAACAGTAAGAAATTTCCTCTATAAATGAAGCCATTTCTTCCTTTTACTCATCACTTTTACACACATACTTCCCCCAAATATAATAACTCTCTAACCTCAGATCCAAGTGATCTATGTAGTTTATCTTTTTGTTTTGTGTGATCTTCTAGGTTCCTCTTAAGGAAAGATCACCACTTCTTGAGCGAGCAAGCTCAAGTCCATGAGTTGCCATGCATTGTCATCATCAAGACAACTAAGGTTCTCTTGTTGATAGTTCTTTCTTTCTCCATAGATGTTGGGTTGAAGGCATTAGTGTGAAGAGAATCCTTAGAAAGTGTCAAGATAGAAAGCATTAGTGAAGGTGCTCATCATCCGTGTCAAAGCATTAGTGAAGAATGTTAAGGTGTCAAGGCGAAGGCATTAGTGAAGGGTGCCAAGCGTTGTGTCAAAGGCATTAGTGAAGGATGACGAAGAATCAAATCAAGTCGCATTTGGGAAAAATGCCTAGGTCGTATAATCGATGAGGTGCATCGTTATACATATAAGTATTGTTTATTTCGAGGGATGGTGATATCCTTGATGGTATTGTAACAAGGAGTGGATCTCCTTGATATTAGGTGTTGTGTTGAGAAGGGTAGTAGTTCCTCCATAGTAATGGAACTAGGTGCTTAGCCTAGTACCTAATAAAGGGTAGGTGATGTTGTGATAGTATTAGTTCTCCTTGGTGTGAAAGAACTCGGTGGTTAGCCTAGCACCTTATAAAGGGTAGGCGACGTTGTGTTAGGTGTGGTTAGCCTTGGTGTGAAGGAACTCGGTATTTAGCTTTGTACCGAAAAAGGTTAAGCGACGTTGTGAAGGCTTCTCCGCCATAAGGAGTTGGTGTAATTGCTACGAACTCTCGAGTAGGTGACTTCGGGGGTGAGTAGGAACAAGGAAGGTGTCCTTGTAGCGAACGACTATAAATACTTGTAATCGTGGTGATGTGCTTCTTACTCTTTATCTTTCATTACACGTTTATATATCTAACTATCAACGTCTAACATAAACAACCAAATAGATTGACATAAGTCGATCTAAATATTTAAAAGGAAGTTTTAAATTGGTAAAACTATTCAACCCCCCCTTCTATTTTTCCACATAATGTATTGCACCTATGGTTGCAAATGGTTTCGTCGTAGTGACGATAACGCTCCCCCTTAATGATTGCAACTTTGCAAGGGGACGTAATGAGATGTAATCCATATGAGGATTGTATTGCAAATGGTTTTGCAATGTATGGTTTGACACAAAGCTCCCCCTAGCTTAAGGTGTCAAATTCTTCATGTATTTGAAAATCTACAAAATAAAGGTTAGAAAACAAGTATATAGTGCATAATTTCCTGCAAATAAGACTCAAGTTAGTAAAAAATTGGTCTTCTGTTACACGGATCCCACGGTTCCCTCCTTTGAGGGATCCGTCTAGGCAATTTCCAGGGATCCGTCTCTCTGGTGACAGATTTTCAGTAATGGTGATATAACAAACAATGTTAACATCAAGGAGAGATATGTATTCAAGCAACAAACATATACTCAAGGCAATATGACAAATAAACTATCATTCAATAAAACATAAGAGATAATCAATAAATCTCTAAAACTAAGAGAATGACCTAGCCATGTAGTACATATTCTACTAATACTAATAAGTGACTTAAAAGATTTTAGAAACAACAATGTGCTTGAGTCTAAGGATGAGTAGACTTGTTGATTTGGTCCAATCTTTCAAGAAGATGATTAAACATGAAATGCAACTCATTTCGTACTTCTTGAACAAGTCCTTGGGTGATTAGACAATTTGAGCAATTATTGTCTTGATTGGGACAGGAGGAAGTTGGATGTTTTGAGGAGGCTCTGAATGATGTTGGGTTTCCATTGAGAGATGTAGGATGAGGTTCTACTAAAAATGAGGGTGGTGGTAATGGAAATTCCTCCATATGATCAAGTCCTTGGTGGTTCCTTGTTTCCAATGATGGACTAGTTGGTGTTGTAGGTGGTTCCCTATTTAACGAGAAAGTTGGTGAGTGGGAAATTCTCGATGGTGAATGCTCTAATGAATAAAGATTTGGGTGAGAGAGAGGCTCGGTGAAAGAGTGTAGTCCATGCTCTATGAATGAAGGTTTAGATGGCTTGCTAGAACTAGCTATGTTTGGTTTAGAATTAGATGAACCCTTTTCTAGCCCAAAAGGTTTAATGCTAATTTTTGCGGTTTTCTTAGCAATTGTTGAATGGGTTTGTTGAGGTGGGATTCTAGCATTGTTATCTCTTACAGGAGATGATTCGGTGGATGAAATCTCATGAATCATAAAACCATTCCTTTTGGAAGAACCTTTGGTTGAATAGTTTTTGCTAAGTGCTTTAGTCATGGTGATGGTGAGGATGCAATATGAGCTTCTAACTACTGATTTTTGGAGGACTAGGTAATAGTGATGACTTCACCTCAAGAGTGTTTGGTTTATAAAGGATGATTTTGAATTAAGGAATTAAATTCTTGACCACTAAAGGATTAAGCATGCACTAAGGTTAGTTAAGATATTGTTTAGCTCTAGGAAAAAATTAAATGGTGGCTAAAAGTGTTTACATTACCAAAGATGGCTAAAATTTGAAGAGAAAAGCTGATTAAGGTCTTTCGTTACGGATCCACGGATCCTCTCACCGGGATCCGATCGGTTATAAACCGAGTTAGTCTGTCAGACAGATATTTGATGAAATGATTATGCTTTTTGTAAGGTCTAGTGCCTATGTATTTTGAGGTTTTGGCTTTCCTTTGATGTCTTGAGTGGTGGATGTCTTAAATGCTCAACCATAAGGAGTGAGGATGCTTAATGATGGTTTTGGGTAGGAAAGTGGAATTTAGATAGTCTAACCAAGTGCTTGAGAAGGATACCATTAGATTTGAAATGGAAAAATGGTGGTAATTAGTCCTAGAAGTCAGATGATAGCTCAAGAGAAATTTGATAAAATCTTAAGAAATAAAGAAAAAAACATTCAAGCCTATTTAAGAGTTAAAAGTGACTAAAATCAATTTGCTAAAATTGATAGAAATATCAAACTAAGTGTTATGAGATGTGAGGAATAATGTGTGAGTGTTGGTGCGGAAAAATGGTGGATATTGGTGAGTTTAAAAATTCAAAAGTACTTTGGATTTGTTCCTAAGTTATCTACGAATGAATGTGAGACCTACTATGCTTGAGGAAGCCTTAAGTAGTGTTAAAGAATCATGTTTAGTCATCATGATGTGATTGAGGAGATAACTTGGGTGTATGGTGATCTGTATCAGATAACTGTCTTCCGGATCCCGATTCCCTCTTGGGAGGGATCCGGCTAGTTATAACGCTGGGATCCGCCTACTGCAGATCAGAAGGCTTTCAGCAAATGTGCAATTTTTGCACTCTTACCAAATGCTCCTCCTAGTTGTTTCTACAAAGACTAAATGCAAGAACACATCAAGTATAACGCATAGCAAGTGTGGGGGAGCTAAAGGTACCTAAAGATGAGTGACGAAGACTACTTGAATGATTTCAAGAAGTCGTAAAATCTCATCCTACACGTTCTTAAGTTAAGATTGTTCAATGCCAAGTTATGGCAATACCTACATACTACATCCTGCTCTACATAAGTATTGTTTAGATGTTACAACCCATTGTTTCAAATTGTTTCCACAAATTAAGGTCCTGTGACCTTACCTTACTTCCCCACTACTCCCCGTCTTCATCCTTCCTCCACTCTTTATCACACCATCTCTACTTATTTTTCTTCAAGAAGTTGGCGAAGCACTTGAAGATCCCCTTGGTTTGTTGCCATTCTTGTGATGGGCTAGGAATGTCCGGCAATTGATTGATTTAATCCAAAGGGTCGAGGTCGGTGTTTCCGAGTGGGTTGCTACTACCTTCACCTTCTCTTTGCCTCTCCCGTTCATCCGAGGAATCCGTGGGTGGGTGAGGCCTTTTGCCTTCCACCATAAACCTTGTAGTTCTACCCTCGGTCAATGACACCATAACTTTGTTGCAAAGGCTATGATCATAGGAGTACATAGATGGATCTAAAACAAAGATGAACGTTGCAAGACGGGTTAGGAGCATTGCGTACGGGAGCACCATTTTGTCCATGCTTTTTACACTTGCCATTCTCTTAATCATGTAGTATGCAAGGTTGAGCGAGTCTCGGTCAAGGCAATAGATCATGAAACTTAGGCAGCGCATTGGGGTGATCCTTGTTCCTCTAAGCACAACACATTCTTCCTCACCACAACTTCCCATTTCCTATACAAAGCATACATCTCGGAGAGCTCCATTTGGAAAGGATCCCTATATATCACTTTCGAATTTCTAGTGACCCTTGATGGGGATGCCCTTTGCATGAAATGTCCACCTACGTGGTTTTCGGGGATTCTCATGTGGTAGATTTCATGATGATCAACCATATCGTGTATCTCCGCCAAAGACCACTCATTGGAAAACATGCAAACTGCTTGATATGGAACCCGTAGTATTCTTCCAAACTCCACAAGCGAAAGGGTGTACTCATGCTCATTTATGATGAAGACAATTGAGATGGTACCATCATCATTTCTAACTATCCTCATTGTCTTGTAGAACTCGAGTATGAAAACCGGGTAAATTTGTTCGTTTATGTCCAATAAACAATCAAAGCCAATGGTCTCAAAAACTTGTTGGATGTCGGTGTTGGCAAGAAACGATGGTTCTACTACACGACCTTCATGAAAAAGTCTCTTTTCGATCATTTTGAAAGCTTTCCTATCTTCTGGGCTAAGTCCATCCTTTCTATGGTACATTGGGATGTAATGGGTGGTATCTTGATATCTTTGTGGGTTACTTGGCATGATTGTTCCTATACAATACAACCACAATGTGGTGTTAATTATGAATAGTAGCCTAAAGGGTTTGATCACAATTTTGCTCAAATAATCTTTATTGAATTCAAGAAATGAGTTTATTTTGTTTTAACAATGTTAATTCTTTGATTTGGATTATCTTAGAAAACAATGTGGTAACAAATTATGAAAAAAACATTTGAACCCAACTTCTAAAGATGAAAAAATTATAATCCTAGAAATCAAGGAATTAAATTAACAATGTAGTGAAGATTATACTTACACAGAGATTGTTATGCTAGAAGGAAATGATCAAATTGCTCTGTGAACAGTATTGGGTTTTGTTCGTGAGTCTTTGAAGGGAAAGTCGTTGTGGAACTTCCACAGTGATCATTTCTAACTTATGCTGTCTTCTGTTGCACGGATCCCACGGATCCTCTCATTGGGATCCGGCTAGTTACTTCGGGATCCGGCATGACAGTAAAAATTCAGTTTAAGCATTCCTTGATGAATTTGGTTTGGGAGTTCTAAACTACCTAGAGTTTGATGTTTTAGCTCTATAACTTGTGGTTTGGGGTTTTGACGGTTTAATACTAATCCTATTTGACGGGATCCCCTTTTAATAAATTAGTCATAATTCTTGGAAGGTTTTTCAAAGATTATGATAAAATCCTATTTTATCATAATATAAGAAATTTCACATAGATATTCATTGACATAAATGAAGTGTCAATAATCCTTTTGTGATGAATAATGATTGAGGCTATCGAATAACCGAAATATCATTATTACAGATTTGTAGTGTAGTCTATATAAATCAACGAAGAATACTATTCTTGATGATGATTTTAATATAGATAACTACTTAAGTAATTACTAATAAAGATTAATCATACAACAAGGACTTTAATAATAATAGCAAAATGTAAATTTATTACTTGATAATACCTTTTAAGAAAATATTTAGAAATTCTTTGTGATCTTCTTATGATCTCCAGATCCATGTAGAATACAATGCTAAATATTCTTTTTGAAAAAATATTTAGATAGTTTCGTGATCTTCTTGGTATGCCCAAATCCAAGTCTGAGACTTCTAACAAGGAAAATATTAGAACGTTCTATCATTGTCCAACAATAAACACTATAATGATTTTTAAAACATGACTTGAAAAATCCTTCTTTGTAGTTTTCAAACATACACGGATCGTATCAAGTTTTTAAAGTACATCATACTCTAGAAACTTGGTACGAAGCTCGATGCCAATTGTGGAAAACTAGAAGGGGGTTGAATAGTTTTACCAATTAAAACTTCGTTTTAAAATATTTTGATCGACTTATGTCAATCTATTTAGATGTGTATGTTGGACGTTGATAGATAGATATATAAAAGTGTAATGAAAGATAAGAGTAAGAAGCACATAACACGACACGGTATTTATAGTGGTTCGGCTACAAGGTCACCTTCCTTGCCCTACTCCACTCCCGAGTCACCTACTTTCGAGAGTTCGTATCACTACGGCACCAACTCCTTATGGCGGAGCCTTCACAGTAAGCCTACTCTTTTTTCGGTACTAGGCTAACCACCGAGTTCTTTCACCAAGGTAAACCACACCTACCACAACGTCGCCTACCCTTTATCCGGTACTAGGCTAAGTACGGAGTTCTATTACCATGGAGGAACTACTACCCAACACTACACAACACCGAATCCCAAAGGAGACCCACTCCTTATTACAACACCAAAGATATCAACATCTTTGGAAACAAACTATCACTATTTGTATAACGAAGCACCTCATTGATTATACGACCTTGGCATCTATCACAAATGCTACTTGATTTGACTCCTAGGCATCTTTCACTAATGCCCTTGACACGAACTCTTGGCACCTTTCACTAATGCCCTTGACACTAATGCTTTTGACACGGACGTTAAGCACCTTTCACTAATGCTTTCGTCTTGACTCTTTCAGCATCCTTCACTAATGCCTTGGACACAACACTTCTATGGAGGAAGAAAGAAGTATCAACAAGAGAACCTCAGTAGTCTTGATGATGACGAAGCATGGCAACTTATGGACTTGAGCTTTCTCGACTTCAAGAAGTGGTGATCTCGCCTTTAAGAGGAACCTAGAGAATCACACAAAAACAAAAGACAAACTACATAGAAAGATCCCTTAGGATCAGTGGTTAGAGAGTTACAATACTTGGGGAAAGTATGTGTGGGAGTGGCAACCCAAAATGAAGAAATGGCTCACTATTTATAAAGAAAACTAGTTCTGTTCCCGGATCCACGGATCCCTCCCTTGAGGATCGTCGGTCATGTCTTAAATGGAATCGGGGACGCTCCCTTTTGGCCATAGGTTTTTTGGTAATGGGTCATGGGTTGGTCCATGGGTATTTCATTAGATACAATGTATCTAATAGATGCAAAGCATCTAGTCAAATGGATATGGGTCAATACCATGGGTTATGGATATGCTCCATGGGTTGTGATTTTTACCCATTATAATACATACTAGTTATGTATATATTTGCCCAATATGTAAACACTAGTTGTTGTACATATGTATTTTATTAAATCATAAAATCACTTATACTTGTTTTATGTGAAAACGTAAGTGTGTTAGAAAACTATTGGCTCAAACCATTTACGTATTTTATTTGTTTCGTTAAAATGATTTTACGTTTGTTATCGACAAAACATTAGAAGATCATAAAATATAAATAAACGTTTTTACGGTTTATTTGTATTAACAAATATGTAGGGTAAAAACCATAACCTATCACCCAGGCCCATGACCAATGACCCATACCCATTACCCATGTGCGTTTATATCATGTATGACATCATGTTGGGTTAAACCCATGACCCATGACCCATAACCCATTGACTAAATACATTGTATCTAGCTGGTACCGACCATGGTGCATTACCTATAACCCATAACCCGGTTTGTAACCCAAGACCTGGATTGTTTTCATCAGACAGCCGGATCGCTGGGTTTACACTAGCCGGATCCTTTTGGGAAAGGATCTGGCAGATCCGGGTGAACAGTAGACAAAATGGTCTATAAATAGTGAGTCATTTCTTCATTGTTTCTCACCCCTCTTCTTACAACTCTCTCTCTCTCTCTCTCTCTCTCTCATATTATCTTACTCTCTTTGAACCTCACGATCCTTGATCATTCTTGTAGTTTGTTTTTCTTTCTTGTGATTCTCTTTT
>OU343223.1:152619827-152707166 GCA_910596185.1 Chrysanthemum makinoi | reverse complement strand
TAGGTCACTAGTTTTACAACACAAGTTATATAGAAAGGAGATGAAGGCGATTGAACAAGATCTAACACACACACACAATATAGTATAATACGGTTTAGTGAGGCATAGTGAAAAGAAAACTTGAACAACCAACCTTCAAGTGAAGGTTATTACATAGTTTTATATAGGCAGGAGCTGGGCAACACTCTCTCCTTCCCTATTCCTATTGGGCTTGGGCCTAAGCTTATGGGCCTTCTACATAAGCTTGACCTTAAACAAACATAAAGGCCATAATAAAGCTACCTATTACATATGAAATATAAATACTTGAAATCCTGTTTAGGAGTGATTCCAACAATCTCCCCCTCAAGTATATATGATAGCGGTGAAAGCGTTGATGTAAATAGTAGCGATGGCGTCTTCGACATTCTTCTTTCTTGTGAGAAGAATTGCCTTGATCGAACAATCTCCCAGTGTAGAGATAGTTATCTTTGAGCGGTTATGCTTTGGCGTCATCTTTAACTTTGTTCTTTGATCATTGTTCTTTGTGGTGAGAGTGATAGTATGTTGTTTATGCGCATCGATCACCTTCAGTGCGCCCATTTGCTCGGTGTCTCCGTCATTCTTCAACATGCTCACACGCTCTTTGGCGTTGGAAATCAATCTTGATGAAGTTCTTTAAGTCTTTGACTTTGTAGATTCTTTGGTTGATGAAGAATCATTACGTTGTGTTGCATTGAGATAGAACTTCCATTAGTGATGATGTTGGCGTGAGCATGAGAAGAATCGGCACGATCATCCCGCTCCGGAGCTTCCATAAGAAGAAAACATTTCAAGCGGTTAGTAATAAGCGGTTTCCGGCACTTACAAGTTTGAACTTCGAGAGTGTCAACGGCATAGTGTGAGGACACAACTCTAATTCTTACAAAGGCCGTTCTGGCTGGAGTCCCACAAGTGAGATAACGATGTGCAGAAGTACATCTCAGTTGAATGAGTCGGTGAGGTACACCGGCATCACCTCTGATGTAGACCGTTTGAGACCACTAAAGCAATCCACGGGGAGTTACGAGCCTACTTGTCGGTACATTTGATGTTGACCTGGCGAGGAGTTTCCATTCAATCAGAGGATCACAGTGAACCTCTCATAAATGTTCTCTGATTGCTAAGATCGTGAAGGACTATGATATGAAGATGATCTTATTAGTTGATCATCAAGTGATTAAATGTCAAGTGTTCCTAAGAGATCTTTTGATGAATCTCGTGGCTCTAGACTCAATAGTGCGTTTTGGTTTTCTGGAGCGGAGACTAGGGAGAGGGTCTCCTTCTTCAATACCGTCTCTAAGAAAGCCAATAGTTTACGTAGGGTTCCCTGTGAGAATGAAACAAGCTTCTTGAGAGAAACTTGAGTGGATAAGAAGGTTTAGTGCATGCGTCCACGGGTCCATGCGACTTTTAATCTTCAATACCGGCGTCACGTGACAACCATAGCATATGAATTGAACCCGTTATGCGCCTAAGTTGAATAATCACGGGGGCATTTCTTTTCACCCTTTACTTTGCATTTCTTTTTGATTCTTCAACTCCTTCTTTCTCCGATTCTCATTTTTTCCTTTTTACAATCATTCCTAAGGACTTCTAACACTAACTAATGGTAGTGTCCTTGGGGAGATCCCTCTGGCTCTGGCGGATCATGGAGCGGTTATTCCTAACCTTAGTCACCTTATAACTCCATGACTAACCTATGTTTGCCATTAAAACCACTGTATGTGAAAATATCTCTCAAAGGGTTTGTTAATGAAAAACATGTTTGAACCATTGTGAGAGATGATGTTTTGCATAAATACTCCCCTCCACATGTGCTTAATAGTTTTAATGGTTAAATGCACAGTGAGGAAAAAGCGCTTTTGAATTGATCCACTGATAGACAATCCCTTGAGACACGGTTCGTTGCATAGTTAAAGAGTTACATTGTCCGCTTTTAGGTGACAACTAGCTCTAATAACTACCTTGAAGGTGTAGACAAACCTTGGAAGGTTGTCAAACCCGTCGGAGTTCATGTCTATCAAAAGTTTCTCGAATGGTACATTCTACTCGAACAAGTCCTTTCGAGACCGTTTACATCACTAGCGAACTAGCTTGAAATTATTACCCGTCGGGGAAAAGTCTTTTCGAGTTACTAACAGTTTAGTCCGTCAATTAGTTGGTTAAGTCAGGTACACAGATTCATTTGCATTTTGTACAACATATTTCTTATCACACAATTTTCTCCCCTCAAAAATGGCATATTAAAGTGTTATTTTTGAAACGTTTGAGAATAAATATGACCATTTCGAGTGTTGAGGGAAGAATGACCACCGTGAACAATTTGTGAACAAAGTTTCAAATACTCCCCCTCAACAAGTGATATAAGCGGTTGAGGTTTTGAAAGTCTTAAGGGGAAGTACTTGTTCTTTTGAGCAAAACCTTGAAAAAGAAAGGTTTGATAGGTTTTACTCAAAAGTAAGAATCCTTTTCTAAGGATTGTGGCAGCAGGCGTACCACGGGGTCCTTTATTGACAATTACGGGTTGTACACTGTAATGTGTGCACAAGCCATAGACATATATAATCATACATCCAAAATTATGAAGGAAACAATTCAAGGGGTACCGGGAAGTGCGGTGATGTTCCCGGAGTGCGCGCAGGGCGTTGAAAGCGGTGATGTTTCTCTGGGCGACCACCAACATAGCTCTCCAATCGTAAGGCTGATCCCTTCGAACAACCGTTCATCAATCATGGTGATGATCCTTCTCACATCCCTCCTTTCACGAGAATTCCGACTACGAGACCCAACTTTCGGCGTATATCCTTCAACCTGTATGCTAATCCATCCCTAACCGGCTTCAAAGTATGATCCCGAATTTACGAAGATCACTACGCCATTAAGCGGTTTCTTTGAAGTTCACTGCGGTAAACAACTCCGAAAGGTTTCGATGGCGTATATTGAGGTAGGCTGATTGAGATCGGGAAGAGTAAGCGTTGGAGGAGTGAGGTTGACAGCGTCGATAAGATTCAACGACCATCACGGATATCTTCAACCGCGTTCTTTGATCATGCGTCTAATGAAGATGAGGCTGACTTGATAAATTCACGTTGAACTTCATTAGAAATTGTCTCATCGACCACCGTACTTTGGCAAGGTACATGTCTTCGATGTCGTTGAGGGACAAGTTCTCAAAGTCAGCCTCGGAGAATCCATAGTTCTGTTCATCTTGTCGTTTGACTATGATATTCTTTAAGAATGTGTAGTCCCACTTAGACTTGAGATTAATGTGTTTGATGGCCCGATCCTTAGAACTATACCTGCATGTTGAGACTTCGAACGAGCTGACTACGTAGTAGATTCTTATTTCGGGCCAATGATGAATCCCATACAATGCATCTTGGTCGTATGCTTGCGTTGTCGAAAACAAGTGATTTGCACGTTCCTCGATAGCTATGGGTTTGAGTAAATAGCCGCGGGGAATGGAAGAGTCAATGATGTAGCGTATTTTCGCGAACCATCGCTACCGTGTAGAGAAAATCCGGTCTGTTAAAGTATAGGAAGGGAATCCGTGGTTCGTCTGTTTGGCCAATGGTCGGTAGGGGTTTGGTCCATCGGTTGTATGGAGGGTTGTCCCTTTGTCAATGTTTGCTTCGGATTGAGCCAATCCATGTGTTAGACATAGCTCGGCGATGTTCTCAAGATGATATTACCTCGGCGAAGCTTTCGAGAGCTCTTTAAGAAGTGGAATGCTTCATTCTTGATTCGCTTCAACTCAGATTCGTCATTTTCTTCACATGGAACTTTTCTTGCAAAAGTTTTGCGTGCTCAATGTAGAACCGTCTACCAATTCTTGACCTTCATCGGGGTAGGGAGTTTGATTGACAAGTGTGGAGAACCATTCAAACTCTTCGGTTTTATCGTCATCTAGCCATGAGGCGACTCGGTGAGCGTCTTCTTCTTCTTTGGAAGGCCTTGATGATGATCTGGTTTACTGCACTTGTTTGGGTGAGGTGGGTTGTTGTAGGGGCTCAAGGACCTCTTCATCGTCACCACCCGTATACTCAAAGTAATACCTGTTTTATGAGTCGGGGTGGTAACTTCGGAATCGTCAGGAGGTTTATCGATAGAACCGAGGTGGAGGAGACTTTTGTTTAGAAGAAGTTCGTGGTGGAGGAGGTGGCATAGAGGTAGATTTACAGGCTTACGGCGTTTAGGTGCGGAATCCTTATCCTTATCATCGTCATCTCTTGGTCGTTTGGGTTGATCGGGTGACTCCTTGCATGATGATCTGAGTTGAAAATCAAGTAGATTTTCGAAAAAATTTAGCTTCATCGAAGTAGCGTTCGGATCGCTTTGACATTTGTATCACAAGTTTAGCGATTAACTTCGGTCGAGAGATCGGCTTCTTTGGCCATTGTATTTTTAACCAATGCTACGATGTTAGGGGTGAGTTATCCGGAAAATATTTCTCTAGTCACCGAGGGCGGTGTCGAGAAGAAACTTGTGAGTATGATCTCTTCTGTCTTTTCCGGTTCCTTTGGACTTTAGGAGCGATATCACGAAGGTACTTGTTAGTGTAACCTTCGATCATTTCGTTCAGTTCCTCTTTACGATGACTCTTCATGAACTTCTGAACAAATTCCTTTCTTTCTCCATCTTGTCATGCTCGTCATACATATGCGTATGTGATCGACAAAGAAATTTAGCTTTTGTAGAGCATGTTTTCTTTCGACTTGTTTGGCAGCTTTGTGAATCCGTTTATGAGCTTGAGAAATCCAAGATCGAGGTGGTTTCTTCACTGATTTGGATGATGATTTTGTTGATCTTTTGATGGTGGTGGTGATGAGTGAGATGAAGAATCTGATGAGGAGGGACATGAGGAGATTCGGGGTCCTTTGGAGGTGCAGAAGTATCCTCCTTGGACGAGTTGATTTCTTGAGAAGAAAGTCATCATAATCTTCTTCGTCATCATGTCAGATTTAGCCTTTCTTCGTCTTTGTACCTTAGCTTCTTCATCAATTTCTCTTTCGAGTCTTATTCTTTTTGGTTCCTCAAAGTTAATATCGGTAGACTCCTTCACAGCGTTTGTTGTTGCACAAGAGTGGTGGCACGGATCCTTATCGGGTTGATTAACGCATCGGGACACGGTGAAGAGTGGACAACACCACTTCGATCCTCGGGCCACCCATTTGATCTTTGCAAATTCTTGACTTTTTGAATTTGTCTAACTAATTTAAACTTCTTCTGTAGGATTGATCCGGTTGCTCTTCTTCTTCTTGAGCTTTCATCATAAGACTCAAGTGCAGGAGTCTTTCCTTTTCCATGTTCAGCTATTGGACTTGTAGGTTTAGCTGCTGGAGGAGGGATACGGTTTGCGGTCGAGAGAAGGTAATCTCTTCATCGTCGTCATTTTCGAGAGCTTTAGTCCACAAGCTTTCTTTGCGGTTCGGGTTTGGGAATTGGGATGGGAGCGGCTTCCTTAGATGGAACAATCCTCTTTGAAGGAGGGTTCCTCTTGGGGAACTTCCTTTGACTCACAGTACTTGCCGTACTTCCTGCACTTCCTCTTTTGGTTCTCCTTACGGGTGTTCCAGAAGATTTTTCGTCGAGATGACCAACTTTGCCTTGTCTAAGCGCTTCCGGATACCTTTTATGCGTTTGAGCTTCGACATCTTGATTAGAAATCACGGCAGCACAACACCTTGTTTCTTTGTAGGCGTTCCTTGATTCTACGGATAGAATGGGTTCCGTCAACATGTCGTGATTGTCGGGGTCATTGAGCCTCTTGGGAATGTCGGATGAAGTCAAGTGCTCTCTGGATCAACAATTTAGTATATCCGATGTAGGGAATCTTTGAGCCAAGTTTGTTGAGAAATGACATCATGTCATCCCAAATCGAGCCGATAGCGATGTGTTTCTTGTTGACCAATGCCCAGAATATTTGCAGTTCCATGAGCTTTGGGTGCTCATAGCCGTATGCGACGAGAAGCAGAGACTTGGTGATGATCATGTAGAGAGTTCTCGAGGGTTGAGGAATACTCTTAAGCTCTACGTGAGAATGCTTGGTGATTACTCCTGTAGCCTCGTCATAACCGATATTGATTAAGAACTAGAGAGTGAGCTCTTCGGAGGTGTGTGCATATAGTTTGGTTGGATCGACATCGGGAATTAGGAGAACGACCCTTAAGTCTGCGGGTGTAATGGTGACTTGTTTGTGATTGAGTCACCGTCCACAGTTTGTCCTGACCCTTTCCATAGTGTTCGAGCTGTTGGATGTAGATCTGAGGAACAGTTGCGAGAGTGAAAGCATGTTACGTACGGATGAGTCCTCGAATGTCAATAGCAATTAAACATGAAGATTTTGAGCAAGTGAGGTTGTCAAAGTCAACACGGAGATTATTCTTTCCTATCTTCATTGGATAGCTATGAGGATAGATATCGGATGGAGAACTTGAGTGCATCCATATTCATTTGTTGACCATGTCGTGATCTCGAAATAACATTAGCCAAAAGAACCAACATATCGAAAGACATAATGTTAGTCAAGAAGGTCTCTTGAGTTATTGAATGTACGATGTCAATGATTGTTCGAGTCCTAAGTCACTTGTATGTTCAATAGTTCAATGATGTCGTGAAATGTTTCGTGAGTTAGTTAACTTTAAGTTTTAAAGTTTATTTTATTTCTTATTGTTCACAACATATCAAATGATTTAAGTTTATTAGTGACATTTTAGGATTCGTGATGATATGATTAGTTTATTTACAAGTTTGTACAAGTAACAATTCATCATGAAGGTCAATCCAGGGTTAAGCTTAGTTTTGGCAAAGTTATCGTGAAGCGAGGAATGATATATGCTTAGGCGTAGACTTACGCGTAGAATCTAACTACGCGTAAGAAGTGTTCGCGTAGGAAAAAGGAGACCTTATCGTGGAGCTTATGCGTGGCATATATTAACTTACGCAGCGTAAGGCTACGTAGAGTTGACCTTATCGTAGAGTCATGTTTGCATATCCTTCACGAGGATCAGCGTAGTCCATTGTAGAACCTTATGCGTAGGCTGTTATGCGTAAGTTATTCTTCGCAGCGTAACATGACTACGCGTAGGGTAATCCTTATCGCGTGAGTGCAAATGACCTTGATTACGATTTTACAAGTAACAAGCACGATAAAACCATCATATCATCATTATTAACACATAACATTCATTTTAACAACAGATCATGGCAAACATATGTTACACGGTTATGCGTAGAACTACATACAGCGTAGCCTAAACCCTAAATCTCTGGCGTATGAGATTTAGCCATAGATTATGCACTAAACTTTTTCTGGTATGTTTTAGATGTTGTGAGATCATAATGACCAAGTTTTAACACTTAATTTGCGGTGAATCAAAATACCCAATCTCAAGAACCTTAAACCCTAATTTCAAATTGTTAACCAATTAGTGTTTCTGGGTGGTTATAGACCTTGGAAATCATCAATTCAATAACACAAGAGCATAACCCAACAATCCTTTTGACCAAAACACTTCACATTTAGAAATACCCAATTCGACTCATAAACCCTAAATTTCAAAAATCATTAATTAGGTAATACGGGTTTGTTTTGAGCTTAGAAACTATATCATAGATGTTGTTAAAACATTTTGACACATTCCTTTTAACCATAAAACACATAACACATGATCATGTGTTCTTACGCGTAAGCGAAGAACACAAAATCACTCATAACAGTAGATTTGACCGTTGAATTCATTTGGAAATCAAAACCAATGTTCAAAAACATGTTAGAAACATTAATCCACTTACAAAATGAAGATCAAACAGTTTCTTGGTGAATTTTGTGCGTAGGATGGTTTTAGGTTTTGTAATAAATGAGAAGTGAAAGTAGGTGGGAGGGTGTTTTATTAAAAGTGACTTTAACCTTTTGGCAGTTTTGGTCCCTCCACCTTTTCCATTTTCATCCAAAGCCTTTTAACTTCCATTTTGGTTACCAAATGAAGATTTTAGGAAAGAAACTTGACGACACTCCCCTCGACTTGAGAAAATAATGAAAGGTTATTAATTAAAGTCCGAGGAGTGTCTTTGAACTAGGAAATGTACCACCATTTGTAAAAGATTCAACCGAGATAAGATAACATGCAAGTACACGGATGTTTTGAAGCGATTAATAGATTATTTTCTCCCCTCAACACTTGATCGGAAAAATACTGAATTTTGAAAGATTAAAGTGTTGACGGAAGAAAATGTACTTGCAATGTTGAAAGAAAATTAGATTAGAAGAATATTTTTGTTGTTTTATCAGGTTTTATAATTTTGTATTTTGTTTTTGAAAATTTATTTACAAAAGAGAATTTGGTGTTTGTAGTTTTTAAAGGCTTTAGGAGATCATCCAATTCCTCTTGAGTCAAACACCTCATACCAATCCGGTGGACCAACTCATTAAACCTAGCGGAGCTAAGGCTTTGGTGAGAAGATCACGCCAATGGTATTACGTACCACAAAATATAATTCAACGGTACCACGTTCCACGTGATCCTTGATGAAATGATATCGAAGATCGATGTGCTTTGATTTCGAGTCTTTGGCTGAGTTGCACGAGATTGCAATGGCACTCGATTGTCGCAATACATCGGGATTACGTCAAATACGTAACCATAGTCTTTGAGTTGTGTTCTCATCCATATGACTTGAGCACAACATGGTGACATGGCTACATATTACGCCGGTTGATGAGGCGATGTACAATCCTGCTTCTTGATTGCCATGACACGGTTTATCACCAAGAAATTGTAAAGCTCTGAAGTGCTTTTCCGTGAGTCTAAGCATCTGCGTGGTCGTCTGAAAAGCGATTAGTTCAAAACGAATCCCGGATACGGATCCCCAAGTTAATGGTTCCCTTGATGTATAGGAGGATTCTTTTATCCTCAGAGAGGTGGGTTTGATTGGTCATGGCCGATAGCGGGAGCATAGATAAGCGGCAAAGACAATATCAGTCGCTAGGCATTAGATACATGAGAGACCCAATAATACTACGGTATTTTGTAGGGTCCACCAATTTCCCATGTAAATCGGCATCTAGCTTCTTGGTATGAGCCATTGGTGTGGCATAGGTGTCCCAGGTTTTCATTCCAAATTTGTTTAACAATTCAAGGGCATATTTGGAGTGACTCAAGAAAATACCACGGGGTGATTGATGAACTTGTAGTCCTAGAAAGAACGTAAGTTCACCCATCATGGACATTTCAAAATTTTCTTCATTAGTTTTGCAAAAGCGATTGAAAACTTTTTATGTGTAGACCCAAAATGATGTCATCCACGTAAATTTGAACAATTAAGATGTGTGTCCCGTGATATTGTATAAAAGAGTTGGGTCAACCGAGCCTTTGGTGAAATTATTGGCAATGAGGAAAGATGATAACTTATCGTACCATGCAGGGAGCTTGTTTGAGACCATAAAGAGCTTTGTTAGGTTTGTAGCATGGTTCGGGAACTTCGGGATCAACGAATCCATCTGGTTGGCTGACATAAACCGTTTCTTTAAGTTGTCCATTGAGAAACTCTGTTTTGACATCCATCGATGACCGTCATATTCATATGAGCGCGAGCGAGAAATATCGAACGACCTCAAGGCGAGCAGCGAGCAAAAGATTCTTCAAAGTCATTCCCTCTTCGGCGATAACCCTTAGCCACGGGCGTGACTTATTTCGGATAACATTTCCTTTAGCATCAATTTGTTTTCCAAATCCATTTTAGACCAATGGCGTAGACCCTGTTGGTCTTTCAACAGTTCCCATACTTCAAGACGTTTGAATTGGTTGAGTTCTTCTTGCATGGATTCAATCGTCTTTTGTCATTGCGTCTTTGATGTTTTTAGGTTGAGATTGGGACGGTGAGTGCATAAATGCAATGTTCACGTCACGTGTGAAGGCGTTGTCTCGTAACACTGGTTGATTTGGGTTGCCAATAATGTTTTCGGAGGATGGTCTTCGTCCATCTATGTGTGGAGGTTGATGTTGGTATACATTGTGCGGTCGAGGATTCAAATGGTTTGTTGAAGATTCGCGACATCACAGTGCGGCGGTCTCATTAGCAAGCGGGTTGAAGAACGCATTTGGATCAAAATCTGCAGGTGGGGGTACTTCATTGAGAATATCATCATTTGGTTCATCATTGTTGGAAGCGGTGTGTTCAACTGTTGTGTTGGAGTCAACTGGTGTAGGTGCATCTTCAACATTAGTTGTTGTAGAGTGTATCGGTATAGGAATATTATCGGTTGTCTGTGAGCGGATACACACGGAGCACGTTCATCAATATCGTCACTGAAGAAGGAGCAAATAACCTTTCCATTTGTTGACGAGTTAGGCGAGGGCTTTCTTCAGTGATGATGGGGTTGAGGAAGTTTAGCGGTTGTGACCGGGTTCTAGTACATTATACTGAAGCCATTTCGTAAGTTCATCGAAATGAGCATGAATCGTTTCCATCACCTTTTGTCGACGATTCGGATTCGGAAACCTTTGGAATTATCACAGTATCCGATAAAGACTCCAATGTCAACTTTGGCTTTGAGCTTTCCAAAGTCATCACGATCATTATTCGGATAGCAAAGAGATCCAAATACATGAAAGTGTTTTAGATTCGGTTTTCTGTTATGGACAAGCTCGGAAGGTGTTTTGTTGTGGCGTTTTGTGATCATAGAACGGTTTTGAGTATAGCATGCATGAGATCGACTTACGCCCATAAGTAACGGAAGTTTAGCATTAATTAACATTGTTCTTGCGGCTTCCACTAACGTTCGGTTTCGTCTTTCAACAACTCCGTTTTGTTCGGGTGTACGTGCAATAGATGTTTGATGCTGAATTCCCCCTTTCTCATAGAATTCACGAAGGGTTTTGTTAACAAATTCAGTTCCTTTATGCATTACGATGATTACGGCGGTGTTGCGGGGCTGAACACGTATTTTTGTGAGAAAGGTGATGATCATTTGTGGAGCTTGGTCTTTGCTACGAAGAAAGTAGACCCAAGTCCATCATGAGTAGTCATCAACAATTACTAAGATGTAGCATTTGCCATTGATCGTTTACTGCAGACCACACAATCCATGTGAAGAAGATGAAGCACATCTTGAGATGTTCCACCTTTGAAGGAAAATGAGCGAGTGCTTTTCCTTGTTCACAAGGCGAGAGCAAAGGTGATCTTTTGAATAACGGAATCGTGGGAGTCCTTCAACTAGTTTGTGTCGAGCAAGGTTGGTGATGGTATGATAGTTTAGATGTGAGAGCGGCGGTTGCCATAGCGAGGATTTTGTTGATGTTGCCTTAGAAAGTAAGCAAATGGGAGAGGAAGCAACCATGTCTTGCATAGAGATAGTGAAGAGACTAGAATTACGAGCGGACATAAGGTCATTTCCTTGAATCGATCACGAATGAAACACGATTTCTCCCTGAAAGCAACCTCCAAATCTCCATCACAAAATTGACCTCTTGAAAAGCAGTTGTGACGAGGTCTTCCACATAGTAAACCCTGGCGATTCGATGTTCCTTGACATAATCTTCGTAGCCATGATAGGCTGCTTGAAGTGATCATCTCGAACGGCGGTGCCAATGAACTTTGCAACAAAGTTTGATAACGATTTAAGATTACTGTCGTATTAGCCGGGAACATCATATCAACAATCCAGTACTAGGGTATTTACGAGGGGCTAATCTCTTAATGATTGTTGGCGAGGAAGTTGTTCACTACTTTCCTAACATTCCTCTGCTTGATGATAGTGTAGAATCGGATCTTGATTTTTGGTCGAACATTTCGACAAAAATGCATAACTTCTTTAGTGTGTGCAAGATAATGATCAAGTTCATTTGATGCTTCATCACGAGTCTTTTTGAGTAAATCAAATATGACACCATATTCCTTTTTAACTTTACAAGTTCTTGTTCATATTTTGAGATTTGACACTTAAAAGACACGTTTTGATCATCCGATTGCTCAATTTTAGAATCGAGAAGGTTTTGCCTTGGCTGGTTGATTTTGTGTTGAAAAGCAAGTTGTTGATCGTGAATATCTTTTTTGACACCAATTAAGGCGGCAATTGCATTTGAAAGTTCGTTTGACAATCGTTTGTTTTCAACTTTTAAGGACTCGTCAAGGCACATTATCGGTGTTCTCAACATTTACCACGAAGCAGATGCTCAGCTGAGAGATATTATCAAATGCATATGACAAAGAATTCAATAACACAACATTTTGAACATCGGCCACGGATGACATCTTCCAAGAGTCGATCAACATCTTTTCTTAACATTTTCTTTTTACGTTTAGTGATTGAAATAGATGTTTTACTTTTCTCAGCGTTTTCATGACCCCAAGTTCCTTATGAAAATCCTTTTCCCAGGCAATTGCACAACTTTTCAAGTATTTAACATTAGGTAAAGATTTTTCGAAAAATGTCTCTTTGTTCTCGCGCCCAGGCGATTGAAAATGTTCAACTTTGATTTCAGGTCGATATTCTATCTCATGTTGTAAAATTTTGAGGTCAGCCATGAAAATGTCAAAATATCGAAGAATTTTTCGATTTTAAGGTTGTGAGTTTACTTCACTAATGGAAGGTAAGGACCATAAGTTTGTGCAAAGTCTGTTTTGGGATTAACAATAGAAGACTGGTGTTACGATGATAACTCTTGGTGTGTTAGAAGAATCCGTTGGTGTGACGAAAGTGACGGTTTTGAATAATTAAAAGGTTTGTTGTAAACAACAGTTTTTAATTTTGATCGACTCTCGTCTTTTGCATCTAATTCCTCTTGTCGATGATATTCAACAACATTCATAACAGAATTATCAATTTTATATTACTTGCTGCTGGAAACTTTAGGATTTGGTTTGAATGTTTTGGTTGAAAGCTTAGGTTTGTGTCGGCAAGATTCGGTCCATATCCATTTTGGTTTTAAAGTAAACTTTTCAATGGCGTGACCGACTTCGCCATGTTTGTAAACAACGGTTTTAAACTCTTTAAGTTTGTTTTGCAAGCCGATGATTTCTTCAAGATGATCATCTATTCGTTTCGTTGAATGCTTTTTGTATGCAGAGAACTGTTTTTGACAATTTAACAACTCGGCCTTAGCTTTTTGATTTTCCAAGGTGAGGCGTTAATTTGCTTTTTATGTTCATGTTTGATTGTTCTATTTGGACAACAAAGCATTCTTCGGCGGCTAGATCGCATCAATGGTTTCTAAATATTTTAGTTTTGATAAGATTTGGCAAAGGCCGCTTCAAAACCGTTTTCACGTTTTTCTTGAGTTTTGAAAAAGTTGAGTTGCTTTTGTAAACATTCAAAATCCTTTGTTATCAGTGCATTTTTACTTTTCAAGTCCGATTAATTGCGACATTCTTCCACTATGGTTTGTTGGTCTTGTATTAAACGAGCAAAATCTGGATGAGGCAAAATTTCGGCATGTTCATTGTGAGTCACAACATGATCATTAAGATCCTCAAGTATAACCACGGAGTCAATTTGATTATCAAGGGAAACCGTTTGGTCATCTTGATCGTCAAATATAACTACGGGGTCTAGTTGAAAAATCGGAATGAGATGTGGATGACTCATTTTGAACATTCGAGCCTTGCTTGGGATTGGATGTTGGCGGAGATATGAGATCGAGAGATAAATATGGTTTGTTGGGTACCTGAGACAAGCCATCGATTAATCACTGCTGGGCTGTGTCACTCATGTGCCTTTGCATATTAGCCATCAACATAACATTTGCATTGGCACGCAAGTCCTCCATATCATCATCACGAGTCGGCATTTGCCATAAAGCTCTGTTCTTTGTGCGTGAGAGAGTTCCGACTTCATCCTTAAGAGCCAAAGAAGAGCCTCTTTGAAATAAGCCGCGCCCTTAGTCCTTGGCTTTGGGCATGCATTAGCAGTGTCCCTTCTCATTGCGGTTGTAGCATCGAAGACCATTCAACCCATTTTGAGCATTTCCCTGTTCCACCAGTTGAGCTCTGTTGTTATTCCTACCGGCATTAAACCCTTGACCACGCCCATCCGTGACCATAACACGATTGAACTTCAACTCGTCCATTGTTCACAACGGTTCCTTGTATTAGATGAGGAGCGAATTCGATTGTTGGATTTGTTGGTATAACGGCTAAAGGCATTAGCAATCATAGCAAATCCTTGTTGCAATGCTTCGAACGGATCGGATTCCTCATTATGAAGTGCTTGAGCATTGTTGTTGTAAGGAACCAATTGATTTTGTTGAGGTTGATGTGATTGATCGTTTAGTGGGTTTGAAGCATTGGTTGAGTTGCGGTTGAGGAGAATAATTTTTTTGAGCATATAAGGCAAGTTGTTGATTTTCCGGATGTGTGGGTGGAGCAATTTGAGCTCGGAGAATCCTTTCCGATCAACTTCCTTTTCATGAGGTTTCAAGTAATCGTACAACAATCCGTAGGTATAATGATGCATGTTCTTAAACGGCGGAGAAAATGACATACTTCTCCCATTCAGGACCAAGACTACTCGGGAACTTAGTATTCACTGCAATTCTTGGCATGATGATGTTGTGTTTATCCAAATCATTGATGATGTCTGAAAAATGATGATGATAGGACTCTAGTGTCTCTCGAGGTTCAATCATGAAGTGTTCATAAGCCAAGTAAATTTTGGATTCCAAATCCTCTGATTGAGTCTGAGATCCTTCCATAAGAAGGCGAATATGATCCCATTTTTGTGCGATCTTTTGAGCATCAACACTACGAAGAATTGGGTTTGGTAATCCTAAGAGGATGTATTCCATTGCAAGTTCATCAGCTTCATAGTGTAGAAGTTATGTGGGATTTAAATCTGCTTGATAGCAATGTTGGTTTGTTCATCTCTTGGTGGAATGGCATTTGGATCTCCGGGTACAATGATAGTAGGCATCTCAAATGGACCTTCTAAGATAACCTTCTTTAAGAACTTTCCATGTGGCTTCTTTGGATCACAAAACCTAAAGAACCTTATCACCCATTGATCGTAGTTTCCTGGAGTGAGCATTGGAGGTCTATCAAGTGATCCGACCTCATGAATTGATTGTTGGCTGCTTAAAGCTTCACACATCTTTGCGAACCAAGTGGGTTCCTTCATAGTGTTCCTTGATGGATGTTGATTGAATTCATTTGTGTACGGTTGAACTTGAGGACTTGGTGGTGGTTGAACCATTTGAGGTTGTGGATTTGCAGCAAGTTGTGGAGTATGTTGTTGATAAATTGCTTGTTGTTGATTCCATTGCTGATGTTGTGGACTTAGTTGTTGTTGTCGTTGAGGATAAGTGTAAGGGAAATAGTTAGAGTATGGTGGTTGTGACATGTTGATAAACTTGTGTTGGTAAAAATGGATCTTTGTAGTCGAATGAACCTTTGTTGATGAAGTGTCCTTAGGCGTAGACAAGAACCAAGTAGCACTTATGCGTAAAAACACCAAAAGTTCGCAGCGTAACAATGAGGAGTTCGCGTAGGTTTTAGCTTACGCGTAAGTAGGATAAAAGCACTAAAGTTATGCGTAGACAAAAGTTAGGCGTAGAAGTTTAGGCGTAGGATTACCTTATCGTAGACCTAAGTTTCGCGTAAAGTGAATCTTATCGTAGAATTTCTCGGCGTAAGCTATGCTTATCGTAATTTTAGGGTTTTTGCCCAAATGATCTTTTACACTTCGATTGCAAAAGATATCCAAAGTCGACGTATTTTCAGACTTATCCAAGTAAGAAAACACGGAATAAACCGGAAAATGAAGATCAAACCAAGGAAAAATCTTACGCGTAATTTTAGGGTTTTGATACGCGTAGGATTACTCGTAACTTTGATTTTGCCCAAATGTGTTTCTAAACCAGATTTTGTTATGGAATAGCTTCAATAGTACCAAAAGAACACAAAAGTGTGATTTTGATGTAAGCTGCTAAGCGGGTTACTGCGTTAGACGACACCACGAACAAAACAAGCTTAAAAACGTAAATCCACGCGTAAAGTTTGAAACTTTTGCCAAAAACAAGTATTTTAACACCTCAAAACATTGAAAGTACAAGAATCTTGGATTAAAAAATGTAAAAAACGAGTTTTTAAGATAACCAAAGATGCGTTACCTTTACGCGTAAGATAACCAAAACCAAAACTTCAAAAACAAACGAGTACACCCAACTATTTGGCGATTGATACCCTTTGTTAGGTCACTAGTTTTACAACACAAGTTATATAGAAAGGAGATGAAGGCGATTGAACAAGATCTAACACACACACACAATATAGTATATCGGATTTGTGAGGCATGAGTGAAAGAAAAACTTGAACAACCAACCCTCAAAGAGGTTATTACATGGTTTATATAGGCAAGGAGCTAGGGCAACACTCCCTCTCCTTCCCTATTCCTTATTGGGCTTGGGCCTAAGCTTATTGGCCTTCTACATAAGCTTGACCTTAAACAAACATAAAGGCCATAATAAAGCTACCTATTACATATGAAATATAAATACTTGAAATACTGTTTAGGAGTGATTCCAACAGCAACGTTTCATGTTTTATCACCTCCTCGAACGTTTCGAAGAGGTCAACAAGCCTAAACTACAATGAGCATCATAGTCACAAGCTCAAACTTAGAATGTTTAGGAAAACTTATCTCATCCTTGATCATCATTAAGCTTTTAGAGTTTGGGTAACTCATTAGCATTAGTAGCACTTGTATGGCTAGTTCATTCTCTTAGTTTTAGAGATTTGGTTGATCATCTCTTGTTTTTATTGAATGAATATCTATATGCCATAATTGTTATGTGTTGTGCTTATTATATCATATACTACTTCACATCTTCATTAACATTGATTGAAACACAACTTATTCTTTGAGAGCTGTCAACAGTGACGGATCCTCAAAATGTCTAATTGGATCCTCGAAAGAACGTGGGATCCGTGAGTGAAACACAAATTTCTACTAACTTGAGTTTTATTTGTAGGAAATTATGCACTATACTCTTGTTTTCTAACCTTTACTTTGTAGATTTTCAAAATAACACATGAATATTTTGACACCATAAAATTTAGGGAGCTTTTTGTCAAACGATATTGCAAAAACATTTGCAACATTAATCCGTTTTTAGATTATACTTCATGATACCCCATTGCCTCTTTGCAATCTTCAAGGAGAACCGTTCTCGTCACTTAGACGAACCATTTGCAAACATAATTGCAAACACAATTAGTTTATTTTCCGTCATGTCCTTGACGCCCTTTCAAAGGGATGGACTCGTCAAGGGGAGCTAAGGCGAGTACCATTCCGTCACTTGCTCTCTTTTACATTTTTACATACCCTTTTATAAAAATTGTGTTTAGTTTCTTTTAACACTTTTTTGTTCCGACAAAAGGGGAGAAGAAAGTAAAAACTACAAATTCAAGTTTTCTGAATTTTGGCTTTTCCTTAAAATAATTTTATGTTTTGTCATCTACAAGGGAGATTGTTAATACAAATAAGCGTAAAAGCGTTTTTTATATTTTACTATCTTCTAATGTTTTGTAGCGATAACAGCAGTAAAATCATTTCAACGAAACAAATAGAATCGTAAATAGTTTCCTAACATTTACGTTTTCACATAAAACACTAAAACAGAATAAGTGATTTTATGATTTAGATACATTGCAACAATTAGTGTTTACATATTGGGTTGCTTATATACTTAAACTAAGTATACTAAAATGGGTAAAAACAAGTATATACTAAATGGTAAAACTAGCAAATGGTATTGACCCATAACCCATGGTTTTATATATACCACTTAATCAAGTTCATTGTATCCTTAAGATACATTGTATCTAGAAAGAAAACCATAGATCAACCCATAACCCATAACCAAAAATACCCATGGGCAAGAAGGGCGTTCCACGGATCACTGGCTTTGTCTAGCCGGGATCCCTTGTAATTGGGATCCGTGGGATCCGAGGAGCGATGAAATTTCCTCATAAATAGAGAAGCCATTTCTTCTTTTACTCATCCTTTTACATACTTCCCCGAATATAATAACTCTCTTACTCGGATCAAGTGATCTATGTAGTTTTATCTTTTTGTTTTGTGTGATCTTCTAGGTTCCTCTTAAAAGGAAAGATCACCACTTCTTGAAAACGAGAGCAAGCTCAAGTCCATGAGTTGCCATGCTTCGTCATCATCAAGACAACTAAGGTTCTCTTGTTGATAGTTCTTTCTTTCTCCATAGATGTTGGGTTGAAGGCATTTGTGGAAATGCGAAAGTGTCAAGATGAAAGATAGTGAAGGTGCTCATCATCCGTGTCAAAGCATTAGTGAAGAATGCTAAAGGTGTCAAGGCGAAGGCATTAGTGAAGGGTGCCAAGCATTGTGTCAAAGGCATTAGTGAAGGATGCCGAAGAATCAAAATCAAAAGTGCATTTGGGAAAAAATGCCTAGGTCGCCTATCGATGAGGTGCATCGTTATACATATAAGTATTGTTTATTCAGGATGGTGATATCCTTGATGATGTTGTAACAATTGGATCTCCTGATATTAGGTGTTATTGTGTTGAGAAAGGGTAGTAGTTCCTCCATAGTAATGGAACTAGGTGCTTAGCCTAGTACCTAATAAAGGGTAGGTGATGTTGTGATAGTATTAGTTCTCCTTGGTGTGAAAGAACTTCGATGGTTAGCCTTGAGTATAAAAATTGAAGCGGCGATTGTGTTGGTGTTGGTTAAGCCTTGGTGTGAAGGAACTTCGATTATTTAGCTGTACGAAAAAGGTTAAGCGGCGTTGTGAAGGCTTCTCGCCCATAAGGAGTTGGTGTAGTGCTTCTGAACTCTCGAGTAGGTGACTCGGGGAGTGGAGTAGGGCAAGGAAGGTGTCCTATGGCCGAGCGACTATAAATACTTGTGTTAGGTAGTGATGTGCTTCTTACTCTTTATCTTTCATTATACGTTTATATATCTATCTATCAACGTCTAACATAAACAACCAAATAGATTGACATAAGTCGATCTAAATATTTAAAAGGAAGTTTTAAATTGGTAAAACTATTCAACCCCCCCTTCTATTTTTCCACATAATGTATTGCACCTATGGTTGCAAATGGTTTAAATTAAGTAGTGACGATAACGCTCCCCCAATGATTGCAACTTTGCAAGGGGCGTAATGAGATGTAATCCATATGAGGATTGTATTGAAATGGTTTTGCAATGTATGGTTTTGACACAAAATCCAGCTTAGGTGTCCAAATTCTTCATGTATTTGAAAATCTACAAAATAAGGTTAGAAAACAAGTATATAGTGCATAATTTCCATAAATAAGACTCAAGTTAGTAAAAATTGGTCTTACATTTACACCGGGATCCCACGGTTCCCCACTCCTTTGAGGATCCGTCACAAGCAATATTCGGGGATCCGTCTCTCTGGTGTGAGATTTTTTGATAATGGTGATATAACAAACAATGTTAACATCAGGAGATATGTATTCAAGCAACAAACATATACTCAAGGCAATATGACAAATAAACTATCATTCAATAAAACATAAGAGATAATCAATAAATCTACAAGCTAGAGAATGCCTAGCCATGTAGTACATATTCTACTAATACTAATAAGTGACTTAAAAGATTTTAGAAACAACAATGTGCTTGAGTCTAAGGATGAGTAGCTTGTTGATTTGGTCCAATCTTTCAAGAAGATGATTAAACATGAAATGCAACTCATTTGGTACTTCTTGAACAAGTCCTTGGGTGATTAGACAATTAGAGCAATTATTGTCTTGATTGGGAACCGGAGGAAGTTGGATGTTTTGAGGAGGCTCTCTGAATGATGTTGGGTTTCCATTGAGAGATGTAGGATGAGGTTCTACTAAAAATGAGGGTGGTGGTAATGGAAATTTCTCCATATGATCAAGTCCTTGGTGGTTCCTTGTTTCCAATGATGGACTAGATGGTGTTGTAGGTGGTTCCTATTTACTTGAGAAAGTTGGTGAGTGGGAAATTCTCGATGGTTAATCTCTAATGAATAAAGATTTAAGGTGAGAGGCTCGGTGAAGAGTGTAGTCCATGCTCTATGAATGAAGGTTTAGATGGCTTGCTAGAACTAGCTATGTTTGGTTTAGAATTAGATGAACCCTTTTCTAGCCCAAAGGTTTTAATGCTAATTTTGCGGTTTTCTTAGCAATTGTTGAATGGGTTTGTTGAGGTGGGATTCTAGCATTGTTATCTCTTACGGGAGATGATTTGGTGGATGAAATCTCATGAATCATAAAACCATTCCTTTTGGAAGAACCTTTGGTTGAAGTGTTTTTGCTAAGTGCTTTAGTCATGGTGATGGTGAGGATGCAATATGAGCTTCTAACTACTGATTTTGGAGGACTAGGTAATAGTGATGACTTCACCTCAAGAGTGTTTGGTTTATAAAGGATGATTTTGAATTAAGGAATTAAATTCTTGACCACTAAGGGGATTAAGCATGCACTAAGGTTAGTTAAGATATTGTTTAGCTCTAGGAAAACATTAAATGGTGGCTAAAAGTGTTTACATTACCAAAGATGGCTAAAATTTGAAGAAAAGGCGATTAGGTCTTTTCTGTGAACCACGGATCCACGGATCCCTCTCACGGTCAGATAAGTTATAAACCCGAGGATTCGATGCAGACGGATATAATGATGAAATGATTATGCTTTTTGTAAGGTCTAGTGCCTATGTATTTTGAGGTTTTGGCTTTCCTTTGATGTCTTGAGTGGTGGATGTCTTAAATGCTCAACCATAGGGTGAGGATGTAATGATGGTTTTGGGTAGGAAAGTGGAATTTAGATAGTCTAACCAAGTGCTTGAGAAGGATACCATTAGATTTGAAATGGAAAAATGGTGGTAATTAGTCCTGAAATTAGATGATAGCTCAAGAGAAATTTGATAAAATCTTAAGAAATAAAGAAAAAACATTCAAGCTATTTAAAGTTAAAAGTGACTAAAATCAATTTGCAAAATTGATAGAAATATCAAACTAAGTGTTATGAGATGTGAGGAATAATGTGTGAGTGTTGGTGCGGAAAAATGGTGGATATTGGTGAGTTTAAAAATTCAAAAGTACTTTGGATTTGTTCTAAGTTATCTGAATGAATGTGAGACCTACTATGCTTAGGAAAGCCTTAAGTAGTGTTAAAGAATCATGTTTAGTCATCATGATGTGATTGAGGAGATAACTTGGGTGTATGGTGATCTGTATCAGAATAAGCTGTCTTCCGGATCTACGATTCCTCTTGGGAGGATCAAGAACTAATTATTGGCCGGGATCGCCTCTACTTGGTCGAAGGCTTTAAAACAAATGTGCAATTTTTGCACTCTTACCAAATATCCTCCTAGTTGTTTCTACAAAGACTAAAGCAAAGAACACATCAAGTATAGCGCATAGCAAGTGTGGGGGAGCTAAAGGTACCAAGATGAGTGACAGAGACTACTTGAATGATTTCAAGAAGTCGTAAAAATCTCATCTACGTTCTTAAGTTAAGATTGTTCAATGGAATTATGGCAATACCTACATACTACATCCTGCTCTACATAAGTATTGTTTAGATGTTACAACCCATTGTTTCAAATTGTTTCCAGGTAAGGTCTGTGACCTTACCTTACTTCCCCACTACTCCCGTCTTCATCCTTCCTCACTCTTTATCACACCATCTCACTTATTTTTCTTCGAAGTTGGCGAAGCACTTGAGATCCTTGATTTGTTGCCATTCTTGTGATGGGCTAGGAATGTCAGGCAATTGATTGATTTAATCCAAAGTGCAGTCGGTGTTTCGAGTGGGTTGCTACTACCTTCACCTTCTCTTTGCCTCTCCCGTTCATCTGAGGAATCCGTGGGTGGGTGAGGCCTTTTGCCTTCCACCATAAACCTTGTAGTTCTACCCTCGGTCAATGACACCATAACTTTGTTGCAAAAGCTATGATCATAGGAGTACATAGATGGATCTAAAACAAAGATGAACGTTGCAAGGCGGGTTAGGAGCATTAGCGTCTGGGAGCACCATTTTGTCCATGCTTTTACACTAGCCATTCTCTTAATCATGGTATGCAAGGTTGAGCGAGTCTCGGTCCAAGGCAATAGATCATGAAACTTAGACGCGTGGGGTATCCTTGTTCCTCCTAAGCACAACACATTCTACCTCACCACAACTTCCCATTTCCTATACAAAGCATACATCTCGGAGAGCTCCATTTAGAAAGGATCCCTATATACCACTTTTGAATTTCTAGTGACCCTCGATGGGGATGCCCTTTGCATGAACAGTTATTACATAGGTGGTTTGCTTAGGAATTCTCATGTGGTAGATTTCATGATGATCAACCATATCGTGTATCTCATAAAGACCACTCATTGGAAACATGCATTTGCGATATGGAACGTAGTATTCTTCCAAACTCTACAAGTGAAAGGGTGTACTCATGCTCATTTATGATGAAGACAATTGAGATGGTACCATCATCATTTCTAACTATCCTCATTGTCTTGTAGAACTTCGGTATGAAAACGGGGTAAATTTGTTCGTTTATGTCCAATAAACAATCAAAGCCAATGGTCTCAAAAACTTGTTGGATGTCGGTGTTGGCAAGAAACGATGGTTCTACTACACGACCTTCATGAAAAAGTCTCTTTTCGATCATTTTGAAAGCTTTCCTATCTTCTGGGCTAAGTCCATCCTTTCTATGGTACATTGGGATGTAATGGGTGGTATCTTGATAGTCTTGTTGTCGGTTACTTGGCATGATTGTTCCTATACAATACAACCACAATGTGGTGTTAATTATGAATAGTAGCCTAAAGGGTTTGATCACAATTTTGCTCAAATAATCTTTATTGAATTCAAGAAATGAGTTTATTTTGTTTTAACAATGTTAATTCTTTGATTTGGATTATCTTAGAAAACAATGTGGTAACAAATTATGAAAAAAACATTTGAACCCAACTTCTAAAGATGAAAAAATTGTAATACTAGAAATCAAGGAATTAAATTAACAATGTAGTGAAGATTATACTTACACAAGAGATTGTTATGCTAGAAGGAAATGATCAAATTGCTCCTGTGAAACTGATTGGGTTTTGTTAGTGAGTCTTTGAAGGAAAGCGTTGTGGAACTTCCACAGTGATCATTTCTAACTTATAAATGTACATTTGCGGATCACGGATCCTCATTTGGGATCGGCTAGTTAAAACTTCGGGGATCAGGCATGGCTGAGTAAATTAGTTTAAGCATTCCTTGATGAATTTGGTTTGGGAGTTCTAAACTACCTAGAGTTTGATGTTTAAGCTCTATAACTTGTGGTTTGGGGTTTTGACGGTTTAATACTAATCCTATTTGACGGGATCCCCTTTTAATAAATTAGTCATAATTCTTGGAAGGTTTTTCAAAGATTATGATAAATTCCTATTTTATCATAATATAAGAAATTTCACATAGATATTCATTGACATAAATGAAGTGTCAATAATCCTTTTGTGATGAATAATGATTGAGGCTATCGAATAACCAAAATATCATTATTACAGATTTGTAGTGTAGTCTATATAAATCAACGAAGAATACTATTCTTGATGATGATTTTAATATAGATAACTACTTAAGTAATTACTAATAAAGATTAATCATACAACAAGGACTTTAATAATAATAGCAAAATGTAAATTATTAACGATCATACCTTTGCTAAATATTCTTTTTAAGGAAAGAAATATTTAGAGAAATTCTTTGTGATCTTCTTATGATCTCCAGATCCATGTGTGAGGAATACAATGCTAAATATTCTTTTTACGAAAAAAAATATTTAGATAGTTTCTTCGTGATCTTCTTGGTATGCCCAAATCCAAGTACGAAGACTTCTTAACAAGGAAAAAAATATTAGAACATTCTATCATTGTCCAACAATAAACACTATAATGATTTTTTAAAACATGACTTGAAAAATCCTTCTTTGTAGTTTTCAAACATACACGGATCATATCAAGTTTTTAAAGTACATCATACTCTAAGAAACTTGGTACTTGACGAAGCTCGATGCCAATTGTGGAAAACTAAAATGGGGGGTTGAATAGTTTTACCAATTAAAACTTCGTTTTAAAATATTTTGATCGACTTATGTCAATCTATTTAGATGTGTATGTTGGACGTTGATAGATAGATATATAAAAGTGTAATGAAAGATAAACAGTAAGAAGCACATAACCACGACACGAGTATTTATAGTGGTTCGGATACAAGGACACCTTCCTTGCCCTACTCCACTCCCCGAGTCACCTACTCGAGAGTTCGTAATCACTACACGGCACCAACTCCTTATGGCGGAGAAGCCTTCACAACGTCGCCTACTCTTTTTTCGGTACTAGGCTAACCACCGAGTTCTTTCACCAAGGTAAACCACACCTACCACAACGTCGCCTACCCTTTATCCGGTACTAGGCTAAGTACGGAGTTCTATTACCATGGAGGAACTACTACCCAACACTACACAACACCGAATCCCAAAGGAGACCCACTCCTTATTACAACACCAAAGATATCAACATCTTTGGAAACAAACTATCACTATTTGTATAACGAAGCACCTCATTGATTATACGACCTTGGCATCTATCACAAATGCTACTTGATTTGACTCCTAGGCATCTTTCACTAATGCCCTTGACACGAACTCTTGGCACCTTTCACTAATGCCCTTGACACTAATGCTTTTGACACGGACGTTAAGCACCTTTCACTAATGCTTTCGTCTTGACTCTTTCAGCATCCTTCACTAATGCCTTGGACACAACACTTCTATGGAGGAAGAAAAAAGTATCAACAAGAGAACCTCAATAGTCTTGATGATGACGAAGCATGGCAACTCATGGACTTGAGCTTTCTCGACTTCAGAAGTGGTGATCTCGCCTTTAAGAGGAACCTAGAGAATTACACAAAACAAAAGACAAACTACATAGAAAGATCCCTTAGGATCAGTGGTTAGAGAGTTACAATACTTGGGGAAAGTATGTGTGGGAGTGGCAACCCAAAATGAAGAAATGGCTCACTATTTATAAAAGAAAACTAGTTACTGTTCCCCGGATCCCACGGATCCCTCCCTTGAGGGATCCGTCCAGTGTATTAACTGGCATCCGTGGGACGCTCCCTTTTGGCCATAGGTTTTTTGGTAATGGGTCATGGGTTGGTCCATGGGTATTTCATTAGATACAATGTATCTAATAGATGCAAAGCATCTAGTCAAATGGATATGGGTCAATACCATGGGTTATGGATATGCTCCATGGGTTGTGATTTTTACCCATTATAATACATACTAGTTATGTATATATTTGCCCAATATGTAAACACTAGTTGTTGTACATATGTATTTTATTAAATCATAAAATCACTTATACTTGTTTTATGTGAAAACGTAAGTGTGTTAGAAAACTATTGGCTCAAAACCATTTACGTATTTTATTTGTTTCGTTAAAATGATTTTACGTTTGTTATCGACAAAACATTAGAAGATCGTAAAATATAAATAAACGTTTTACGGTTTATTTGTATTAACAAATATGTAGGGTAAAAACCATAACCTATCACCCAGGCCCATGACCAATGACCCATACCCATTACCCATGTGCGTTTATATCATGTATGACATCATGTTGGGTTAAACCCATGACCCATGACCCATAACCCATTGACTAAATACATTGTATCTAGCTGGGTACCCATGACCCATGGTGCATTACCTATAACCCATAACCCGGTTTGTAACCCAAGACCTGGATTGTTTTCATCAGACAGCCGGATCGCTGGGTTTACACTAGCCGGATCCTTTTGGGAAAGGATCTGCACGAGATCCGGGTGAACAGTAGACAAAATGGTCTATAAATAGTGAGTCATTTCTTCATTGTTTCTCACCCCTCTTCTTACAACTCTCTCTCTCTCTCTCTCTCTCTCTCATATTATCTTACTCTCTTTGAACCTCTGATCCTTGATCATTCTTGTAGTTTTGTTTTCTTTCTTGTGATTCTCTTTAGATCCTTCACGAAGGCGAGATCACAATTTACATACAAGTCATCCAAGCTTCAAAAGAAGACTTTGCTCGACTTGATCATCCTCACAAGATCACAGTAGCATACTATAATTAATAATAATAATAAACTTTAGAATGCAGGATCGCATCATCCACCCACTTCTATCAATCTCCACTATTTTCAAGCATGTTACTCCCTTACAATATAAAAACCTCATATCAAAATCACATCACAACTTTACCTTACACCTGAATTCCTGAACTATGTTATTAGCAGTATGCAAAGCTGATTTATTTTCCTCCATATCATGTTTCCTCGATTGTTTCAAGTACAATTATATCTTTATTTTACTGTTAATTTTAGCATGAATCTTGGTACCCTAAAATTAAAAATATAGCAAATACTATTTTAAATCTTTAAAAATAAATATTAAATAAAAAAAACATATCAAGCTATTTAATAAATTTAAATTACCTGCTCATCCATTAGGATTGGATCAATTCCAGATAGCTTTGATGGATTATTTTTGGAATAATATTGATTCCAACGTGATACTATCTTAACTTTTATATTCAGTTTACCTTTGTTTGGGGAGATCTCTTGAAGAGGAGTAATTTTCATTGTCATACCTACAAACAATAGTAGATTTGATATTTTTAGTGACCAACAAAAGAGACGAATAAGATTCTGAATAAATATAAATCTTTTCCATTAAAAAATGCAACAATTTAGAAACATGATAACATATCTATTTTACGACCTAGCACGATGAGTTATTAGCAATCTAAACACAACTTAGCTAATCAAACTCACAATCTTAAAAAACAGCTAAGCAAAATTTACAAAACAGCAAACAAATCAAAGAAACAATAATTCATAATGGTAGTTCAAGTTTTAAGGTAACCAGGTTGTTTTGCCTTTTTTTCCCTCAACGAAGATGAAAAAGAAAACCTAACGAATATGATGTTTATCACTTATAAATATGTTTCTACAGAGATGAAAAAGAAAACCTGCTCATTTGTTGAATTTTATTCAATGAGATGTAGATATATGTGATGATGAATTCGTTGGAATAAAAAACCTAGGTTATCAATTGAGTTTATATAATGCTTTAACCCGGTTCTAGTTTAGGTCCTATTAGAATTCTAATTGTAATTGTAATACAATATAAACTGGCATTGTACTGACAAGTCTGGAGGTGTTATTTATTCATTTATTTATGTTTTCTAATAGTTAAGTCCAAGAATATGTAAAAACTTTCTTCAACAACTAAAACTTATTAAAAAGTTTCTGAACACCAACAAATCAAAATAAAACAACATCCTTTGTAAAATTTCATAAAACAAAGAAGCTGAAATTTATAATTAACATATCATATGTGATGTAAAACTGCAAGGAAACTAAAATTTATAATAACATATCATATGCAATGTAAAACTGCAAAGAAGCTTTGTAATGATGTAACCACCGGTAAATTTCACCTCGTATTAAACTAATATAATATTCTAACGAAAGAATACTTATCCCTTTTCTACGACCACATTTTTTTAAAGAAACGACATCCTTTTATTTGATCACAGCAACTAACTAATATGACGTAACTCACACACCAACATCAGAATGTCTTAAGTTCATTCCTTATACGTCAAGTATAAAGGTTTTCAACTTTTATTTACCACTAGCGTTATTACGATAGCAATTACGGTTAAACTTTCAAGTTAAACGCTAACTATTTATTTGAGTTTACATGAAACCCTAATTTATTATAACTACGCTTTTTCATAAATGGTAAAGTACAACATTTTATACCTAGAGTACAAGTCATTAAAGCACGGAACCTAACTATACTTTAATTTCCGTTACAAGCCCTAATATACAACTCTATGATTTTATGTACATGATATATTTTCAAAATATTAAAGTACAAGTCTTTCAAGTATATGTACAAGTCTTTAATGCATACAAGCTTAATACTTATATAAATTATATTATCTATACTACTTTATAAAGTGTTTAGGACATTCTAAATAAAGAAGTCTTAAAATATTTAAGACCAAAAATATTTCTTTAATAGGAAATTAATAAGCCATTAGTTAATGTTACCATATAGCTTTCATGACAATTTTCATAAATAAAAAGTAACATCCCTTATTTTGTAACTGCATTCAAATATTTATAGAGTCTATTAATATAGTCAAAATATTTATTCATCCATTAAGTTAATCGATTTGTAACAACTCAAACCTCAATAGTATATAAGCAGCCGTCCTAAAAACTCAAACACCAATCAAACACATTCTTTTTCTTTTTCCGAGCACCGATAAGAAAAGAACACACAAAATTAGATAAATCTACTCTCATCTTGGTGTTCGGTTACCTACAATAGAAATAAATAAGCTTTGCTTCTCGGATTATAGCAATAGAGTAATAACTTTTATTTGGATATGAAATAGTTTGCGTTGTTGTTTCTTATATTTATTTAATTAAAAATTGTCATTCATTCGTAAAGTTACTGTTAGAAAAAACGTATAAATGAAAAATATTTGCTCGCTATAATTATGCAGTACCATACAAGCATTCGCGGGTACCCTTCGAGTAAACCTCAATGTACCTATTTTTAAGCACAAGGTACAACCCTATAATGCACAAGCCTTAAAAATATATTTCATTTTTTTGTAAGTACAACAAAACAATGCTAATGTACAAACAACAAATGAACCAAACTTAAGCCTTTACTTTTATTATTTACATGTAAATTAACCTAAACTATATTTAACCTAAAGTAAATTAGAAACTTAACTATGTAAATACCATTTACACAATAGGTATAACAATGCAAGCCCTAAGTACTCTCCTTAATGCCTAACGCCCCTCTTAATTACCATGGTTAAAAATGAGCTAAACTAGTTACTACTAAGTTACCTAAACATTACATGTAAATCTCCTAACCACAACTTAGTTACATGCACCTTAGAGTTACACATCACCCTTTTACCTTACAAGTTTTACCATGGTCAAATATTATGGGTAAAATCCTTGGCCAAGAACACCACCACATCATGCCACTCTCATCACCATCACATGCACCACACAAGCTCTAATGCACCACTTTTATCACCATGTCACAATTCCCTAAACATGGTGACTTGGACCCTCCAAAATCCTCAAGAAATCCTTGCTTCCTTCCCTATATATATACGTCCCTCCTCTTTATGTCCCATACAACACACACATTATATCATATCCTCACACATCCCAGCACCATAAATATTTTCCATACGACCAAACATTAGAAATTTAACTCTAAGTAGTGTAAGGAAAGGTTAATCTAGAGCTTAGGAGGTGTGGAACTACCTTGAAGATCATTAGCAACCATTAGTCGCCTTTTCTGGTTTAGGCAACTCACAACTTGTAAGTGTTCCAACTCTTTTCTTTAACCATTTTTACACATTTACTATCACTCACTTAGGATAATAAACTCACATCATGTAAAATTAAAGTTGGGACATGGTTTATGTAAATTTTCTGTAAAATGAGCATATGCATAATAGCCTTTTTGTTTTGTGATATTGGCTAAGGGAGAAACTATAAAAATTAACCATTAAGTAAGTCCATTAAACTCACTCAATATCATTATCACCTTTAATATCAGTTGCATGTTGTTAAAAAGGATTTTATAAGGAAAACGTGGCAATTTGAATCACTTAAAACGAGTACGTGAGTCAAAAGTTATGGTCTAAAGAAGTTGCCAATAATCTGTCCGAACTTTCTATGGACGGCGTCGGGCACGCAATTCGAGGATTTCTGGTCCGTTTCATGAAAAAGTTAAACACGAAAGTTGTCGAACGACGTTTTCTTCAAAACACAGGTGCACGGGGTCTAGAAAAGCATATGAAGCCAGAATTTAATAAAAATCCCAACATCTGTTAGGTATATCTTACAAAACTTGACCCAACATCCTACTTGTGCCCTATTTATTTACATCGTGTCAAAGGTATTAAGGCCAACCAAAACACCGTTGTAAACACCACCTAGGACACTCTAGAACGCCCCCATAACCCGGTTAAAAAGCCTAGTCGTTATCTTTAAAAACAGCCATCATTTTGGTCAAAAGTCATAAACGCCAAAAAGCTTTTTACAACAAATATTTGGGAAAACATGGGATTTTTGATAAATTTGAGTAAGAACTATCTTAGAAACATTAGGAATGGGTAAAAAAATACTTCACAAGGTCGCATGCAAAAGATATAGAGCTTTATGGTTTAAAACTGAAATTTTCATAAAATGCGTCGTGGCCAAGTGGCCATGTTCGTGTACTTCTATCTTTCTAATCAAAGAGAACTAGGACATGAGACTTATACCATTTAGAAGGGCTTACAGCATAGTATTTAAAGGGTCAAATGCGATGTAGGAACACTAGCTTGCCTCGTGTAAATCGCCCTCTTTTAGCCCGTTATAAGCCCAAAACAACAAAAAGCACATAACCCCCTACTTTGTAAAATCATTGCGACCAAACCGTAAGAGCTTAAGACCTCTAGTTTGAACCATTAGAAAGACGACCGGAAAAAATCTTGAAAGGATCAAGAACGTAGTAAAAACCTTGTAAGGCCTCGCTTTATTCACACCAGCACTTTTTTTCCATTTATGCCAAAAACAAGTGAATTTTCTTATAAAATTTCAAGCATAAAAATTGAAATTTTTGTAAGATAAAGTTTTCTTGGACTAAAAATGTAATTTCTGTGAAGTTAGCTATATAAGGGCTGATTTTGTCAATAACCTATAGTTGAGGGTTTAAAGTGTCATTTATGAAAGTGCAAGGGTAAAAACTGTAAATATTTAAAATTGTAAATTATAACATTTTGGAAACATAAAATATTTAACAACTTGGATTTCGATAAAAATTTATTAACAATCATTCAAGCCATAAAGATAAGTACGATAAGTAATATTAATTTTTGAAGAGACTTCATGTTATCTTATTATCGATAAGGCATTAACATTGCATAAACTTGAACTCGAATACTAAAAACATGACATACTAACTCAGGTCACAAGTCGGAGAATTTTATTTACATTACTTAATTTGTTTTCCATCCAGACTACTGTAACATCGAGGTGAGTCATAGCCCCTCTTTTCCTTATTTTGAATGCTTTGGGGGAGATACATGCTCAAATATTGCTTTATATTTTTACATTTAATTTAAAATCTTATGAATTACCGTGAGTCATAGCCCCTCTTTTCCTTATTTTGAACGTTTTGGGGGAGATACATGCTCAAATATTGCTTTATATTTTTACATTTATTTTAAACTTTGATGAATTACCGTGAGTTCGTAGCCCCGTTTTTATACTTATTTATTAATGCTTTGGGGGAGATACATGCTCAACTACATGCTTTCACTTTTATAAGTACTCTAAAAACTTTTACATATTACTGTGAGTTCGTAGCCCCACTTTTACTCGTTGAATTGTTTTATAAACTCTTTGGGGGAGATACATGCTCAACTACTTGCTTACATTTTCACAAGTACTCTATACTTTTACATACTACTATGAGTTCATAATCACACTTTATACGTTTTGCTACAAACCAGAACACAAGTACTATCTGTATGCAATCCTGATTGTTATTGCCTAAGTTATACACTATTGCCACTAAAAGTCCCTCTATCATGAGCCATTAATCACTTGCGAGTGAACGCGAATATAGTGAATAGATCTATTGGTAGTTGATGCCCCATTTGTGTTAGCCGGATAGGTAACCAAATGCACTTTATTTGACAATACTAGGAGAATGGCAAAATCCTACCGGAGGGCATTGTTGCTCACATCATTATTATGATGTTTGTAACTTACGTCATTATTATGACGCATTCGTGTTAAGGTTTGCGTTCATGAGACTTAAGGCAATATATACTATGTTGCAATGATACAAATGCTGCAACTACTGAATTTGTGGGTGCAACAACATGGCCCAACCTTGAAACTTGTGTTCAACTGATTACTAAACAAACGAACTATGGGTGTATAACAACGTAACGCACTACTTATTTCATCGATATTGGTATTTATTAAAATAATCGCTCAAACTCAAAACTAATGAACTCAACCGTTTTATCTATAAACTCTATGAACTCACCAACCTTTGTGTTGACACTTTTTAGCATGTTTATCTCAGGTTCATAATTTACGAGGATGGCATGGAAGGGCACGGATACTCTAGAAGGTTATATTATCATTCGAAAACTTATTTAATAAACTGTAAAACCACTGGGACCTCATTTTGTAAACTCTGATATTTATATAAGTCGAATGATAAATCTTTTAAAACGACTCAATTCGGGCTCCTTTTCTATTGTTATAACTGTTGTGCCATGAAGTAACACTCAGCTTGAATTCCGCTGCGTATCACGAAATTGGGGGTGTTACAGATTGGTATCAGAGCCTCAGTTATAGAGAAACGGGTCTAATTGAGACCTAAACTATAACTACTTTTTCACCAAAACATTTTTATAGCCTTTTCGCTCTCCGTGCCTTCCATCCTCCAGGTAATTATGTGACTTTAGACAGTTTATGCTACACAAACACTTTAGTATACTGATATATACTTCTGATCACTTTACACAAAATAAACGTACCTGCATATGCCTATTCTAAGGCATTATGACTTAATCACATTTCCCCAAGCATGTACTTACTTTTATATTTTTCAAATTTATGAAACCTTCTCAAGACATTGTAACCAATTACAATGGTCTCTCTTACTTATCTTATTTACACTAAATATATATACTCACCAACTATTTTGGCAACTTTCCTTGATATTCTTACTTCCATCTCTACATGATGAGTGAAAACACTCTTTCTGTACTCCGAAAATACCCGAATCTCCTTGTAACTCATCAGTTAAGTACGAATGTTAAATCAGAAGTTCTTAAGTAGGATGACTTACAATGACTTTATTTAAATGGATTGGGACGCCTTTTTATTTAAATATGGAAATTGTGAATCGCCGAACCATAAGTTTATATTTCTTTATTTACATTGTTTGGGACGCCTCTCTATGTAAATAATGAATTATAGATAAGTGGGCTTATTTGTATCTAAAATGATATAAGTACAAACTCGAGGATCACAAAAATTCACAAAGGTATATGGCGAACAAAAATAACGTAAATTTTTATTAGAATCCATAAATATTAATACATAATGATATAATTAGCAACGGTAGTGCTAATGTTATAAAAATCACCAAATAAGGTATGGTATCGCCAAATGGTTGATTCGCCAAGCTAATGAAAAACACGACTACACCTATAAGAGCGAGAATCATGACTGGATGCAGTATCTTGATTATTCTGTATAACAAATATAAATGAGTTATTAAGCATGGTGAATGGAATAACAAGAGACGTAGCTCAATATATAAAACGCTTCCTTTTTATAACGAAAAGTGGGCTTCAACCCATTAGTAAAACAAACAAACACAACCCACATTTAGATTAAAAAGGGCCTCGGCCCAGGTTACATAAACAAACACACCATTAAGCGTATTGGGTTTCAACCCAACAACCAACACAAGACCACAACTTAATACTAACGCATACGATTACACAATAACACAAATTAAACAACAATTTATTTCAATATTAATGCTATTACCCCCATAATTTATCCACGCCGATGGCTAGGACCACAAGTGGTACGAGGATCACTAAGATCACGGCCAAGAACTCGTAATCTTCATCCGTAACGTTGGCTAAATAGATAGCCGCGACAACATCAAACACGAGTGCAATAATGGTAATAAAGTGCGGCATTTTGAAAGTATGATATGAGAAATGTAGGTGGAAAAGTTAGTATGAAAGAATGAGGATTAAAATGGGGTATTTATAAAAAGAAAAGTAGCCGTTGGGGGTACTATTCCTGACCGTTGGGGGTTACTGTTCATGACCGTTTGAAATTACTGTTCACCTTACTAAGGAACAAACTAATTCATCATCTACAAAAGCTGAAGTTTAACAACTTTCTCTCATCCGATTTTTTTTTCTCGATACTAATAATTTGATTTTCACAAGCCATTATGAACCATGTTATTTTCAAAATTTATTACTAAAACATGATAGACCTTATAAAATAACAATCTTCATTCAAAATAAAATTTTCCATATAACCTTCGGAATGATGTTATTCACATGTAAAACAATAAACACTAACTTACAAGCTTTCACAAGTGAAACCACATTTCATCCTCATTACTTCAAATTTTAACATGGACTGAATCTCGGGACGAGATTCAATTTAAGGGGGTGAGACTATAACCACCGGTAAATTTCACCTCGTATTAAACTAATATAATATTCTAACGAAAGAATACTTATCCCTTTTCTACGACCAATTTTTTTTAAAGAAACGACATCCTTTTATTTGATCACAACAACTAACTAATATGACGTAACTCACACACCAACATCAGAATGTCTTAAGTTCATTCCTTATACGTCAAGTATAAAGGTTTTCAACTTTTATTTACCACTTAACGTTATTACGATAACGTACAATTATTAAACTTTCAAGTTAAACGCTAACCATTTATTTGAGTTTACATGAAACCCTAATTTATTATAACTACGCTTTTTCATAAATGGAAAAGTACAACATTTTATACCTAGAGTACAAGTCATTAAAGCACGGAACCTAACTATACTTTAATTTCCGTTACAAGCCCTAATATACAACTCTATAATTTTATGTACATGATATATTTTCAAAATATTAAAGTACAAGTCTTTCAAGCATATGTACAAGTCTTTAATGCATAGAAGCTTAATACTTATATAAATTATATTATAAACCTCAATGTACCTATTTTTAAGCACAAGGTACAACCCTATAATGCACAAGCCTTAAAAATATATTTTATTTTTTTGTAAGTACAACAAAACAATGCTAATGTACAAACAACAAATGCACCAAACTTAAGCCTTTACTTTTATTATTTACATGTAAATTAACCTAAACTATATTTAACCTAAAGTAAATTAGAAACTTAACTATGTAAATACCATTTACACAATAGGTATAACAATGCAAACCCTAAGTACTCTCCTTAATGCCTAACGCCCCTCTTAATTACCATGGTTAATAATGAACTAAACTAGTTACAACTAAGTTACCTAAACATTACATGTAAATCTCCTAACCACAACTTAGTTACATGCACCTTAGAGTTACACATCACCCTTTTACCTTACTAGTTTTACCATGGTCAAATATTATGGGTAAAATCCTTGGCCAAGAACACCACCACATCACGCCACTCTCATCACCATCACATGCACCACACAAGCTCTAATGCACCACATCACCATGTCACTTACCCCTAAACATGGTGACTTGGACCCTCCAAAATCCTCAAGAAATCCTTGCTTCCTTCCCTATATATATACGCCCCTCCTTTTTATGTCCCATACAACACACACATTATATCATATCCCTCACACATCCCACGCACCATAAATATTTTCCATACTCACCAAACATTCTGAAATTTAACTCTAAGTAGTGTAAGGAAAGGTTAATCCAGAGCTTAGGAGGTGTGGAACTACCTTGAAGATCATTAGCAACCATTAGTCGCTTTTTCTGGTTTAGGCAACTCACAACTTGTAAGTGTTCCAACTCTTTTCTTTAACCATTTTTACACATTTACTATCACTCACTTAGGATAATAAACTCATATCATGTAAAATTAAAGTTGGGACATGGTTTATGTAAATTTTCTGTAAAATGAGCATATGCATAATAGCCTTTTTGTTTTGTGATATTTGCTAAGGGAGAAACTATAAAAATTAACCATTAAGTAAGTCTATTAAACTCATTCAATATCATTATCACCTTTAATATCAGTTGCATGTTGTTAAAAAGGCTTTTATAAGGAAAACGTGGCAATTTGAATCACTTAAAATGAGTACGTGAGTCAAAAGTTATGGTCTAAAGAAGTTGCCAATAATCTGTCCGAAACTTTCTGTGGACAGAAGCGTCGGGCACGCAATTCGAGGCATTTCTTGTCCGTTTCATGAAAAAGTTAAAGCACAAAAGTTGTCCGGAACGACGTTTTCTTCAAAAACTCAGGTGCACGGGTCTAGAAAACGCATAACGAAGCAAGAATTTAATAAAAATCCCAACAGCTGTTAGGTATATCTTACAAAAACAGCCCAACACCCCCTACTTGTGCCCTATTTATTTACATCGTGTCAAAGGTATTAAGGCCAACCAAAGCACCGTTGTAAACACCACCTAGGACACTCTAGAACGCCCCCATAACCCGGTTAAAAAGCCTAGTCGTTATCTTTAAAAACAGCCATTATTTTGGTCAAAAGTCATAAACGCTAAAAAGCTTTTTATAACAAATATTTGGGAAAACATGGGATTTTTGATAAGTTTGAGTAAGAACTATCTTAGAAACATTAGGAATGGGTAAAACAATATTTCACAAGGTCGCATGCAAAAGATATAGAGCTTTATGGTTTAAAACTGAAATTTTCATAAAATACGTCGTGGCCAAGTGGCCATGTTCGTGGACTTGTATCTTTCTAATCAAAGAGAACTAGGACATGAGATTTATACCATTTATAAGGGCTTACAACATAGTTTTTAAAAGGTCAAATGCGATGTAGGAACACTAGCTTGCCTCGTGTAAAATCTGCCCTCTTTTAGCCCCGTTATCGCCCAAAAACAACAAAAAGCACATAACCCCCTACTTTGTAAAATCATTGCGACCAAACCGTAAGAGCTTAATACCTATAGTTTGAACCATTAGAAAGACCACCGGAAAAAATCTTGAAAGGATCAAGAGTGTAGTAAAAACCTTGTAAGGCCTCGCTTTTATTCACCCGCACATTAGTCCATTTATGCCAAAAACAAGTGAATTTTCATATAAAATTTCAAGCATAAAAATTGAAATTTTTGTAAGATAAAGTTTTCTTGGACTAAAAATGTAATTTCTGTGAAGTTAGCTATATAAGGGCTGATTTTGTCAATAACCCATAGTTGAGGGTTTAAAGTGTCATTTATGAAAGTGCAAGGGTAAAAACTGTAAATATTTAAAATTGTAAATTATAACATTTTGGAAACATAAAATATTTAACAACTTGGATTTCGATAAAAATTTATTAACAATCATTCAAGCCATAAAGATAAGTACGATAAGTAATATTAATTTTTGAAGAGACTTCATGTTATCTAATTATCGATAAGGCATTAACATTGCATAAACTTGAACTCGAATAATAAAAACATGACATACTAACTCAGGTCACAAGTCGGAGAAGTTTATTCACATTACTTAATTTGTTTTCCATCCAGACTACTGTAACATCGAGGTGAGTCATAGCCCATCTTTTCCTTATTTTGAATGCTTTGGGGGAGATACATGCTCAAATATTGCTTTATATTTTTACATTTAATTTAAACTCTTATGAATTACCCGTGAGTTATAGCCCCTCTTTTCCTTATTTTGAACGTTTTGGGGGAGATACATGCTCAAATATTGCTTTATATTTTTACATTTATTTTAAACTTTGATGAATTACCGTGAGTTCGTAGCCCCTTTTTAATACTTATTTATTAATGCTTTGGGGGAGATACATGCTCAACTACATGCTTTCACTTTTATAAGTACTCTAAAAACTTTTACATATTACTGTGAGTTCGTAGCCCCACTTTTACTCGTTGAATTGTTTTATAAACTCTTTGGGGGAGATACATGCTCAACTACTTGCTTACATTTTCACAAGTACTCTATACTTTTACATACTAATATGAGTTCCTAATCACACTTTATACGTTTTGCTACAAACCTGAACACAAGTACTATCTGTATGCGATCCTGATTGTTATTGCCTAAGTTATACACTATTGCCACTAAAAGTCCCTCTATCATGAGCCATTAATCACTTGCGAGTGAACACGAATATAGTGAATAGATCTATTGGCAGTTGATGCCCCATTTGTGTTAGCCGGATAGGTAACCAAATGCACTTTATTTGACAATATTAGGAGAATGGCAAACTCCTACGGAGGGCATTGTTGCTCACATCATTACTATGATGTTTGTAACTTACGTCATTATTATGACGCATTAGGTGTTAAGGTTTCGCGTTCATGAGACTTAAGGCAATATATACTATGTTGCAATGATACAAATCTTTTGCAACTTCTTTGAATTTATGGGTGCAACAACATGGCCCAACCTTGAAACTTGTGTTCAACTGATTACTAAACAAACGAACTATGGGTGTATAACAACGTAACCCACTACTTATTTCATCGATATTGGTATTTATTAAAATAATCGCTCAAACTCAAAACTAATGAACTCAACTGTTTTATCTATAAACTCTATGAACTCACCAATCTTTGTGTTGACACTTTTTAGTATGTTTATCTCAGGGTTAATTCTGAGGATGCGGGAAGAGCACGGATACTCTAGAAGGCTATATTATCATTCGAAAACTTATTTAATAAACTGTAAAACCACTGGGACCTCATTTTGTAAACTCTGATATTTATATAAGTCGAATGATAAATCTTTTAAAACGACTCAATTCGGGCTCCTTTTCTATTGTTATAACTGTTGTGCCATGAAGTAACACTCAGCTTGAATTCCGCTGCGTATCACGAAATTGGGGGTGTTACAAATGAGAATGTGAAATTTATAATAACATATTATATGCAATGTAAAAGTGCAAAGAAGATGGTTCATATGGTGTTGATTAATTTTAGCTTCTTTATCATATGGTAGTAAAATCAATCAAAAGGAAAACAAAGATTTATGAAACAAAATAGAACAATTAACATTAATAAAATTAAACTTATAATAACACAAAATCTCAATCAAGCTCAAACCAATAAGCCCTAAACTTATAATAACAACTAACCTTAAACTCTTCCTCTTCTTGTTCTGACGCATGGCTACATCTACCAGAAGTTGCATCAATGGGTTGTTGTACAATGGCAGTTTAGTTGTCATATATTATAAATTATTTGGACACGCTTTTTGGTTCAATTAATCACATGGATCGTTGTAAGATTTGGAATTGAAGAAAAGGATTGAATAAGATGTGTGTATTCTTTCTTGGTTATTGTGTTTGTGGGTGTGTTTGTAGCTAAGGTGCATTTGTTTTCGATTTCTCGGGCTTTGATTCCTAATCCAGAAATCTATGTGTTCTTCAATTGTTAGATCTGGATTTCTAAGAAGTAAACCATGATTGGGTTATGACTTATGAAAATGTGAAAGTTTGAAATGGGACATTTTTTTTAATTCATTTATTATTATTATTATTATTATTTTTTAAACAATTTTGCCCTGAAATTATCAAAAAAATAACCCTGAAACCCATGTGTATTTTTGCCCCTTTTAATGTTTGAGTATAAAAACGAACTTTTATAATTTTTTTTTCAAATATAGAAATATTTAACCTTTTTTTTTATAATTAAAAACCTTTTAAAAAAAATCAAATTAAAAAAATGATTACTAAATAAGTAGTGAATTTATTTTTGTTTTTGAAATAAAAAGTCTCCCCTTAATGTTTTGTTTTATTATATAATTTTTTTATTATATAAGATTTGAATATCGATATTGTACAAAACATTTTCTGGTGCAAAGGTGAGGAGTATATTAATTATCAAAACAAATTACATCGTACTAAGAAGGATCAGGCATGCCTAAATTAAAAGATGGATGAGGGTTATAGTTATTATCGTATGCAAATACTCTAATTCTATATTATCCTTCGGGTAGATTATACAAACCCTCTTTTTTTCTACGAAAGACACCCCCTTCTTCTTTTGCGTTTTTTATATATATTTTTTTATTTTTTTATTTTTATAATTTTATTTATATCAAAAAACTATAAACTTGAAAGTACAAAACATAAAATATGAAGTTTAATAAGTCAAACGTTTAAAACTGTCTGAAATACGGAACAGAAACTGACAAAAAGCTCTGTTGTACTAAAAATAAATGGGGGACAAAAGTAATCTTTGACCAACCCCCTCCCCCTTATGTCACATCATAAAGGGTTTTTATAGTATGACCCTATCCCTCGTTACTCCTTTTCTTCACATTATCGAGCTAGAAGTCTAGAACATTAAAATTAACGAATAAATGACAAGAAATTTAATAACCGTCGTGTCGTGTTAATGAAGGTTAAGAAGGAAAATCTATTACTAGTATTTGTCCTTGCAACTAACTTATTGACATTGATTGGGTCCACGAGAATAAGCGCACCTTCTTCGTCCAACACAGCAACCCGCAAATGACGGCACTAAATTAAAACCAAATATCTAGTAACAATTTGTTGAAATTTCTGTTAACATTCACGAAATTATGTGACAAGTTCATGTACATTCTCGTTATTTCTAGTATCTATTCATCTCCAATCTCACATCTTTGTTATTATTTATTAGACTAAAATACACCGTTGGTCCCTAAACTTGTATCGGAGGATCACGATGAGACGAACCTCGCCCTTTTCATCGCCACGGGTCCAAACGGTAGCCATTAAATGCCAGATTCGTCCCTTGACCAATACTGCCGTTGTCAACGTTATGTTCTTTGGGCAAACCGTCTTTCACTTATGGTAAAAAAACCGTTGTACTGTGTATGTAGCTAGTATATGTGTGTAAAAAGGTTTGGTCTACATTTATCACCCATCCCTAAACTATCCTTCAAAACCGTCTTTTTCAAACGATAATTGTTTCAAGATGGTACGTTCTTGCGGCATAAGCAAGCTATTATTCACACCGTGGACCTCTGCCAACCCGTCGATTCTTTGCTTGTCATGTTCAAGTAAGTGCGTCTTAATATTTCTTGTGTAAGTTTGTAACAATGGTGGTTGTTTTGATCATAATCATGGGTTGATGTTGATCCTGAATCGTGCTCGTTCTAGAATGATCATACCGGGACTTTTGAGGGGAGAAATGAGCTTGAGGCAAGATTAGTAGCTGCTCAAGGTGATGTGTGGATGGAAGATTTTGCCTATAAGTTGGATGTTGTTCTTCATTGTTTATGCATTGGGATAACTTTTTAACCTTTTATGTAATGAGGCTAGTTGGTTAATGTTATGTATCTTGAATTGTAGTAACCTTGTTATGAAGTATTCATTTTGTTTGTTTCGATTTTCTATGCCTTATGGGTATGCAGATGGTTAGCAATTTGTTTAGGGTTGACTTTTAAATGTCAACATTCTTATGATGTTCTATTTTAGCTTTGGTTACTTTTGACGCAAACTATTCACACATCAAGCTTAGTCAATCTCAAAAAATACACAATAATGACATGGTTCCATAGTTAATGCAAATGGATATAATTCCAAGTGCATAAAATTGCACCTTTTCAAAGCATGAGAGCTACTGAGTTACACACACACAGATATGTTTTTAGATTACATAACTTGTCCATAGAAAATAAACTAGTAAACTAGATGAAACATTGTCTAGATAATTAGCATAACAGATTTGACCTATGGTGAGGCCATCATTCTTTCCAGTGCAGCTTGCTTCCTAGTCATTCTTGTGTAGCAGTGGGTTGAAGCGAAAACTACTTGAACATCACTTGACTGAATCTAAAATCAGACTAGGATTGTGGAGGGGATGCATCATGTATGATGGGATCTTCATTCTGGCTCTTGATTTGTAGATTGAACACCACTTCCGAACTGCACTAACTTGGCTTTCTAAACAACACCTGTACCTTCAGCTTCTTTATCTGCTGCTACCTTTTTACCTTTAGGATGTCTTTTTTTTCCTGCAGCTTTAGTAGGCACCTTTTTGACATTTACCTTAATGGCAGTTCCACTATGTTGAGCTCCACCATACCCTAGGCATGTTACCCTTGTGTCCACGACAATGCCACAAATACTACACGACACTCTTCCAAGCCCTTGACACTTACCATCCTTCACAATCTCTTAGTTTAGGAGCTATCCTAACTCTTTTTCTACCTCTTGCGGCAGGCGGGTTTGTTTCGGATTTTGGTGGAACAATTGTTGTTGGCATAGTTGATTTTTCCCAATGTACACTGCTAGTTATAGGTTGGACATGGTGTTTGTAGGTAGCCTCCCAAGTGAGAAGATAGTAACAAGGATGAGCCCATTTTCTCAACTCCGACTTGTTGGCCATTTAAAGCCATATTCCAATTGGTAGCAACATCATGTTTACATGGTAAACTTGTTATCTCCCAACGCTGCTTCTACAAGTCTTGTGTCAACATTAACTACATTGGTCACCCCATGGTCCACTAACAGAAACTTAGATCCCCATTTCATAACACATTATACTTAATGACCTCTTTCTTAATAGCCTCTAGCATGTGTTGTGCAGTTGGTGTTAGTGGCCCATTACTCTTCTCAATCACCATAAGAACATGCATTATCCTCTTCATACAATATTCTCTGATGTATTCTAAGGCTGTAATAATAGGTTTGCTTAACCCTTCTTTAATTTTCTCATGAAACACTTGACACATGTTATTAAGTAACACATCAGAAGTAGCTCTCCCCTAGATGAAAAGTAATAAACATGTATTAATTATAACGTTTATCTGCATTTATGAATACAAAGTAAGTGAAAGTGCCGATAGATGACTTACATGAAAAATGTGACCTTGACCAATGAATCGGTGGTATCTTACTTAACCAATCATGGGCTGGTTGATTAAGTTTCTTGAGATCGGCCATAGCTGAAACTGGCTATGATTGGTCATTGCACATTTCCACAGATGGTCTTTATAGGCCCTCATTTCATTTTGTCATGTATGCTTTTAATACAGATACTGTGTTACTTTCAAAACTTCTACTACGACTCTACTTATATCTGCGCAAAATCAAATATCTTTCTGTTTGTTTCAAAGAGTGACACTTAAATTCATGAGCAGTAAGAGAGTACCTTATTCATGTCAGTAATAAAAGTGATGCTTGAAATTGGCCCAAGTGCTAAATCATCGGATAAACAATGAAGAAACCAAGTCCATGGTCCTATGTTATCTGAATCAACAAAAGCATAAGCGAAAGGGTATATAACATTGTTGCTATCAATTCCACATTTGTCATAAGTTGACCATTGAAAGGACCACGAATGGAAGCGGCCAGACCCCAACAACGATCTCCCACAAACTTTAAATCCTTGCTTGATTACCTAAACAAACATACACTCTCTTGAATTCTGCGGTTGGAAGAGACTCATCCGGAGGTCGTTCCACATTCATCTCCACCGTCGTATTAGGGTTTGTCTTCTGCAACTCTTGAACATAATCTCTCAACATGGTAAATTGTAGCTTGAATTGACCCCTGATGGCTGTTATTGCTAAGTTTTTGGCCCTTAAAACCTTCTGCAGGGACACTTGAAGGTCGTATTGGTTGGTAAGTTGATTATGCACCGACGAGGAAGCTCTGGATTTGTTTCAACTTGCGCTGTAATTTTTTGTGAGATATAGCGAAGGTCAAAAGCTCTGACTTCCCTTGATTGCAAAAAGTGTGTTGCTCATTATATGTTACGGCCGACCCGAGATACTTCTCACCATTCTGCCGACAAACAATAGCCATGGGCGGTGTGAAAGGTCCTTTTTGGCAGAAAGCAATGCTCTTATACCTCTTCTGCTTAATGGACTTCTAGATGGGCCAATATCCAGTCCAGGACCTTCATTTGGGCCTGGCGGAACACAACCCCTACGACCTTATTCTTGTTTTGTCATTCTTCAAAAAAAAACAACTCCCTCCTAGTTTCAATTGAATGCTCTCTTACTAGGTTTTTCTTCCCCAGTAGTACCAAACTCGACCGATATAGAAAAAATGGTATAGACGCCATTAGCAAAGTGTGCGTGTTGAAACTAACATGGTCCTTTACAAAATACTTCATCAACCATCACAGGTAAATCATTTACCAACTGCCTGTCATCACTTATATTACATGTTGTTCCTTCTTCACCTAAATCATTACTCTGACCTACTTGTAGCATACCAAGTTGTGCATCATTCTCTTGACAAGTGTTATCTTGATTTGGTTCAATTTGCATTGCCAAATTCACTAGTGTCACTCAAGCTTGTAAGACTAAGATCAACAACGGATCCTCTTCCATGTTATCACGAGTCGGTTGAAACGAGAGTTACATCCACATCGGGCTCCTCAAACATTATTCATCAACCAGGTGCACTGGTTTTGTGTAATTGCTTCTCCCGTGTCAATTGAAACAGATTAACCTCAAAATTTTCAGGCTCCTCAAAGGTGTTATTGACATCAACTAGTGTTGCTCCACCGTTGTCAAAGTCCTTCCCCTGAATGACTCTAAACAGATTAACCTCAACATTATCAGGCTCCTTTAGAGCATTGTCCTCATCAATAACTACTAAAGCACGCTCACTGTTTTGAACAGGTTGGCTAGCAAATGAGCAGTCTAAGGTGGAAAAGAGTGGCTCAATGTTTGGCAAATTGCTAGCTTCACCAATATCATTGACGTCCACAGGCAATTGTGTAAGTTGGATAAACGGATCTAGGGAAGGTTCATTATCTATATCATCTAACACCAACCGTCTACAACAGGATTGAATAGCCCCAGTAGCAATTTTTCTCCTATCTTCATCCATCTCCCAAAACACAGTCTTAATTGATTGTGGGGAAATTTCAGAAAATTCTAATCTAGTCTTCCCTATTTCAACATACACGTCATCAACATCTTTGTATGACAACATTTCAACAAGTCTAGATTAGCAGGTTCACACAAAGAAAACAAACCAGTCGTCTAACGACAACCAGGCTTAACAAAATAGAAATAATTGGTTTGTCCAGACTCATAACCGATTTGGGTCATGAGAGCATCCATTTCATCAACAGACACCTCTTTTATTTCCACAAGATCAACAAGGCATTTCTTGCCTCCGATATATCCTACCGGAAAGTATTTGAATGTACCTTCATAATGGAACATCATGCTAAACGATCCAGTTCACCCATTATATAAAAATGTACAAAAACTTTGTTAAGCTAAAGTTACCTAAAAGGGGAATAACTTAATCAGTCGTACTAACATATGATTGTAATAGGCTCTAACAAAAAGACTTATATCTCTCGGTGAAGCTCTTTCCTCCTTTTCACGATCATCATATAATGGATATTCCCTTACTCATGCAGAGTAAATCCAAGGTGGTTGTTTGTTATTTTCTTCTCGATTATTTGATTTGATGATAGACATTGCCTTAGGGTTTTCGGGTAGGCTTCAAAACAAGTTTGGGGATGAGCATGAGCACATTTTGTTATATTGTACAAAATGAAATTGGACAAGAGATGTTCTACGGTGTATACCACATAATGACTATTACCCCAACAATAACATGATTCGCGGGTTTTGGTATAACAGATCCCGTTGACGCCGTTATTGGTCAAGGGGCAGAATCGGCATTTAATAGCTACTGTTTGGACCCGTGGCGATGAAAAGGCGAGGTTCGTCATCATGCAATCCTCCGTCTGAAGTTTAGGACCAAGCGTGTATTTTAGTCTATTTATTATTTATATATATATTTTAGGGTTTTTTCTCATAGTGAAAGATGGTTTGGGTGCAGTTAATACACACACATTATCACATTACGTGGCAGTTGATATCAATACTTTGTTAGTATTTATGTATTTACAAAATTCAACTTTGTAATATATAATAAACTTATTTTCAAAAACAATTACATTCATTAATTATAATGTATGCCACTATAACACACGTTAAAAATTGTATATGCTATAAGTTAAAGGGCAAATGATTTGAAAAAGTATCATCTTTCGCATTATTTTTTTATTGAAGAGAACAAATTTTTTTGCTTTTGTGAGTAATTTTCTTTCAAATTTATCATTTTTAGGGTATTTTACAAAATTTTTGGACATTTTTGCCCCTCTTAGCTAATAGAAAAATTTTTTTTCCGAAAGAAAAAAATGTCACACATTACCCTAAAAATGATTAATTTGAAAGAAAAACTCTACAAAAGAAATTTGTTTGCTACAACAGTGACAAATATGATCTTTTCAATCATTCTACAAGTTAAAAGCCCTCAGTATATGTGCGTATCTTTCACAATGTTTTCAAACCCGGTCGACGGCCCAGTTCAACCGGTCCGGACCGTTACCCGGCCACTAAAGCGAAAAAAAAACCGGGTTTCTAAAAGCGGGTCAACCGGGTTAGACCGTCGGGTTTTGAGTGACCGTGGTCAACGGTCATGAAACGATCGGGTTTGGTTTTTCAAAATATTTTTATGAAAGGGTTGACCCGGTTAGACCCGGCGGTCGAACGGTTGACCCGATGATCAAACGGTTGACCCGTCGGAAAAAAATAATAAAAGTGAAAAAGTTGACCGGCGGTTAACCGGTTGAACCGGTGCCCGATATTTCGACCGGGTCCATTAAAACCGGTTTTAAAACATTGCCTTTCGATAGAGATCAACGCAAATATATAAAAATATTTACCCGCTTGGCGAACACTATATTCGGGAAATATTAATATATACCTTTAAGGAAACTTTAAAAATTACATATTTCCCCAAAACACAAGTTTCTAATGCATGATGTACAATGCTATTAAAGCATGTTTTGAGGAAATATGTAATTATTAAAGTTTGGGTGAGAATGTATGTAAATGCCCCATATTGGTTGAGTTGACTATGGTTCAATTCTTTTACAAGTTTACAACTATTTGTTTACTGGTCTAGATCTTATCTAATTATGCATTAACTAAACCATTGGTTCTTGTAAATTAAAAGTACTATATTTTTATTTCTACTTAATTTGAAACTAGACCTTCCTATTCACATAATTTTGTAGCAAAAGTTTAAAACCTATTTTTACAGTTTATCTACTTGAAGAGATACAAATTACATATGTGCAAAAGTCGCCATATACCCATGAGATCGAATAAAAACAATATATATACATACTTTGTATGGTACTCAAATCTTGGTACAATATTGTTGTTGCGCACATGACACATGTGTGGTTCATTTTTTTTCGGACTAAGATCCTCTCAAGTTGTGGATACAACTTGAGTCAAGTTAGGTTATTGTGAGCTATTGGATTTGATTCATTGGTTCAAATCAAAAGAAGTTATTTTGATTTGGGCCATTGGATCAAATCCAATGACTCATAATTTAGCTACTTCAAGTTATATATCTGGCTTGAGAGAATCTTGCTCATTTTCTGTATGGTACAGCCCCAATTTAATTTTCTTGTACTAAAACATCTCGTGTAATTACTAATCAAGTAAGTCTTTTCACACTTGGGTTTAGGACTCACGGAATTCCAAACCTAACCGGTACTAGCGGAATGTTTGAGTTAGATTAACGCGTTGGTATGATACTAAACCAAATGCTAAACCATTTTCTATTGATGCTGAAACCGGTTCTCATGTTCTCAAACATTTTAGTACGATATGGTATTACTATTATTCTGTTTTGTATCATACTCTTGTACATCCTTACACGCAACAAGTGTTTACAAAACCACAAGTATCTAACAGATTATCCAGAAGAATCATTTGACTATTTCAAAGTTTAACTGCTCAATAATTTTCATAATTTCATTCCTATTGTCCATACTTAAACTACTACTAAAACCATTACGCGGTTGTCACTATCTCAACTATTATCTATATACACACAACTAACCAAAACCAATACCAAAAAATTATTTAAAAAAAAATCTTCCAAACATTCCAACTTCATTTTCATTCAATATTTGTAATCCATACTCAAAAACTTTATCATTTCAAATGGCTGCTCAAGACAAAAGCACCACCTCTAAACCTTCTTTGTTAGGCAGGCTAAGAATCGCCGTAAAGAAGGTCACCTTTCTTATGAACTACAACATAAACCGATGGCGCCTTGCTTCCAACATCATTGGTGGTGGTCGTGGTCGTCGTGCTTTGAGCAGCAGGAGACGGAGCTTCAATGAACGCCTAGGGTTGACATCAATCATGTCATCACCTTCTAATGAAGATGATCATAGCACATGGACAACTCCTTATATGACGCCTTCTACTTCTTCTAAGATGATGTCTCCTGAGCAAAGTGTAGGTGAGTCGTTACAAAAGACGAGAAGCTTTCCTTTGCAAAGAACGGCGAGTTTCCCTGAAGAAGATGATGTTGATAAAAAAGCGGAGTTGTTTATAGCGAATTTTTATCGACAGTTAAAGATGGAAAGACAAGTTTCTTTGCAGCTGAGGTATAGAAGAGATAATACTAGCTTTGGATCATCACCCAATGGCTTTTCACCATGATTATAATTCGCGACAATGATGAGTCTTTTGTTTTTCTAAAAGTGTTTAATAATTGGTTAGCAGTCTTTCTCGAGAGCAATTATTTTGGTGACCCGGGAATGAAAAGAAATGGATCAAATCGCGCAAAGAGTCAACGGTTTGATCATACATTTGAAGGTCTTTATTTTGGTAATGAGATCTTCAGTTTTTTTCTTTTGTGTTTTTGATTTTGATTCATTTATTGATTGAGTTCAATATGTTTAAGGGGGAAAAGGATTTTGGCTGCTTTGGTAGTCAGCTGAAAATTCTTTCAAGTATTTGTTTGGTATTGTATTATGGTTGGTCAATGAACCATTTTGTTAGTTGTCTTCTTTCTACATAAATAAGAATTTTCAATGGAGCTTCAAGTTCTTAATAGATTGATATTCTACAATGCAACCAAGGTTTATTCTACCTATACACAAATTGTTCAACCACATGAGAAATCAGTTTTTACTTTTTAGTATCCAATCTGATGTTATTGTGATTATTGAATTGTTGATACCGTAGACAAAATGTATCCACACTTTATGCTTCCAATGCTTCTAGATTCCTAGGCTTAATTTGAACCTTAAAGATAGTGAGATCAGACATTCTTGTATATGAATGTTATCAGGTTCAATTAGTTTCTAACGAATTCGTATAGATGTAGACAAATGTTAAACCACGTAACTACTAAGTCTATTTAATGTGAAATTTGCAATTGTTGAGATTTATGATAAAGGCAGACCGAGTCTATGATAGCAAGATTGCTTTTGAATTTCTACATTTTTTCGCTCTTCAATTTGCTAATGTGTTAAGACACATATATACATCGATCCTGACATTGTTTAGAACACATTTTATTCGCATCAGTTCAAAAAAATTAACAACTTCCACTTCAAAACATTATAAACTAGCTTAACACACATTTATCACTTGAAGGTGGTAATACATAGGAAGGATAGTCCAATATTCCTATTCAGAATTCGATAAAAATCAGCCTCCATCAAACATATACCAGTAATTTCTAGTTCCTTAGAAACTCAAAGCTAAATATAATCAGACAAAATAAAAGTGCACACATTAAAATTTATAGCTAGAAATATGATTGATATCAATTGATTAAAGGAACAGAAAAAAGCAGAACATATTTGAATCGGGCAGTTAGGTAGGTATATATCAATTTGAAACTACCAACTGGATTTGTAATGACATATATTGAAAGCACATGTGCACATGAAATTGTCTAACGTTCAAAATAAGATCGAAATTAGGTTAAGTCAAAATCTCATATTGACATACGTTCATGGAAGACATAATATTTTGAGAAATGAAAAAAATACCGTTAATTGCGTGCACACAAGGGCGGAAATTTGAAGGAGCAGGGGAGGGTTCCGACCTCCTCAAAAGTTGCGGCAACTAGTGTAAATATTATAGGGTTTAGGGGTAATTTTGTTGATGATACAAACAAATTTCCGATTCGCCCTCTGCTCAGGTGGTTACTTGGAGAGAGCGAGTTTTTTTACTAAGATATACGGGGTCTAACCGAGATACTCTCGTGACCAACTACGGCCCTTTTCCTGTTTACATCCAAATGTGTCTAACGAAGGTTGAACTTTGAAGCGTAGACCTCTTGTGGGAAGGTTAAAAAGATTTACCACTAAGACATTTGATGGTGGTTATAAAATGAAACTTTCAAAAAATTTGAAAGTAAATGTAGCCTATTGCCCTATTTTCATGACAAGTTTAAGATTGTAATTAGAAACCAGAAAGTAAATGGATTCGATGTTTCTATGGGCTAGCATTGCCACTTTACGGGCCTCGCTATATATCCGATAAAAGAAATGTACCCTACCCATGACCCATGCGAAAATATATATATGCACCATACGCATTAATGTGCCATCTTCTTGCAATACTAGGTAAATATCCAATCCAATGGTAAGACACATGATTTCAAGAGGTCATGATTTGAATGTGCCACATAAATGGTCGAACACGAGGACACTTTGGTTAGACCGGCGGATATATACATTGTTTAAGCCGCGTATATTTAAATCAAAAAGTCGATTTTCTTAGGTAACTTGGAAAAAAAAAGCTTATATTTTTTACCATTTACATTAGAAGTAGATATAAATAACCATATATAATTATTACAAGGTTTAGGATAAAATAGCAACGAACTTTCACTAATGTACAAATTTGATATGTCAACTAAAATATGTCCCATATTTTGTAATAGACTTTCATCGTTTGTGCTAATCTGAACAGTAAAACTCAAACAAAATCATTGGTGCCACATATGATTTCCCACGTCATTAAATCGCTGGTGTGTACATGCTACGTTGGATGTCACTAAACCTTCTCTTCTTATATAGATCCAGGGTTCCTTTCTTCCCCAAATCATATCATACAAACCCTAGAACCTTACAAATTATTTGATCCCCAAAATTAGTTTATAAATGTCTTCATCTTCTTCTAACCGGAGTCGTCGGATTCTACCTTCAATTTACGAATACGAAGAACTAGTTATTCAACAAACGGCAAGAAGCATGACCCATCCCTTAAGTCGTTTTCTTGGATGTATAAATATATACGTTGTAAGTGATTTAATTGATCTATGAAGTAGTTTATGCTTTGGTTATTCATTAATTTGTGTAAATTGATAGGGTTCTAAATATGACACATTCCACTGCCTTGATTCTGATTTACCAAGCGATTACTACAAACAAGAGTCTACAAGTTGATTCAAAAGGTTGATTATCGAAATATAAAGATAAACATAGAAAAATCCATTTATAACAAAAATATTAGAGACTTGAAAATGGATTTTGACTTTCAGAAGTTACCTTTGGAGAACCATGTTATGCTTTTGCAAGTGTAATTAATTGAAACAAAGCAATGATAAAGTGGTGTTATATAGGAAGTTTGTAACATTGATGGTTATGATTGCTGGTTTTTGTTGTATTTAATCAGTTGGAAGCAATTATATTGTATGTAACGTTTATTGAGATTAATGTAATGTGAACATCTTTCCTGCAAGGTATCTTGTTATTTATCATTTTTTGCAATGCCACAATCTATTAAAAAAATACGACTTGTAATTTACCACAATTAACTTGGATTTTGCTACATTTCATGGAACATTTGTGGACAAAAGTCACAACATCCAAGATATTGTTGACCACATCTAGTTGACTAAATACAACCACCAACGCATTGTTTAGTCATACATAGACATTGTTTAGTGCAAAACACAAGACACAAGAATTTTTTGACTACATTGTTTGGCTACATCAGACTACATAAAACTAGTTGATACTAAAAGCCATATTACATCAATCTTCAGCCAACACTTCATCTATATCCCATGACTTATCAACAGTTGATCCTTGTCTATCCTTACCAAATTTGTATGGATGCTTCCTTTTGGCAAAAGTACACCCAATATTCTTTCTTTCAGATTTTCTTCGGAAGGAAGATTCACGTTGCATCCAGGATGCCCAAAGCCTAAATATGTTTCTTTTTGGATTATGTTCTTTGTCCACTTAGCATTGTGATGTTCTTTACATTTTCCTTTAGCATAACCACTCTTTAGCATTACATTTATCTTTAACCTTTGACCATGTTCGCACTTCTTTACCCTTAGAATCTCTCTACACTTTTTTTTACCCTTTTGTGCACTTCTTTCCCATCATCTTTCTTACCCTTCATCCATCCACACCTACCCTCAGTAGGATCCCTTCCACAAAGAACCATCAAACTCATGTAATCATTCCTTTTGTACCATAGTTGATAACCATTAGCCACCCCATAATTGATTAAATAGTCCTTAAGTTGCCCGGGGTGTTCAAACCTCATACCTAAAGTTGGTATGATTTCATTCCAATGAAGGTTAGGCTCATGTTGTGGATAAATGACATCATCAACTACTTTATACCTAATTTTTACATTCTCATCATCTAATTTTCACCTATAACACTAGCATCAGCATTCCTAACATTAGCATTATCCTCAAAATCACTAAGAAATCCACCAGTGCATAATTTATTTAGAAAAGTTCCATTCAAGTGTCCAAGTTGGTATTACTACATCCTCTTCTCCTAAATATTCATTAGCCAAAACCTTTTTAAATTTTTAGCCAATGAGTTAAATCTTATCCATGATGTTACATATAAAGATCAATTACCCTGCCATTCTTAAATCCTAAAGCAATAGATTATGCTATACGAGATTCATCCTTAGTCGGCTTTAAACCATTACTAATTTCTTTACCATAAACACAATAATAGATACCTTTAATGGGGACCTGACATGACTCTTTAAGTCGTTCCATCAACTGTATCAGTGTCATACCGATGACTTCAAGATCTTGTATGGTAGATCGATCACCTTCTTTGTTAATACAAATAATGCCAATGACGTTATTTATATTTTTCGACCTCTATATGTTTTTATAATCACAAATGTAAAAACACGCTACGTAAAAATATACGTAAACAAGTTATTAGTCATAAAGGTCCATTTCGACACAAATAATATCACTTAAGGTATGAACAAACAATATATCAAACTTGTTAAGTGATCAAAGAAATATTTTTGTCCTTAAACCTCACATTTTTATAAATGTGACAAAACCTTTTTACAAAAATAAATTATACGAATTATTTTTGTATTTATAAAAAAATGTTTTAATAAGAAAAATATTCAAAATCTGGTTTTTCCCGCTCCTTTTACAGCCTATAAATACAAAACTATTTCCAACAGATTTATAAACCCTCTTGCACATAAATTTCTGTTCTCTCCCATTATGTTCTGTTACCTCTTAGATCACATTAAATTGTTTATATATGTTTATAAGTGATCACAATCTTTCTTCGATCAAAGTGCGAAGATAAGAACACTCGTATTCGCCAAGAAACGAAGTGTTGTAGAATAGGCAGTACACACGTAATCTTTGTTATGATTATCTTCTTGATCTTAACTCTCTCAATCTCCATTCTTGTATATTGGCAGATTCGACTTGTGTGTATGTCGAGAATTATTGTGTAAGTGTAGATCCGGATGGTGTGTAAGTCTGTGAAGTGTTGTGTGTAGATTCGGACGGTGTGTAAGTCCGTAAAGTGTTGTGTGTAGGTCCGGATAGTGTGTAAATCCGTGAAGTGTTGTGTGTAGATCCAGAAGGTGTGTAAGTTCATGAAGTATTGTGTATAGCGGTCAGTATTGAGTGTAGTGTTATGTAGATTGGTTCTAGGTAAGATTAGAACTCTACATTTAGCTTAGTATCGGAAATCAGTGTAAGCAACATTGTACGGTTTTCTCCGCCTGAAAGGGATTCTGTTGACATAGTGATTGTGAACTCTCGAGTGTGATACTCGAGGAGTAGAGTAGGGCGAAGATAAAGCTTAGTATCCGAACCACTATAAATCCATGCGTATTGGTTTGATCGTTCTATCTCTTTATTGCCTTTACTTTCACACTTCATTATTAATTGTTGTTCAAATTTATTGTGTTCATATATTGTTGATTGATGTCACATAACTTCGAATCAAAAAGATTTTCAAAAAGAACAAACTCAATTTAAAATGTAATGAAAATGGTATACCCCTTCTAGTTTCTACATTCTTTTTATATAATATGTGATAGAGTGAACAGACCATCATGGTGGAAATTAATAGTTAAACACATCTTTTTATAGATCACGTTGATAGCAACATACCTTATAATGGATAAGAATCAAGTTTAGGGTTTGAGCTTCAAATTGATCATATCATAATTAGGGTTAGAGTTTGTAAAAATAAAGAGAGATGTCGTGTAGTGAAATGAAGTTAAAGGGTTCAACTACCCACTTTTTTTACAAATTATAATTCTTGACACGACACGATAACCAACATGAAACCAACACGATATTTGTTTGAGTTGAGGATAAACAGGTTTGGGTCAAAAATATGTCAATCCGTCTAACATGTTTAATAAACGGGCTGTGTTTAGTTGAGTAAGTATTAAACAGGTCAACCCGTGAACCTGTTTAAATATATAAGCCTCTAAAAGTTAGAATTTCTAACTTGGAATTTATGTTGGATTAAGATTTATATGTATTTTATTGTGTTTTTAATATAACACTAAATTGCGATTATTTGAATAAATACTATTGAAATTGTTATATAGTTATTTATATGTTATTTTTATCATTTTTTAAATCGTAAGATCATTTTTAAAGTTAAACTAGTTGAATCTACATAACCTCGACCTTCTTCACTATTTGACCTATTTACTTAAACAAGCTAAATGGGTTACAAATGGGTTACACGTGTTAGGGAGTGTTAGCTTTCTAAGTGAAGTCATATTCGGGAATTGCATTAGAGATCTAGCTTACTTAACCATGAGAGAATATTAATGACATAATGTAATAAGTATCTAGAGCCTCGCCTATATAAACCCATCATGTCTCTCTATGAGGGATGTGTGTAAATCATTTTTATTAATAAAACACACATATTTCCTCTCTCACTATCTCTCTCTACTCTTTCTCAGGAAATATGAAGTATCTTATCTATTTTAATCAATCAAGACTGCCCGATCTCACTAATAATCTTGGTATTTTATGTTTACAATTGGCATCAGATCTGTTTGAGATTGGGTAGTGTTTGTTGTTCAAAAAATCAAGATCAAATGGAGTTTTTAAAATTTTCTTGGGTTTATAAGACAAAACCGATTTTTTAGGTAATGTTTGAAACTTTATGGTGTTAAATGGTTAATATTGGTCTCTTGTTAGTTATAAAAATATTTGAAAATATAAAGTTTCAAGCTACAAATGGGTACTTTGATCTTGTTTTCATGAAACGCTTGTTTTTAGGAAATTATTCGGTTAATAGTACGTAGTACTTTTCTAGGGTTTGATACGTTTTTGTTATCATTTGGTGAATAAACGGGTTTAGAAAGGATAATGGTTAATGATTTGAATGTATGGTGGGTTGATTCATGCTACAAATGAGATGTATGGTTCAAAAATGATTAGAAACGTACGTTTTAGTTTAGAGATATGAAAGATTTTGGTAAAGCTTTTGAATGTTTTCGGTACATAGGAAGTGTCTAGGTTCATTCCTAGTTTGTAGGAACAACCCACCTTCCCATGTGATCCGAACCAAAAAACCCTCCGCACCTCATACCGAGAACCATACCCTATACCGAGAACTTTAGTTGGTTTGTGCTTACCGAGAACTTCTAGGGTTTCACTTTACCGAAAAATATACGGGTTTGAGTGGTGCCGAGAAAATTGTTGATTACCGAGAGATGTTAGGGTTTTACAACGAAAACTTTCATAAGACCTCACCTAGAAACTTTGGCAAACCAAAAACAATTAGTACCTAGAAATAAAGTCAAACCGAAAACTTTATGGATTTGACTTGAACCGAGAATTTTTATGGTACCGAGAATTTCTTTTATCGAGAAATTTTATAGGACCAATAAATATATATAAGAAGGTCCGGATAAAATTCTTAAAGATTATATGTTAGGATCCAAATATTATTGTGTTGATGATTCGGGTGGTCTTGGATGATCAAAATACATGTTTACCATTTTAGAGAGAGAAAGTAGAGAGGGGTGTTCAAGCTAGAGACTTGGTTCAATAAAATATAAAAGGTTAGATTGAAAGCACCACCCCTTCCATGGATGGAAGGGGTATTTATAGTTACAAACATAATGACCTCCTATCGGCCTGTGGATCAGGTATACAGTGGGTAAAGACCCGTCCTTCCTCCACGGTGTTACACTACGCTAAACTAAACTAATAATTAACTAATAAACTGAAAACTAACGATATGTCTACGAGCTAACTTATGCTAAATTATATTTGGGGTGACCGACACGTCACTATGGAATTTCCAATTCCTAACAATCTCCCCCTAAGGGAGGTCACCCCATGTTTTACATTTCGAATCCTAGTATTCTATTTTGTCTTCGTTCGGCTCGTAGACTTGAATTCTTCACTTCACAATCTTTGTGCTTTTGTAGCGATCCTTCAAAGTCCGCATAGTTTTGTACTTTGAGTGGAGGTCTTTGAACTGATCCACATCTTTGATGATCTTTGAGCTATCTTTGAGATCATCAGCCACAGTAAATCTCTGGATCATCCATAGTTGTGTTGCCATCATGTGAAGTTGTAATTTTCGGACCGACATGCTCACACTTTTGAATCATGACATCTTTCCATTAGAGTAGCGGAAGCTTTACTGGTTCAAGATATTTGCAGCAGCGTAGCAGAAGCATAGTATAAAATATCTGAGCCAGGTTATGTAGATATGCACCGATCATGATTTCTTCAAATTAAGTGTGTGATCTTGTGAGCATCGCGGCTTTGGATTGACTCCTCAATTCGATCAGTGCAACCCTCCAAATGTACACCGCAAACAACAGTTAGCAATAAAAGCGCGAAAGTGTCTTTGATCACTTCGTTGAATTGAGGTACACGGGCGGTTCCCGTTGATCAGTACAAGAATGCCTTGCCGTGTCAGGTATAATTCCAGAAGAATCTCCTTGACAGGGGTTTCGCATCTGTTCTAGCCGTTCTCAACCGGACGTCTCAAAGAAGACAACAATTGAGTGAACCAGCGAATTGAGATTCACGATTGATGAAAAATTGATTTGAAAACACAATCGTATTGCTTAGAAGAAAGAGTTTTGCAATCACGGACGAAGGTTTTATGAGAAAGATCAATTTTCAATCAAAATACTTTTTGTATTTGAAAAGAGTACACATTCGACGTGCTTGAGAAAAGAAGATTTGCACATCGAACGGTTTTCCAAAGTACTTTTCAATCAGATATACTTTTTGTGTTTGAAAACATAAGTACACATTCGATGCGCTAGAGAAAAAAGATTTGCACATCGAACGGTTTTTCCAAAAGTATTCGTCAATTCCAATTCTGGACCAAGGTTGATTCAAGATTGAATCTCCCCATCGTTTCTATCCAGTTGTCACAAGCTTGATCTTTTGCAAGATCTCACATGTCACCCACCAAGAGCTTGTTTGATGTTGGCTCTAGAAGGATTTCCATCTTCATTGTGAATATTTTCATATCACTCGGATGTTCTGGCAATACCACAAGGATAATGCGTAGGACTCATAAGATATAATCTCTCTTTCCACATTATGTGAAAGAGAGAGTCTTCATTGAAAGTGTCCTAATGAGATTTATTGATGATCTCGTGGCTCTAGACTCAATAGTGCACATTTGGTTCCTATGCCGGAGACTAGGGAGAGGGTCTCCTTCTTCAATATCAACAATTTCTAAGAGAAAGTCGATAGATTATGTCGGTTCCCCGTGTAACACCCCCAAAAATGGCTTAGCGGAAGCATACAAGTATTTGGGGTGCTACTAAATTGGTATCACAACATAAGCATAGAACAACGGATTTTCATAAACAAACTTTCATTCATTTCTTAAAAACAATGTTTACATATTTGTTTTGATGCGGAAAATGGCCCATTATAACGAGTGGTCCCAATACATAAATCAGAGTCGTCTATGACCATGCCATGCCTTTGCCTTGCGCCTCCAAAGATAAGCTATCATCTCAAAACCTGAAGATACATGCTAAAGGGGGACTTATCATGGTGAGTTCATAGGTTTATTTAGAAAGGGATTTCAGTACACTGTTTCAAATTGGGTTCTTAATGATCATTACGTCTTGCATAATGTCATAAAGTTTATGATTTCAATTCATAAAAGGATTTCATAAAAAAGATTTCATTAGTGGACCATAAGTAGGGTATATGTACATTACAACGAATATAATGTCATATATTGAATCTATTACGCTAGCACTAAGTTCATGCAACCGAAGCTATGATAGTTCATGTATGCACAAGGAAGTCATACAAATAATGAGCCCATGGCGAGTGTTTATCCCAATACACTTGGTCCCGACATGCTATATGCTTCGCCTTGACCCAATGACGGGGTCAACGAGAACAGAAGGAGTCACCCTCAATAGATCTATTTATAACATTAGCTTCTAAAGGGAATTGATGGTTCATGAAAAGGGCAAATTGGGATCTAAAGACTTAGGCTAAGCTGCGTAGTATTCAAGGTCAAAGGTTTTAGTGTGGTCCTTAAAGCATCTAAGTATGATGTATCTTCAAATGTTTAGGTTGTTGTTGTTGTTGTTTATGTGACATCATTTATATTAGAATAATTTACAAAGATTTGGGTGGATCTCGGCTTATGAGGGTATGACATGGAAAGAATCTTGAAGAAGGAATTACGACTTTGGTTTAATGATGACCAATGATAATACTTGGAAGGGTACACGCATATAAGGATGAACAAGACTTCGGTTTGGTAACCGGATGCGATGTCGAAAAGTATGTACATTTGTTATGAGACATTGACGGTGAGAAGAGTTTATATATATACGTGTGTTATATATTTCAAGTATCAAAAGAATTAAGTCGTAACTTAATTTATGTGTTTCATAAATTAATAAAGTACAATGTGGTTTTCGAATATATCTAAATAATAATAGTTTTCGAAAAGTCTTGTATATATATAAGAGCCTTGGTTTATATATATATGAATATGTATAATTGAAAGTATAAGTTTACATGGAGTATATCTAGGTGTATGAATTGTAAAAGTAGTTTATATAGTTATAGGAAGGTAGTATAATTTGAGTGAAATTTCCTATTTAAGCGGTTTGACTAACGTCAAAAGTCGTATATGAAGTTTATAATCCGGTTTCTAATAATATAAAACCGTTTAGTTACTTGTATAGATTACTTGTTGAGGTATGTAAAAAAACATTATCTTGTCGTCTTTGTTTTTCAAATGGTTTCCGTATTCATTAAGTCGATATGATTTAAGTGTTGTACTACAAATGGAATAGCCGTGTGTTATTGATGTGTCAAGTTGAGAAAGAAATATGGGTGTGAAATATGTCGGGACAAACTCGAGACGGTACACGGTATCGCCCCTGGTGGTGAAAACAAGTAAGAACGAACATCTCTAGTGGGTTGGAGACAAGTAGAACAAAACACTCTCGAATACGACAAGACTAACACCCCTGTTGGGGCTTCGCACTTCTGAGGAGCGAGCACCCGTTGGTGCAGAATTTCAGCCAACCAAACGCACTAATTAGTGCAGAAAATTCAGCAACCAAACTTCCATTTAGTGCAGAAAATTCAGCGAATGGACGCCGCTATTTTATGCGAGAAAAATAGGCGAACAAAACACATCCTTTAAGGGCTAAAATTGAGCAAAATAACACCCTTTTTGAGTACGGAAATCAGTAGCTAAATGCACTTATTGGGCTGCGAATTCAATGATCAAGCGTGTTAATACAAATAAGCCGTAAAGCGTTTATTTATATTTTTCGATCTTAATGTTTGTCGATAACAAAAGTAAAATCATTTTAACGAAACAAATAGAGTACGTAAATAGTTTGAGTTAATTGTTTTCTAACACACTGCTTAACTTTCACATAAAACACTAAAACAAGTATAAGTGATTTTATGATTTAGATACATATGTACAATAACTAGTGTTTACATATTGGGTTAAACATATAATTAAACTAAGTATACTAAAATGGGTAAAAACTAAGTGTATACTAAATGGGTAAAATACTAGCAAATGGTTTTGACCCACAACCCATGGTTTTATATATACCACTTAACCAAGTTCATTGTATCTAGAAAGAAAACCATGGATCAACCCATAACCCATGACCCATGACCCATAACCCATAACCAAAATACCCATGGGCAAAGAGGAGCGGACCACGGATCCCTAGCTTTGTGCTAGCCGGATCCCTTGTGGTATGGATCTGTGGGATCCGAGGGAGAGTAGGATTTTTCCTCATAAATAGTGAGCCATTTCTTCATTGTTCTTACCCCTTTCAACATACTTTCTCCCACGAGTTAAATCTCACTAACCTTAGATCCAAGAGATCTATGTTTGTAGTTTTGTTTTGTGTGATCTTTTAGGTTCCTCTTAAAGGCAAGATCACCACCTTTGAAGTCGAGCAAGCTCAAGTCCATGAGTTGCCATGCTTCCTCATCATCAAGGCTTCTGAAGTCTTCTTGTTGATGATTCCTTCTTTCTTCAAAGAAGTGTAGTGTTGAAGACATTAGTGAAAGATGTCTTAAGAGTCAAGGCGAAGATATTAGTGAAGGGTATCTATCGTCTATAGGATAAAGCACTTGTGGTAGGTGCTTGGAAGTCAAGACTAAGAAGCATTAGTGAAGGTGCTTAGAAGTCAAGACAAAGAAGCATTAGTGAAAGGTGCTTAGAAGTGAAGACACAAGACATTAGTGAAAGGTGTCTTGTAGATCTAGTCAAAGGCATTAGTGAAAGGTTCCTTAGATGTACACTCGATATGGTGTGTTTAGATGTACAAGATAGACTAGAATTAGATCCAAGGATATTGATATCCTTGATGATGTTGTAAAGGTAGATCTCTTTCAGGATTAGTCGTTGGTGTAGTGTGGTAGTAGTTCCTCCATTGCAATGGAACTAGGTGCTTAGCCTAGTACCTAAAAAAGGGTAGGCGACGTTGTGAAGGTGTAGTTCACCTAAGGTGTGAAAAGAACTAGGTACTTATCCTAGTACCTTATAAAGGGGTAAGCGGACGTTGTGTAGGTGTGGTTAGCCTTGGTGTGAAAGAACTTCATTGTTAGCTTTATAGGAAAAAGGTTAAGCGACGTTGTGAAGGCTTCTCCGCCATAAGGAGATTGGTGTAGTGATTCTGAACTCGGAGTAGGTGACTTCGGTGGAGTAGGGCAAGGAAAGGTGACCTTGTTTCGAACCACTATAAATACTTCGTTGTGGTTTTGTGCTTCTTACTAATCTTTTCATTACTTACCTTTACCTTGTTTATCAACATCCACACAACATCAAATAGATTGACATAAGTCGATCTAAATAGATTAAAAGGAAGTTTAATTGGTAAAACTATTCAACCCCCTTCTAGTTTTCCACAATTGGCATCAGAGCTTCGTTACCAAGTTTGTTGAAGTATATTGGACTTTAAAAACTTGATCGATCCACGTTAATTGAAAACTACAAAGAAGGTCTTTCATAAAAACAAACACCATGTCTTTTAATACTATATGTTTGGATGTTGATTTGATAACAACATTTGTTTCTTATTTATTTTAATACTAATCTTCTTTGTCATGTTGATTAGTCAAGCTCATACCCACCAAGCTTTAGAATTAAACGGTAACAAGAATACCTTCCTTAGAAGGTATCTTTAAGGAAGCGAGGAATCGTCAAGTGACATTTGTTGTGTCATTTGTAAAGACATTCCTAATCAAATGAAATTATGATTTTCTTTTTACTTTGCTTGATAATTAAGTATATCTATTTAGGTATTTATATGATTATCTTTTGTAGATATACATGTTTTACATGAAGCTTCATTAGAACTTTTTCACATCGTGTTTTTTATTTCTGATCTAAATGGTGGTATATAAAGCATTATGTTTTTTTCTTTCTTTTAAATCAAATAATAAAACAAAACACGAATTTCAAAAATTCCTCCTTCCCTATAAAACCCCACCGTCTGCTGTTATGTCAAAAGGTTTACAACACAAGCTTACTAGAAAGATAGAGATTGATTGAAAAGAAATCAACACATGATATAAAGGCGGTTATGCGTAGGAGTATGTGAAAGAAATAACTTGAACAACCAACCCTCCAGTGAGGGTTATTACATAGTATTTATAGGCAAGGAGCTAGGGCAACACTCCTACTCCTTCCCTTTCTCCTATGGGCTTATGGGCCTTCTACATAAGCCCAAAGCTATAATAATACCATAAGGCCATAATTAAGCTAACTATTACATATAAATTACTAACACTTGATTATGGTTTAGGAGTGATTCCAACAATCTCCCCCTAAGTGTTAGTGATGAAAGCGATGAAGCGTTGATGTAATAGTAGCTTTGGCGTCTTCGACATTCTTCTTTCTTGTGAAGAATTGCCTTGATTTGAACAATCTCCCGGTGTAGAGATAGTTTTCTTTGAGCGGTTATGCTTTGGCGTCATCTTTAACTTTGTTCTTTGATCATTGTTCTTTGTGATGAAAGTGATAGTATGTTGTTATGCATCAAGTCGCCTCAGTGCCTTCGCTGCTCAGTGTCTCCACGTCATTCTTCAACATGCTCCGCGCTCTTTTGGCGTTTGAATTCATCTTGATGAAGTTCTTTAAGTCTTTAACTTTGTAGATTCTTTGATTTGTGAAGAATCATTACATTTGTTGTGTTGCTTTTGGATAGAACTTCCATTAGTGATGATGATGTTGGCGTGAGCATGAGAAGAATGCGCGATCATTCATGCTCCCAGAGCTTCCCATAAGAAAACATAAAAGCGGTTAGTAATAAGTTCCGACTTACAAGTTTGAACTTCGAGAGTGTTAACGGCATAGTGTGAAAACACAACTCTAATTCTTACAAAGGCCGTTCTGAATGGAGTCCCACAAGTGAGATAAAACGATGTACCAAGTACACCTACGATTGAGATGAGTCGAGGTACGCGGCATCACCTCCACGGTAGACGTTTGAGACCACTAGCGCAATCCGCGGGGAGTTGCCGGCGACTGCTTTAATTTGTTTGATGTTGACCACGGCGAGTTTCCATTCAATCACTAGGGATCACAAATGTGAACCTCTCATAAATGTTCTCGACAGATTGCTAAGATCAGTGAAGGACTCGATAATGTACCACTGAAATTCTTATTGTTGAATTTCAAGTGATGAAATGTCAAGTGTACCTAAGAGATCTTTTGATGAATCTCGTGGCTCTAGACTCAATAGTGCGTTTTGGTTTTCTGGAGCGGAGACTAGGGAGAGGGTCTCCTTCTTCAATACCAGCAATCTCTAAGAGGATAGTTTCATTAGGGTTCCCTGTGAGAATGAAACAAGCTTCTGCTGAGAGAAACTTGAGTGGTTGAGAAGGTTTAGTGCATGTGTCCTTTGGGTCCATTCGACTTTTAATCTTCAATACCGGTGTCATCTAGTGACAACCCGTAGCATATGAATTGAACGTTATGCCTAAAGTTGAATAATCGGAGGCTATTTCTTTTCACCCTTTTCTTTGCATTTCTTTTTAATTCTTCAACTCCTTCTTTCTCCGATTCTCATTTTCTCCTTTTACAATCATACCTAAGGACTTCTAAATACTAACTATTTGTGGTGTCATTGGGTAGATCCCTCAACTCTGGCGGATCATAGGGCGGTTATTCCTAACCTTAGTCACCTTATAACTCCATGACTAACCTATGTTGCCATTAAAACCACTTGTTGTGAAAAATCTCTCAAAGTGTTTGTGAATGAAAAACATTTTAGTACCCTTTGTTGAGAAAGATTTTGCATAAATACTCCCCCTCCACATGTGCTTAAGAGTTTTAGCGGTTAAAATGCAATGAGGAAAAGAAGCCCGCACATTTTGAATTGATTCACTCAAGATAGACATTCCCCGCGAGACACGGTTACGTGGCATAGTTAAAGAGTTGCATTGTCAGCTTTTAGGTGACAACTGGCTCTAATAACTACCTTGAAGGTGTAGACAATCCTCGAAAGGTTGTCAAACCCGTCAGAGTTCATGTCTACCAAGAGTTTCTCGAATGGTACATTCTACTGAGACAAGTCCTTTGCGAGACACGTTTACATCACTAGCGAACTAGCTTGAAATTATTACCCGTCAGGACAAGTCTTTTCGAGTTACTATGAGTTAATATCTCGTCAATTCATGGGTTAAGTCTATAGCACAAAGATTCATTTGCATTGACACAACATATTTCTTATCACGTATTTTCTCCCCCTCAAAAATGGCATATAAAATGTTATTTTTAAAAGTTGAGAATAAATATGACCATTTCGAGTGTTGCGGGAAGAATGACCACTTGTGAACAATTTTTGAACAAAGTTTTAATTCAAGTACTCCCCTCAATAAGTGATATAAGCGGTTGAGGTTTTGAAAATCATAAGGGAAAGTACTTGTTCTTTTGAGCAAAACCTTGAAAAATGAAAGGTTTGATAGGTTTTACTCAAAGTAAGCTTTCGCTCCTTATATAAGGATTGTGGCACTGAAGCGTACCACAGGGTCCTTTATTTATAAGTGCGGGTTGTACCTTTGTAATGTGTGCACAAGCCATTGATAAAAACAATCATACATCCAAATTGATAATGAAAGAAGTAGTTCAAGGGGTACCGGGTAGTCGGAGATGTCGGGGTGTGTCGGGCGTTGAAAGCCGATGATGTTTCTCTGGGTGACCACCAACATAGCTTTCCATCTTCGGCTGATCCCTTCTATACAACCGTTCATCAATCATGGTGATGATCCTCTTCACGTCCCTCCGATCGAGAATTCCATCGCTTAGGAGACCCAATCTTCTGATGTATATCCTTCAATCGATAAGCTAATCCGTCCCTAACCATCTTCAAAGTGTGATCTCCAAACTTATGAAGATCCTGCACGCTCATCAAGCAATTTCTTTGAAGTTCACTTGATGCTAAACGCCGAAAGGTTTCGATGGCGTATATTGTAGGCGGTTGATATCGGGTAGATCAAGCTGCGGTGGAGTGAAGTTGACAGTCGATAAGATTCAAGCGCCAGTTGGATATCTTCTACGTTCTTTGATAACTATGCGTCGATGAAGATGAGCACGACTTGATGAATTCACGTTGTACTTGATGGAGAATTGTCTCATCGACCACGTACTTTGGCAAGGTACATGTCTTCGATGTCGTTGATAGACAAATTCTCAAAGTCGGCTTCAGAGAATGCATAATCCCTTTCATCTTGTCGTTTGACCACGATATTCTTTAGGAAGGTGTAGTCCCACTTAGATGAAAGATCTACGTGTTTGATGGCAAGCGATACTTTTAGAAATCTGCATGTTGAGACTTCGAACACGGCTTACGTAGTAGATTCTTGCGTTAGGCCAATGATGAATCCATCACAATGCATCTCGGTCGTATGCTTCCACTTTGTTGGAGAACAAGTGATTGGCACGTTCCTCGATGGCTATGCGGTTTGAGTATATAGTTGCTGCTGGGAATGGAAGTGTCAACGATGTAGCGTATTTCCTTGAACCATCGCCACCATGTAGAAGAAAATCCAAGTCTCTGTTGAAGAAATATCGAATGGAATCCTTGGTTCATCTGATTGGCCAATTGTTGGTAGAGGTTTTGACAAGTCGGTGTAGTATGGAGGTTGTCCGTTTGGTGAAGTCGATGTTTGCTTCCAGGTTGAGCCAATCCATGTTGTTAGACATAGCTCGAGCAATGTTTTCAAGGTGATATTTGATCTCGATGGCACTTTCGAGTATCTTTCCAGTTGAAAAGCTTCATTCTTGATTCGCCTCAATTCGGATTTCGTCATCTTCTTCACATGGAACTTTTCTTGCATAATCTTAGCATGCTCCAATGTATTACCGTCTACCAGATCTTGACCTTCTTTAGGGTAGGGAGTGGAATTGACAAGTGTAGAAAACCATTCAAATTCCTCTGTGGTGTCTTCATCTATCCATGATAGGGCGTCGCCTTGGGAGCCTTTTCTTCGTTTCTTAGGCCTAGATGAGGATTGGTTTCGTACTTGTTTGGGAGAGGTGGGTTGTTGTAGGGGCTCATGGTGTTCTTCATCGTCACCACCCGTTTACTCAAAGTAATCACGGTTTTGAGTGCAGGGGTGGTGTCTGAAATCGTCAGGTTTATCGGTAGAAGAACGAGGAGGAGACCTTTGTTGGCGAGGAGGAGCCGTTGGGAGGTGGTGGCATAGAAGATGATTCACCGACTTCTTACTGTCGTTTAGCTTCATCATTCTTATCCTGATCCTTATCTTCATCGTCTCTAGGGCGTTTAGACTTTCAACTTCGAATCGCATGCTTGAAGTTGGTAGTCCAGCAATGCTTGAAATGACTTTCCTTCATTCAGTAAATGTCCCAGTCGTGTAGCATTTGTGTGACAAGCTTGGCCACCAATTCATTATCGAAAACTACGAGGATCGGATGGATTGATTGTGACGGTTAAGAGTGTTGATCTTATAGTTTGCTTGGCTATCTGCATAAGATTCGGATATAGTTGTCAGGTAAACATCTCCTTTGTGACTTTAGGAGCGATATCGAAGGTACTTGTGAGTGTAGCCGATCATTCGTCCCATCTTCCCTTGCAGTAGATCATCACCTGCGCAAAGCTTACGTACATACTCCTTTCATTACGCATCTTGTCATTCTCATCATGTAGATCTTGTATTTGGTGACAAAGACCAATTCGGTTTTCTTGTAAACATGTCACTTTTTCGACTTGTTGGGCGGCTTTAGCGATTCGATTCTTAGATTGAGAGATCCAAGATGGAGTTGGCTTCTTCTTGATGCGGATGATGATTTGGTTGATTTCTTTGATGGTGGTGGTGAAGAGTGAGAAGAAGAATCTGATGATGATAAGATGTGAGGAGACTTCACGGGTCCCGGTGGTCTTGAAGGTTTTGTCCTGGCGGCGGGGTATCTAGCGAGAAAGCTTATCATATCGTGTCATCTTGGACTTATCTTTCTCTTGATCTTTTCGTTTGATCTTCTCTTTGTCACCTTCTTCTTTCGGCCTTATCTTTAGCAATTTACCTCAAATTCATACTCGATAGTTTCTTCTACGGGCTTTTGTTGTTGCTCAAAGTGGTGGTACGGATCCTTATCCGGGTTGATTAACAGCATCATGTCATCCCATATCGGTGCTTCGATTTCAATGTCCTTCTTATTGATCAATGACCAGAAGACTTGCGGTTCCATGAGCTTGGGATGCTCATAGCCCTGTCGCGACCGAGAGCAGACTTAGTGATGATGATGTAGAGGGTTCTCCACGGTTGAGGAATGTTCTTAAGCTCCACGTGACAGTGCTTGTTAATAATTCACTGAAAGCTTCATCATAGCCAATATCAAGTAGAAATTGCTTGAGCTGTCTCTTCATTAGGTGTGGCAAAGAAGTCGGTTGGTACGATATGCGGAATGATAAGTACAGACGCAGTAAGTGCGGGAGTGATAGTGACTTGTTTGTGATTAAGTGTCCTTGTCGCGACACTTTGACCGATGATCCTCTGCATAGAATCGAGAATTGTTGAATGTAGACCTGCAGGCTGTGGCGAGTGTGAGCATGTTTTGGTAGGGATGATTCCGAGAATATCCACTTGCAATGAGACAAGAAGATTCCGAGCATGTGAGGGTGTCAAAGTCAACCCTAAGGTTGTTCTTTCCAAGCTTTCTCGGATAACCCTGCGGAAGATATCAGCAATTGTAAGAACCGATGCATCCACATTCATTTGTTCGACCATGTCGTGATCGAAATAACATTAGCCAAAAGAACCAACATATCGAAAGACATAATGTTAGTCAACTGAAGGTCTTATTGTCTAGTTATTGAATGCGGTGTCAATGATGATTATTCTGAGTCCTAAGTCACTTGTTTGTCCAATAGTCCAATGACGTCGTGAAATGTTTCTTGAGTTAGTTAACTTTAAGTTTTAAAGTTTATGTTATCACTTATTGTTCACAACATATCAAGCGTTTAAGTTTATTAGTGACATTATTGGATTCGTGACGTTATGATAAGTTTATTAACAAGTTTGTATACGTAACAATTCATAATGAAGGTCAATCAAGGCATAGGCGTAGAGTTGGCAAAGTTAAGCGTATTAATGACATGCGCGTGAGCGAAAGCTTATCGTGGGATCTTAACTTACGGCGTAAATGTTACGCGTAGGAAAAGGGACCTTATGCGTAGGAGCTTCGGCGTGGCGTATTTATACCTTACGCGTAAGGCTTACTCGTAAGAGTAGACCTTATGCGTAGAGGTCACATTTGTTTCACGCATATCCTTGAGGATCGGCGTAGTCCCATTGTAGAACCTTACGGCGTAATAGTTATCGTAGGATTTATTCTTGTACGCATAACATGACTACGGCGTAGGGTAATCCTTATCGTAGAGTTTCAAATGACCTTGATTATGAATTTTAGCGTAGCAAGCCTGAAATAAATTCATCAAATCATCAATATTAACACAAAAGTTCATTTTAATAACAAATCATGGCATGAACATTAGTTAAACAGATTATGAGTAGAAAGTCATACGCGTAGGTCAAAACCCTAAGGGTTATGAATTATGCGTATAATTTCTAGCCATGGGATTTGCACCAAACAATTTCACGGTAGTTCTATGATGTTGTGAGAGTCTATAAACCAAGTTATAACATCTAAATCGTGGAGAATCAAAAATACCCAAACTTATGAACTTTAAACCCTAATTCCAAAATTTCAATCATTTAGAGTTTAAGGGTGGTTATAGATCTTGGAAATCATCAATTCATCATCATATAAACATTACACAACAATCTTTTTGAACAAAACACTTCACATTTGTAAACACCCAAATCGACTCATAAACCCTAATATTCAAAAACCATCAATTAGGTGTTTTCGGGTGGATTTTGAGGATGAAACTAGTATCATTGATGTAAAATACATGTTTTGACACAATCTTTTAACCACAAACACCCTTTTTGATTTGTGTTCTTACGCTAGCGTAAGACACAAAGTGACTATATCATAAAATTAAACCGTTGGATTTTTGAAAGATTCAAAACCATTGCTTAATAACATGTTATAAACATGAAATCACTTACAAATTGATGATCCGAAACAGGATTTGTCAAGCGATTCTTAGGCGTAGGATCCTTTTAGGTGTAAGTATTAAATGTGATGGAGTAGTTAGGTGGAGAAGTGTTTTTATTAAAATGACTTTAACATTTTGACAGGTTTGGTCCCTCCACCTTTTCCTTTTTCATACAAAGCCATTTAACTTCCATTTTGGTTACCAAACAAAGATTTTAAGAAAGAAACATGACGACACTCCCCTTGACTTAGGTAAATAATGAAAGGTTATAAATTTTAGTCGAGGAGTGTCATTGAACGAAAATTTACCACCATTGATAAAAGAAACAAGAGATATGATAACATGCAAGTACAGGATGTTTTGAAGCAGTTAAATCTTTGTATTCTCCCCTCAACACTTGATCGGAAAAATACTGAATTTTGAAAGATTAAAGTGTTGTGGAAAAATATTACTTGCCATGTTGAAGAAAAGTAGATTAGAAGAATATTTTTTGTTGTTTATTAGGTTTTATATTTTTGTATTTTGTTTTGAAAAATTATTTACAAAGAGATTTTGGTGTTTGTGGGTTTTAAAAGGCTGTTTTAGGAGGTCATCCAATTCCTCTTGAGTCAAACACCTCATACCAATCCGGTGGACCAACTCATTAAACCTAGCGGGAGGCAAGGCTTTGGTGAGAAGATCGCCAATTGGTATTCTGTACCCACAAAATATAATTCAACGTACCACATTTCCGTGATCCTTGATGAAATGATATCGAAGATCGATGTGCTTTGATTTCAGTCTTGAACTAAGTTGCGAGATGCAATGGCACTCGATTGTCGCGATACATCGGGATTACGTCAAATCGTAACCATAGTCTTTGAGTTGTGTTCTCATCCAAATGACTTGAGCACAACACGCCGACATGGCTACATATATTGCTTCGGTTGAGGACAGCGATGTACAATCCTGCTTCTTCGATTGCCATGACACCCGTTTATCACCAAGAAATTGTAAAGCTCCTGAAGTACTTTTCCGTGAGTCTAAGAATCCTGCGTGGTCGGCGTCTCGGCGATTAGTTCAAAACCGAAATCCTTGCCGGATACGGATCCCCAAGTTAATGGTTCCCTTTATGTATCGGAGGATTCTTTTAGCCTCTGAGAGGTGGGTTTCAGTTGGTCGCGACCGATAAGAGCAAAGATATCGGCAAAGACAATATGGTCAGTCGCTAGGTTGTTAGATACATGAGAGACCCAATAATACTACGGTATTTTGTAGGGTCCACCAATTTCCCATGTAAATCGGCGTCTAGCTTCTTGGTATGAGCCATTGGTGTGGCATAGGTGTCCTGAGTTTTCATTCCAAATTTGTTTAACAATTCAAGGGCATATTTGGGCTGACTCAAGAAAATACCACGGGGTGATTGATGAACTTGCAGTCCCAGAAAGAACGTGAGTTCACCCATCATGGACATTTCAAAATTTTTCTTCATTAGTTTTGCAAAAGCGATTGAAAACTTTTATGTGTAGACCCAAAAATGATGTCATCCACGTAAATTTGAACAATTAAGATATGTGCCCGTGATATTGTATAAAAAGAGTTGGGTCAAACGAACCTTTGGTGAAATTATTAGCAATGAGGAAAGATGATAGCTTATCGTACCATGCCGAGGAGCTTGTTTGAGACCATATAGAGCTTTGTTAGGTTTGTAGGCGTGATTGAACTTCGGGATCAACGAATCCATCGGTTGGTGACATAAACCGTTTCTTTAAGTTGTCCATTGAAAGCGGTTTTGACATCCATCGATGACCGTCATATTCATATGAGCCGAGCGAGAAATATCGAACGACCTCAAGAGGCGGCGGAGCAAAAGATTCTTCAAAGTCTATTCCCTCTTCACGCGATAACCCTTAGCCACGGCGTGACTTATTTCGGATAACATTTCCTTGACATCCAATTTGTTTTTCCAAATCCATTTGAGACCAATGGCGTAGACCCCTGTTGGTCTTTCAACCAGTTCCCATACTTCAAGGCGTTTGAATTGGTTGAGTTCTTCTTGCATGGATTCAATCCAGTTGTCTTTTGTCATTGCGTCTTTGATGTTTTAGGTTGATTGGCGGACGGTGAGTGCATAAATGCAATGTTCACCGTCTGTGTGAAGGCGTTGTCTCGTAACGGCCGGTTGATTTGGGTTGCCAATAATGTTTTCGAGAGGATGGTCTTTTGTCCATCTATGTGTGGAGGGTTGATGTTGGTATACATTGTGCAGATTCTGAGGATTCAAATGGCTTGTTAAAGATTCTGCGACATCGGTGCGGCGGTCTCATTAGCAAACGGGTTAAAGAACGCATTTGGATCAAAATCTGCGGGTGGGGGTACTTCATTTAGAACATCATCAGCGGATTCATCATTGTTGGAAGCGGTTTGTTCAACTGTTGTGTTGGAGTCAACTGGTGGTGCTTCTTCAACATGGAGTTGTTGTAGCGGTGTATCGGTATAAGAGTATTATCGGGTTGAGCGTGAAGCGGCGGATACACACGGAGCGTTCATCAATATCGTCAGAAGAACGGTGGGCAAATAACCTTTCCATTTGTTGTGAGTAATGGGGGCTTTGTTCGGTGATGATGGGGTTTGGGGAAGTTTAGCGGTTGTGTCGGGTTCCAAGTTGTTATACTCAGAAGCCATTTCCGTAAGTTCATCAAAATGAGCATGAATCATTTCCATCACCTGTTTTGTCTGACGATTCAGTTCGGAAACCTTTAGAATTATCACAATATCCGATAAAGACTCCAATGTCAGCTTTGGCTTTGAGCTTTCCAAAGTCATCACGATCATTATTAGGATAGCAAAGAGATCCAAATACATGAAAGTGTTTGAGATTTGGTTTTCTGTTGTGGACAAGCTCAAAAGGTGTTTTGTTGTGGCGTTTTGTGATCATAGAACGGTTTTTGAGTATAGCATCGCGATGATACACTTACGCCCATAAGTATCTGGAAGTTTAGCATTGATTAACATTGTTCTTGCGGCTTCCACTAGCGTTCGGTTTAGTCTTTCAACAACTCCGTTTTGTTAAATTGTGCGTGCAATAGATGTCGATCTTTGAATTCCCACTTTCTCATAAAATTCACGAAGAGTTTGGTTAAAAAATTTAGTGCCTCTGTCTGTTACGATTTGTGAGCGGTGTTTCGTGAGCTGAACTTGTATTTTCTTGAAAGGTGATGATCATCTGTGGAGCTTGGTCTTTGCTTGAAGAAAGTAGACCCAAGTCCAGCGTGAATAGTCATCAACAATTACTAAGATGTAGCGTTTGCCATTGATCGTTTGCACGCATCGGGCCACACAAATCCATGTGAAGAAGATGAAGCACATCTTTGTGTTCCACCTTTGAAGGAAAATGAGCACGAGTGCTTTTGCCTTGTTCACAAGCTGAGCAAAGGTGATCTTTAGAATCCCGAAATCGTGGGAGTCCTTCAACTAGTTTGTGTCGAGCAAGGTTGGTGATGGTTTGAAAGTTTAGATGTGAGAGACGACGGTGCCATAGCCGGGATTTTGTTGATGTTGCCTTTGAAAGTAAGCAGATGGGAGAAGAAGCAACCATGTCTTGCATAGAGATAGTGTATAGACTTGAATTACGCGAGGCGGACATAAGGTCATTTCCTTGTAGATCACGAATGAAACAAGTTTTCTCCCGTAAAGCAACTTCCAAATCTCCATCACAAAGCGACCTACTAAAAGCAGTTGTGACCGAGGCCTTCCACAATAAACCACGCTATTTCGATGTTCCCATTGATATAGTCTCCGTAGCCCATGATAGGCTGCGAAGTGATCATTCGAACCGACAGTGCCAATGAACTTTGCAATAAAGTTTGATAACATTTAAGATTGCTGTCATGTGTGGGAACATCCGCTATCAACAATCGAGAGAATGATCTGTATCACTGCATTACACACTACGACATAGATGGAATAGAAGTAGATGTGGAACCCGAAATGTTAGAGGGTTCCGTAGCGGTTATAGTAGATATACACACATCAATAGCTTTAGGTATCCACTTAAATCCTAGTGTGTTATATATCTATTTCTGCCATCTCCAACTAGTATTTGCTTTAGTCTTAGTGAATGCACTAGGTGGTACTACATTCCTAGGAGATGAAACTAGAGCTACTGAGGGACAACAATCGTTTCTTAGAATCTAAAGAGGTCTACCAAGCACTAGACTTAGAAAGATTAGTGGGCCTAGAGGTATTCCGGTTCTTAGGATTCCTTAAGCGAGAGATGATAGCTTTAGCAACACATTTATCATGACAATCAGAATTCATACTTTTACGACAAATAACACAAGGTGCATCGGACTGAATATCAAAAGTACTTAACGGTTTAGCATTCGTTACATCACTATTTGTATTACATTTGCCAGGACTTAATATCTATAGTGGAGCAGCGTGAGTCTTATTCATAGTCCTAGGGTGTTCTTCTACTTTAGCATTCCTAATTGATCTTTTCTTAGGTCGCAACTTCCTATTCTTGATGTAGTGCTCTAGGCTGAAGTGCTGGGGCGTTTGGAAAAGGCAAACTATTCTGTTTCAAGTAGAAGGAGGCACGTTAGCAACTTGTGATTTGGCATTAGGGATTCTAGGTTCATGAGTACTAAGTGTTATTGGGGCTAATCTCTTAATGATGGTTGGCGGAAGTTGTTCATACTTTCCTAACATTTCTCTTAACTTGAAGATAGTGTGATTCAGATCTTGATTTTCGGGCGAACATTTCGGCAAAATGCATAACTTCTTTAGTGTGTGCAAGATAATGATCAAGTTCATTTGATGCTTCATCACGAGTCTTTTGAGTAAATCAAATATGACACCATATTCCTTTTAACTTTTACAAGTTCTTGTTCATATTTTGAGATTTGACACTTAAAAGACACGTTTTGATCATCCAGTCGCTCAATTTTAGGATCAGAAGATTTTGCACGCATGGCAAGGCGATTTTGTGTTGAAAAGCAAGTTGTTGATCGTGAATATCTTTTTGACACCAATTAAGACGGCGTATTGCATTTGAAAGTTCGTTTGACAATCGTTTGTTTTCAACTTTTAAGGACTCGATCTGAAGCACATTATCTGTGTACTCAACATTTATCACGAGAATCAACGATATCGAGAGATATAATCAAATGCATATGACAAAGAATTCAATAACACAACATTATGGACATCGGCCAAATGACATCTTCCAAGAGTCGATCAACATCTTTTCTCAAAAGTTTCTTTTTACGTTTAGCATTAGAAATAGATGTTTCGTTTTCTCAAAACGACCTTCATTAATCCAAGTTCCTTATGAAAGTCCTTTCCCAAGACAATGCACAACTTTTCAAATTTTTAACATTTGGTAAAAGATTTTTCTAAAAGATGTCTCTTTGTTCTCGCTAGAGCGATTGAAAGTGTTGAACTTTGATTTCAGAATGATATTCTATCTCATGTTGTAAAGTTTTGAGGTCAACCATGAAAAGGTCAAAATATCGAAGAATTTTGCGATTTTCAGGGTTTGAGTTTACTTCACTGATGGAAGGTAAAGGACCATAAGTTTGTGCATAATCAGGTTTGGGATTAACATTAGAAGACTCAGGTGTTTTATGATTACCCTTGGTGTGTTAGAAGAATCCGTTGGTGTGACGAAAGTGACCGCTTTTGAATAGTTAAAAGGTTTGTTGTAAACAACTTTTCTAATTTTGATCGACTCTCGTCTTATGCATCTAATTCCTCTTGACGATTATATTCAACAACACTCATATGAAATTATCAACTTTATATTACTTGCTTTGAAACTTCGGGATTTGGTTTGAATGCTTTGGTTGAAAGCTTAGGTTTGTAATCAGCAAGATTCGGTCCATATCCATTTGGATTGGGTTTTAAAGTAAACTTTTCAATGGCTGTGACCGACTCGCCATGTTTGTAAACAACCATTTTAAACTCTTTAAGTTTGTTTTGCAAGCCGATGATTTCTTCAAGATGATCATCTATTCGTTTCGTTGAATGCTTTTTGTATGCAGAGAACTGTTTTTGACAAGTTAACAACTCAGCCTTAGCTTTTGATTTTCCAAGGTGAGAGCGTTAATTTGCTTTTTATGTTCATGTTTCAGTTGTTCTATTTCGGACAACAAAGCATTCTTCGAAGCGGCTAGATCATGCATCTGTCTTTCTAAATATTTTCGTTTTGATAAGATTTGGCAAAGGCTGCTTCAAAACCGTTTTCCGTTTTTCTTGAGTTTTGAAAAAGTTGAGTTGCTTTTGTAAACATTCAAAATCCTTGGTTAACAGTGCATTTTGCATTTCAAGTCCTGATTAATGGCATGACATTTTTCCACTATGGTATGTTGGTCTTGTATTAAGCGAGCAAAATGCGGATGAGGCAAAAGTTCGGCGTGTTCAACGTGAGTCTCAACATGATCATTCCTGAGATCCTCAAGTATAACCACGGAGTCAATTTGATTATCAAGGAAACCGTTTGGTCATCTTGATCGTCAAATATAACTACGGTCTAGTTGAAAATCGTCGAATGAGATGTGGACGGCTCATTTTGAACATTCGAGCCTTGCGGATTCGGATGTTGGCGGAGATATGAGATCGAGATAAATATGGTTTGTTCGGTGCACGAGACAAGCCATCGAGTGTCATACTGGGCTGTGTCACTCATGTGTAACTCATGCATATTAGCCATCAACATAACTGCTGCATTGGCTTGCAAGTCCTCCATATCATCATCTGAGTCGGCATTTGCCATAAAGCTCTGTTCTTTGTCTGTGAGAGTTCCACCAGCTTCATCCTTAAGAGCCAAAGAAGAGCCTCTTTGAAATAAGCACTGCCCCTAGTCCTTGGCTTTGGGCATGCATTAGCCAGTGTCCCTTCTCATTGCAGTTGTAGCATCGAAGACCATTCAACCCATTACGAGCATTTCCTGTTCCACCACTTGAGCTCGATTGTTATTCCTACCCACAGCATTAAACCCCTGACCACCGCCCATCGGCCGACCATAACGATTCGAACTTCAACTCGTCCATTGTTCACAACATTGATTCCTTGTATTAGATGAGGGCGAATACTGATTGTTGGATTTGTTGGTATAACGGCTAAAGGCATTAGCAATCATAGCAAATCCTTGTTGCGGTGCTAAAGCGGATCGAGATTCCTCATTAGCTTCACCGACAAGGGCTTGAGCATTGTTGTTGTTGTATGGAACCAATTGAGTTTGTTGAGATTGAGGTTGTGAAGGATCATGTGGTGTGATTGTAGCAGGTGGTTGAGTTCTTTGGTTGAGGAGAATAATTTTGTTGAGCATATAAGGCAAGTTGTTGATTTTTCGGATGTGTCGGTGGAGCAATTTGAGCACGGAGAATCCTTTCCTATCAACTTCCTTTTCATGAGGCTTCAAGTAATCGTACAATAATCCATATGTAGAATGATGCATGTTTTAAACGGAGAAAAATGACATACTTCTCCCATTCAGGACCAAGACTACTCAGGAACTTAGTATTCACCGCAATTCTTGGCATGATGATGTTGTGTTTATCCAAATCATTGATGATGTCCGAAAATCTATGATGATAGGACTCTAGTGTCTCTCGAGTTCAATCATGAAGTGTTCATAAGCCAAGTAAATTTTGGATTCCAAATCTTCTGATTGAGTACTGATCCTTCCATAAGAAGACGAATATGATCCCACATTTTCTTTGCATCTTTTGAGCATCAACACTACGAAGAATTGGGTTTGGTAATCCTAAGAGGATATATTCCATTGCAAGCTCATATGCTTCATAGTGTAGAATTTCTTGAGGATTCAAGTCGCAACTTGATAGCAATGTTAGTTTGTTCATCTCTTGGTGGAATGGCATTTGGATCTCGGTACAATGATGAGTAGGCATCTCAAATGGACCTTCCAAGATAACCTCCTTTAAGAACTTTCCATGTGGCTTCTTTAGATCACAAAACCTAAAGAACCTTATCACCCATTGATCGTAGTTTCTGGAGTGAGCATTGGAGGTCTATCAAGTGATCCAGCCTCATGAATTGATTGTTGGTTGCTTAAAGCTTCAAACATCTTTGCAAACCAAGTGGGTTCCTTCATAGTGTTCCTTGATGGATGTTGATTGAAGTCATTTGTGTGCGGTTGAACTTGAAGACTTGGTGGTGGTTGAACCATTTGAGGTTGTGGAATTGCAGCAAGTTGTGGAGTATGTTGTTGATTAAATTGTTGTTGATAAATTGCTTGTTGTTGATTCCATTGTTGATGTTGTGGAGTTAGTTGTTGTTGGCGTTGAGGATGAGGATAAGTGTAAGGGAAATAGTTAGAGTATGGTGGTTGTGACATGTTGATAAACTTGTGTTGGTAAAAATGGATCTTTTTAGTCGAATGAACCTTTGTTGATGAAGTATCCTTGGGCGTAGAAATCACAATAGCCAAGTAGCACTTATCGTTAAAACACCAAAGTTACGGCGTAACAATCAAGAGTTACGCGTGGGTTTAGCTACGGCGTAAGTAGTAGGAAAAGACTAAAGTTATGCGTAGACAAAATAGAAAGTAGAAAGTTATGCGTAGGATTACCTTATGCGTAAGACTTGGCTTGGCGTAAGATGAATCTTATCGTAGGATTTCTGCGTAAGCTTTATGCTTATGCGTAATTTAGGGTTTTATCCCAAGTGATCTTTTACACTTCACGATTGCAAAAGATATCCAAAGTCGGCGTATTTTCGGGCTTATCCAAGCAAGAAAACACGGAGATAAACCACGAAATGAAGATCAAACCAAGGATAAAGTTAGCGTAAAGATTAGGGTTTTCTTACGCGTAGACTTACTCAGTAAAATAATTTTGCCCAAATATGTTTCTAAACCAGTTTTTGTGTGATGAAATAGCTTCAATAACACCAAAAGACACAAAAGTGTGAAACTTGATTTTCCAAAGCTCTTAAAGCTGTTATAGTAGGATGAAACCCACCATGTAAAAACTAGTTTAAAAAACATGATCCACGCATAAAGTTTGAAACTTTTTGCCAAAACAAGTATTTTAACACCTTAAAACGTTGAAAGTACAAGAATCTTGGATTGAAAAGTGAAAAAATCGAGTTTTTAAGCGAGCCAAAGTCTCTCGTTACTTTTAGCGTAAGACGAAACAAAAACTTCAAAAACAAAAGTGTTAACCAAACTATTTGGCGATTGATACCACTGTTAGGTCACAAGGTTTACAACACAAGCTTACTAGAAAGATAGAGAGGCGATTGAACAAGAAATCAAACACACACACGATAATATGAGGCGGTTAGGCGTGAGGAGTATGTGAAAGAAATAAACTCGAACAACCAACCCTCAAGTGAGGGTTATTACATAGTATTTATAGGCAAGGAGCTAGGGCAACACTCCTACTCCTTCCCTTTCTCCTATGGGCTTGGGCCTAATCTCATGGGCCTTCTACATAAGCTTAAGGCTAATAACAAACATAAAGGCCATAATTAAGCTAACTATTACATATAAATTACTAACACTTGATTATGGTTTAGGAGTGATTCCAACATCGGCCGCTCTACCAAATCCTCACTTTTTCAAAATCTTCCAATTTTCAAAAATCTTCTCTCATTCAAAAAAATTTCATCTTCCTCCTCACTCCATCTCAACCGAAACCAAGAAAGATCCGTCTTCAACATGGTTTACATCGCACTTGTGCTCATCGCCATAACACTCACCGCACTTGTGTTCCCTATGATGAAGTTCGCATACGGAGACATTTACTTTGTGTTGTTAATCTATATTGGGATCATATACCCAATCATAGTATCATCCTTAGTATTGAAATGCAATATTATTAATAATCTAGTTTATCTAGGTTATTGTTATCATAATGTGTTTGTCACTTATTTTGATCTATATGTTTTATATTCTTTTGTGATACATTAGAAGTCATGTATGCATGCTAAAAGAAAATGTAGGTTAAAACATATATCTTGGTATAAAATTATGAGATTCAAAATCTATGAGTTTTCATATAATCCGGTTCTTTAATTACTGAGATCTCGAGGATCCCAAAAGTTATACTAGCAGGATCCATTTTGAAAAGGAACATGGGATCCGATCCTCTTTGGAAAAGCAGTTTTCATCTTGCAAATCAAAACCTCTTTTAGTCTAAGTAATACTCCACTTGTATGTCAAAACCATAAGTGAGTTAAGTTTATTTCCTGTTAAAAACAATTGTTAATAAAATCTAGTAAAAACATTAGATTAACATACGTTGACCACAAACATTTCCTTTTATTAACTTGTCATTTCTATAGGTTCAACTATGGCGCATGAATATGAGTTTGATTTTTCACTCACTAGCGTCTACACTCCGAACATCTCTCTCGAACCCAACACGCTTGGCAATCATGTCCATGGGTTCAATAATCTCGAAAACCGTCACTTCCACGAAGGGCGTATGTGACACCTCTCTACAATTGAAGAAGGTATCAATACCTCCTTCCGAGCCATAGGACTAGAATGTCTTCTTGATATCAACGAGAAGATATGTCCAAGGTTCATAATGGAATTCTTCGTCAAGTCGAACTCGTTCGTAACGAGGATCGCTCTTTATCTCTTTGGTTTTATATCAAAAACAAAAAGTTCACTTTAACCCTTGGGCATTTTGCTCACATCCTCCGGATTCCAAATCATGGACAATGTGCCTTCACAGAAGATTGGTCTCTTGATTCTCTCTTCAACTTTCGTGAAGAAAATAGTCCATATTGTTCACACATACCCTCTCTGGAAGATTTAAATCGCATAATATGCAAACCTCGACCATATTACTCCGATTCAAACATTATCTTTACAAGGGATATCCGAGAAGAGTACAAGCCTCTTGCACTCATCCTACGTGAAAATGTTTGGAGTCTTAGGGTAAATCGAGAAATCCTTCCCGCTTGTTGTGCTCACATGTTGTCTTAGCATCTACTTCGCCTACTTCTTAGCAAGGCGTAATTGCAAATCTTCAAGGCTCAAGAATAAAATCATCCCTTATGGAATGTTCTTGACCCGCCTCTATCATAATGTTATGCACTTCCATCCTCAATTTCAAAGTCCGTTATGGCGTACTTGTGAACAAAATGATGGAACCGCTAAACATATCCCTCATGAAGACTTTATTCATTCTTGACTCCACCAACACTCATCAATCACTCAATGATCCTCTAGCGAGAACACTCAAGGAAACTAATAATATTTCAAAATAGGATCAAATCTATTGTATTCGTGCTTTATCAATGTAATCCAATTTCCTTCATGAAATAAAACATTTGATATCTTAGTATTTAGAACTCTCCTTAGACTATCCTTGAGATATAATGCATTGTCAAGATCATTGCATACCTTTAGTAAAGGTCTGTAGAGCAAAGGATGGGCGGATCCCAAAAGTTACACTAGGCGGATCCCTACTCTTGGGAACAGTGGGATCCGTCGAACAGAAAATGCAATTACAAGCATTGTATTTCAAAGACATTCTTAGAACACCTCACACTAAGCTAAACATAGTGTCTTAAGGAAAATTAAGTCCTTATCAAGATAGGTTAATCTTTTCCATTCATACATAACTCATCGAGGTTACACTCTAAAAGCGGCTTGTAGATCTCCTTAGTTTCGTTTTAATCCATTACTCTTTCGCTCTTAAACTCACACTTCATTTTCTACTTGATCCCTCACATCTAGTCTTACAAATCTTTCAATTATGGCAAAATTGATCATAAATCATCCTCACCTCCAAATTAATCAAATTTGATCAAAATCTAGTTTTCTCATCTTAAAGCTTCTAGGATATTTTCCATAACACTATCCTAAGACCGGCACGATCTCTAGGATCATCTAGCTTCAATTGACATTCTAAATCTTTAGTGTCATCCTTGTTCATCCATTGGTACTCTTGAAAGTTCCAAATCCTTCCACAAAAGACAATCATTAGCTACATCATTCATTACCTTCAAATACTCAAGCATCCCTTCATTTAAAACACTTAGGAGGTGAAACACTCAAGATGATATAGGTCTTAGATCTTAGAAACATCATTTCCAATCTTTCATAGGCTGGAGAGGCAGGATCCTAGGATTAGCCTAGGACGGATCCCTCTAAGGAGGGAACCAGTGGGATCCGTATGTGCATTATAGGTCAAATCTTGCTAAAGCAATCATTTCAACTCATCTTCCTAACTCAAACACTCCATCTCATCTTAAATGAGTTCCTAGATCAGTGCAACCTCTGAGTTGACTCTTGTGCATGTCAATCATCACATTCCAATGAATCCTAGTGGCTTGAAGCTTAAATGCACTTGCCAAATCTCTTGGTTTATAAACCACCTTATTAGGACCTCCATAGTCATCACTTTCATCCCAACTTTCAGCTCTTGCAAACTCTTGAAATCATCTCATCATGAGGAAAACCCCAAGTAGTAACTTATCCACCAAAGAACCACCCATGAAAGAGCTCGTGTTATACACGAAATTTCCTCAACGAATCATCTCCGGTCAAAGCCGACAAATGATAGAATCCTTCATCATCCAATCAAACCAATTTCTAAAAGGTTAGTACCCACAAAACTACCTTTTCCAAACACCACCATACCTCCTAGGCCAAACAATATCATCTCCACCAAACCATCACCATTGGTTCCTAGAGCTATTTCATTTACATCCCCACTATCATCACCACACCTCTACAATTTAGAGGACTTGCCTCCTAGGCCGTCTCATCCGCTTCTGCCGACAACATACTCCTCATTAGGAGGAATAATGGTTCAAAATCAAGGTGTTGAGTCAACACTTGCTCCGGCTTCCTTCTCGGCGTTTTCATCATATAATCCCATTTGGATTATGACAAATCATCAAAATCAACCACCCGACCATATGGAAGTTGACACCTCTCTACCACCACCATCATTCTTGGTTGAGTCATTCTTAAATGCACCTCCACCAATCCCTCCATCATTTGAAGCTCCACAAGCCGCTTTACTTGATCCTTCGAATCAAGCCATTTCATTTCATCCATCACCACTACCTAGCCATGGCAAAGATTGCTATCATTGTCAACATGTTGAAAGTTTGATACATGAAGTACGAGAAGACCAACGTTTCATGTTCTATCATCTCCTCAAGCGTTTCGACGAGATCAAACCTAAACAAAACTTGAGCTAGAAGATTTTTAGTGGTGTCTTAGCTCAGCGTTAGGGGATCTAGAAATTCCTAGTCAGCATATTTGTCTATTGTCTTGTTTTTGAGTCATGTATATCATAACTCTTGTTTATTAAATGGAATTACATGCTACTTGCTATATTTGTTAGGTGAGTATACTATATAATCCATATCTCTTTTTAGTATTAACATTTCTTGTTATACCAATCTTTGTTGACTTTATTCATGGAGGCGGATCCCTCAGTTGCCTTGGGGATCCCTACTAGGAGGAACCACGGGATCCGTGAGACAGAAAGCCTTCTTTCTACTAACTTGAATCACATTTGCAGGAAATTGTGAATTATACTTGATTTCTAACATTTGTTTTGTAGTTATTCAATTTACATATGAAGACTTTGACATCATAAAGCTAGGGGGAGCTTTATGTCAAAAGCAATACATTGCAAATTACTTGCAATACTAGGTTTACATTTCGTGACATCCCTTTGCAACAATTGCAATCGTCAAGGGGGAGCACATTTATTAGTCGTAGGCGATATCTTTTGCAAACTTATTTGCAAACAAACTAGATTAGTATCATTTACTTGAAGCCTTTACATAGGGATGGTTCGTCAAGGGGAGTAAAAGACGAGATCCTTTCCCGTTATTTGCTCTCTATCTCTTTTTACTTTTAATTCTTTCACATATTTTTCTTAAAAACAACGTGTTGCCTTCCTTCAAACACTTTTGTTTGGCAAAAGGGGAGAAAACTACAAATTGAAATATTTTACAATTTTAGCTTTTTCCTTAAAATAATTTTATGTTTTGTCATCAACAAAAGGGGCGAGATTGTTAATACAAATAAGCCGTAAAAGCGTTTATTTATATTTCACGATCTTCTAATGTTTGTCGATAACAAAAGTAAAATCATTATGAAAACAAAATAGAATCGTAAAGTAGTTTGAGTTAATAGTTTTCCAACACACACACTTTTCATAAAACACTAAAACAAGTATAAGTGATTTTATGATTTAGATATATATGTACAACAACTAGTGTTTATATATTGGGTTAAACATATACTTAAACTAAGTATACTAAAATGGGTAAAAAACTAAGTGTATACTAAATGGGTAAAATACTAGCAAATGGTTTTGACCCACTTCGTGGTTTTATATATACCACTTAACCAAGTTCATTGTATCTAGAAAGAAAACCATGGATCAACCCATAACCCATGACCATGACCCATAACCAAAAATACCCATGGGCAAAGAGGAGCGGACCACAGATCCCTAGCTTTGTACTGCGGATCCCTTGTGGTAAGGATACGTGGGATCGAGGAACAGTAGGATTTTTCCTCTATAAATAGTGAGCCATTTGTTCATTGTTTCTTACCCCCTTTCAACATACTTTCTCCACGAGTTAAATCTCACTAACCTTAGATCAAAAGAGATCTATGTTTGTAGTTTTGTTTTGTGTGATCTTTAGGTTCCTCTTAAAAAGCAAGATCACCACCTTTGAAGTCGAGCAAGCTCAAGTCCATGAGTTGCCATGCTTCCTCATCATCAAGGCTACTAAAGTCTTCTTGTTGATGATTCCCTTCTTTCTTCAAAGTAGTGTAGTGTTGAAGACATTAGTGAAAGATGTCTTAAGAGTCAAGAGCGAATATTAGTGAAGGTATCTATCGTCTATAGGATAAATAACTTGTGGTAGGTGCTTGGAAGTCAAGACTAAGAAGCATTAGTGAAAGGGGCTTAGAAGTCAAGACAAAGAAGCATTAGTGAAAGGTGCTTAGAAGTTGAAGACCAAAGACATTAGTGAAAGGTGTCTTGTAGATCTAGTCAAAGGCATTAGTGAAGGTGCCTTAGATGTACATTCGATATGGTGTGTTTCGATGTACGAGATAGACTAGTTTTAGATCCAAGGATATTGATATCCTTGATGATGTTGTAAAGGATTAGATCTCCTTTGGGAGAGTCGTTGGTGTAGTGTGGTTCCTCCATTGCAAAGGAACTAGGGTGCTTTTAGTACTAATAAAGGGTGAAGCGGCGTTGTGAAGGTGTAGTTCACCTAAGGTGTGAAAGAACTAGGTACTTAGCCTAGTACCTTATAAAGGGTGGCGACGTTGTGTAGGTGTGGTAAGTTTGGTGTGAAAGAACTTCGGTATTTAGCATGCTGGAAAAAAGGTTAAGCGGACGTTGTGAGAGGCTTCTCCATGGAAGAATTGGTGTAGTGATTCTGAACTCTCGGTAGGTGACTCGGGGAGTGGAGTAGGGCAAGGAAGGTGACCTTGTAGCCTAACCACTATAAATACTTGCGTTGTGGTTTTGTGCTTCTTACTCTAATCTTTTCATTACTTACCTTTACATTCTTGTTTATCAACATCCAACACACACATCCAAATAGATTGACATAAGTCGATCTAAATAGATTAAAATGAGTTTTAATTGGTAAAACTATTCTTCTAGTTTTCCTTGCGCTTTTGGTCGCTCTAGCGGAACGCACTTGTTGGTGCAGGAAATAGAAGTGGAGCAGCCCTTTGGGGATAAATGTAGTCATTTAGGGTAGCAGGATATGGGGACGATAGAGGGGTTCTCTCTTGCAACTTGACAGGTGAGTCGAATGCACCCCTTTGGGTGACAAAAAATGACTACGATATGAGACTTTTGTGAGTCTTTATGCATCAAGACGTCATGCGGAAATCATGGAAAGGAAATGGATATGTGAGCTATTCAAACTAAATTGCAAGTTGGACTAACAACAAATGACTTTTACCTTTCCATCCGAATAGTGACAAGTGTTAGTCGAGTACTACCGGTGCATTATTTCGTCACTTGGTGGCTTGGATTTATCCACGAAATAAACCACACTAGAGCTTCTCGACTAGAGGTATTCTAGATTAGAGTCTCACTAAGATCAGTCAGGAACCCGATTTAAAAATGCTAGGACATAAGTCAGGAAACAAGTCGAAACCAACTAAGCCGATTATAACAAATTGCCTTTCATTATGTCAGCTTCTATTTTATTTTATTTGTGTCTTTTGTCTTTGACAGCCACGAACAACAACAACAATAGGCATTAATCCATTTTATAGTTTAAAAAAAATAGAGATAACAAATCCCATCCTTTACTTCCAACAACACCATTATCAACTCCTTTATCCATTTAAATCTTTACCAATATTAAAGAATGAGACTTCCAATTTATATTCAAAAAAAAATATATATATATAATTCGAATTTCACAAATGAGATTACAATTTAATATATTCAAAAGACAACAATCGTATGTTCTTACATCAATTCTTGTGGGTCGACTGGATGAACAAGAAAACAATTGGAGAGACTCGAGATGGACTGGAACAATTAATCACTTGAAACCTTCCTTAGCATCCAATGACAAAACCCCTCTATCAATTTTGAAAACCCCTTGATATGATGGAACCTAATTTTCGGATTTGTTTAAGAATGGATGAAAAACTCTGTGAAGTTTGACCCTTATATAGGCGTGTGAATGGTATGGTGATTGTGACTCAGTGGTATTCTCAAAACATCTTTGTTTCTTCTTTAGTACTTTCTTCATCAAAGATTGACGCCACGTGGCACCCCTATCCGATTAGGGTGTAGCTTACTTTTCTGGAAATGGAGACATGGTGCTTTTCATTTGAGGGAGCTAGTTTGGTGAAAACTTGTGTTAGGGTGGCGTTCGCAGAGAAAGAGAGGGAGAGGGTAGAGTCTAGGAAAGTGATGGGTCGAAGGGGAGATTGGATCCGGATTTTGTTTTGTATTATTTATTTTATTGCTTTGTCTTATACTAATGTATAGTACCACCGGCGATAACGTAACTTCTGCGTAAAACGTATCTTCACGATATCGGAAAATATAAAATTATATTTTTGGAAACGATTTTATAAGCGTAATAATATGACATTCTTATTACGTTGAAATTTGATTATAATTGTTTGCCGTTATTAATTTGGTGTCGGTGTGCGTGCGATGCCGTGACTTTCTAAACTCACGAGATAACTTCTCGTTTTCTTTCGTAAATTATCAGTGATTGATAAAAAGTGTATTTTCTCTTATCTGGTATTTATTTTTAGTTTTGTATGCTACTGCAGCGTATGCGAATAACTAATGAATTAAGCTTATGTATGCTTTCATTTTAGCTTGGACAATAATAAATTTCACATAGATACTCAGTGGATAAGTATCGTGTGTTGATAGGTGTATTTAAGGAAACAAATGACTTCTCGTTTTTAGACTTGAATATCGATAATTGTCAGAAAATAATCGATTTAAATTTTATGACGTAATAAATATTATTATAATCCGATTTACGGGTTGTTATAGTCTACCCCATACCACAGGAGATCCGTCCCGGATCTCAGTTTACGTTACCCAATAGGGTGTCGGGAACGAGGTGATGGTATTTGGAACAAGTTTTTGAATTTTCCCTAGGTTATTTCTAGGGTTTCCTCTTTGGGTATGGTTACCTAGGTGTTGTGTCAGGAGCACATCCCCTATCTGAGGAGTCATGATTTTTCTAGGGTAGGTTCATTGGGTGAAAGTTCTAATTCTTGATGTTATGAGGTTTCACTATTTTGTTAGTGTGGGCACCTCTAAATTCTCATGGTTTTTATCAAAACGTACTCATTTCTGGTGTTTAATGGTTCTAAAGTATAGTGGTTAATTCTTAAGGTTTGCTACGGTTTTGTGTGTTTTCTTCTTTAAAGGATGAAGAAACATTTGTTTTCAAATTTTTCTTTCGACTAAATGTTTATACAAGTTTGACTAGGACCAGATTTCAAAATCGATAGTTGCGTAAAAATGACACATTTTCAAAAGATTGTAAAACTGGTTCTTAGTTATGGAGTGTGTATAGGAAAATTTGCGAAATTTTTTAGTGTTTCAGCATTTTGTCTCATATTAACGAGGGATTTTGAAAAGTATTATTGTTGGATTCTAAAGAGGAATCCTCAAATTTGGAAAATATAGTATAGCAAGGATATGTAGCAGGATATAACATTTACCCATAGCCACGAGTAGGGTTTAGTTGTCTAAGTTGGGTAGGATTGGAGGTTTAATAATTGATGAACCTCATGGTTATCTATGGTTTTAGGTAGGGGTGTAGGATACATCCTAAGGTCAGGCTTAACTACCAAGGAGAGCATTGATC
>OU343223.1:152555917-152619727 GCA_910596185.1 Chrysanthemum makinoi | reverse complement strand
GGTTTAGGAGTGTTTTGGTTGAAGTTTTTTAGTGTTAGTTTCGTTATCAAAGTTTTCACGCTAAAGCTTTAATTTTTGCACTTAAAATTCAACATTCTTGTGGTTTAAGGTTTATTTGTTAAAGTTTCATTTTTGCAAAAGTTTGAAGCTTTACGTGTTTTTCTTCATTTTGGCCTTCGTTTTGGTTCTGTTGGTCATTTCTACCGTACTTTTCTAAGCACTTTGGGTGAACAAGGTCAACATTTTTGTGTTATTCGAAAGTTTTTAACAGCTGTGTAGAAATTGTTTGAATCGCGGAAATTTTTTACTCGTATGTCAAACCCTAGTTCTGTTTGCAGAAAGTCAACGTCTTTCTCACGCGATAACTTTCACGATAAGCTTTTTGGTGCATTCTTCGAAGCCATCGATTACCCGCTTCCCTCACTTTGATAAGTCAATACTTCGACTTTGGATATCTTTACACTGTGATAGTGTAAAGGATTTTAAGCAAAACCCTAATTCATCATAAGCTAAGCTTATAGGACTTCTCCGCAGGAACATGGTTTTCTTTTCACGCCTAAGCTTGTCTTTACGAATCTAAATCTTACGCATAAGTTTTTTCGCCTAACTTTCAACTTTACGATATAGCATTTCCTACTTAAGGAATCCCTACGCCTAAGCCATCCCACTAGTTTGGTCCTAGAGAAAATTGGGATCTAGCGCTGGCGTGGTCTCCTAGTAGTAGCATCAAGGTCTATGGAATCGCAATAACGCAAGGAAATCCCTTAGATGTCGATTTGGATCTTTGAGCGAAGTATGGAATGCACATCCGCTTTTGCACCAAACGGTGTCGGATCAGCAGTCAGAAGTTTGGGCTTGGTCTGGAAGCTCAATGGTGTTCCTATAGCCTGGGTGGCTTGGTCTTGTATTCACCGTTACGCGGCTCTTGGCGAGTCATCATGGTGGCAAGTTGATCATCAGGTCGGTTATCACCTCCATGATGAAAAGTGACGATTACCAACAAAGGTCACTTAAGATGGGGATAGACCATGAAAGCTAAAATGAGAAAATTTACTTGATAGGGAATCAAGCAAAGAAACCTAAACGACTACTAACTAGTTATTCTAATTTGAAGTAGCTTACGCTAAACTTGATAACGCTTACACGTCGTCAGTCCAAGGAACTTCCTTTCTTCTGAAGTAGTTTTATAACACCCTGTAGGCGTGAACCAATCGTTGTAGTGTAGCATTACGGTAAGCAAATGGTATTGAAATTGTTAGCCTTAATAGTTTTATTAGAAGTGATGGTCATTCACGTTTAGGAACCCTTGTAACGCGTGGTTAGATGAATATCAGTCGGGCTCGTGGATTGGGCTAAGCTAATAAGCGTTAAGTTGCTTAGCCTTTATCATCATGTCCCAGGTTATCCAAGTCCACGAGGCTCGCTTAAAGCCTGCTTAGGGCTATAATGTATCGTATAAAACCCTCAAAGTCTCATTTGAGGGGTGTGCTTGAATGTGTGTGTGTGTGTTTTCCTTTGAAATAAAACATCTATTGTTTCATCTTTCACATATACATAACATATCTTATATCAAGTCACCATCTCTCTTAACCTTTCTTCTTATTCATCTTCACGCATAGTTTTGGTTTGTGTTAACTGGATATTGTTGTGTTGTGATAAGGTTGTTGATCTTAGGTCCTACAATTGGTATCAATCGCCAACAATGGTTTAGAGTGTTTGTGAAGTTTTTTGTAGTGTTACGCCAGAGTTTCAGTTATCAAAGTTTTCGCAAAGCTTTAATTTTTAAACTTAAAAATTCAAGATTCTTGTGGTTTAAGGTTTATTTGGTGCTAAAGTTTTTCTTTTTGCAAAAATTTTAGCTTTACGTGTTTTCTTCATTTTAAGCTCTTTTCGGTTCTATTGGTCATTTCTACTGTAAGTTTCTAAGCACTTTGGGTGAAAAGGTCAACATTTTTGTGTTATCGAGTGTTTTTAAGGTTGTCAGTGCAAGAGAAATTGTTTGAATCGTTGGAAATTTTTTTACAGAGGTCAAAACCCTAGTTCTAAAAGAAAATAAGTCCTTGTCTAACGATAACTTTCACGATAAGCTGGTGCAGAATCTTCGAATTAATCGATTACCTGCTTCCCTCACTTGGATAAGTTTGGAACACTTCTTTTGGATATCTTACACTGATAGTGTAAAGGATTTTAAACCCTTAATCTTAATGCGAGATAAGTTTAGACTTACACAGAGAACACTTACGCTTTAGTATTTTCTTACGCCTAAGCTTGTCTTTACGCATAACTAAATCTTAATGCGATAGTTTTTCTACGCTTAACTTTAAACTTTTATAAGATCTCTACCCTAAGGAATCCTCTACGCCTAAGCCATCCCACTGTAATTTCTTTGGTCTACTAAGCTCTTTCTACGCATAAAGGTTTTAAAAAAAAAAATTCAATTTTTGAGGAGACTAAATTTTGAGGAGACTAAACGGATTTTTTTATGGAAAACTTGAGTAAAATTTAGATTTTGAGGAGACTAAACGTTCAATTTTTACGCGAGATTCAAATTTTGGTTTAACTGTAAAAATTTTGGTCAAAAATTCAAATTTTGGGACCCTAAATTCAAATTTTTCGGTCAAATTTACAAAATTGTCATAACTTAAAATTTTCATACGACCTTAGAATTGATTTTTATAGTGAATTTCAAATTTTGGGAGAAAATTTTTTTTAAGAACCAAGGTTACTGAGTACAACTTTAAAAAAACTCAACCGAGCTTAATCTTCATCAACCTCAACTCCTCTATCGTTGAATCGATCCTACATCAACTTTATCAGATCATACCTTCATCAATGGCAACTCAACAAGACATTCATGCAGCCGTGCCAAAACCGCCCTCCTATGTTGGAAAAGGTGGTTATCTTCAATGGACAAGTCAGATGCTTCACATCAAGACCAAACCTAATGGAAAGTTGATGATTAAATCCATTAAGAATGGACCCTTCATACCTCGACAAGTCCAAGACCCTGGAAATGCTGATGCAACACCTCCCCGCTCCACACCATTTTCGTCTTCAAAAAGAATCGAATACTCAAGAGGATCGTAAACAAGTCGGCGTATGACATGGCAATTCATATTGTCCAACCGGTTTAATAAGAGACATCTTTCGCTAGACAGCCAGAACTGCCGATATGTGGGAACGTGTAAGACGGCTTTGTCATGGAACATAAATTGGTCAACAAGACATGGAGAACAAGTCGCCATTGGGAAGTTTACATCTACCCGTGAGAATCCATTGAATCCTACTATGGAAGGGTTTGCACTTTAATGAATGAGTGATCGTAAACAAGTTGACACCCTTAACTATCGCGGAGCAAACATCAAGTTCTTGAACACCCAACGTAAGAATGGGACGATATGTCACTATTGTCAACCAAACAAAAGACTTACATCAAGTGAACTTTGATCAACTCAACGATTTTCTCAAACAAAACCAAAATGAAGTGAATGAAGTCAGGAAAGAAAGATTAGCAAAGAATCATGATCCATTGGCACTCATTGCAAAGACTCAAACTTCGATTACACACAACAACAAGCTTCATCATCTTCCACTCAACAACAACTTGCGCAATACATCCCTCAACAACTATCCACACATGAACAACAACATTACCGGAACAAGGAATCATCGATCTTGAAATGGAACCGAAGAAGCTTTGTCACAAGCATTTGTATTCTTGGTAAAGAATCAGAGGTCGCTATTCCACACCAACTAACAACAACCAAAGGATTTCATCAAACACTGCAATGTGCAAATTGCATACGGTGTGAACATGGGTAATCAAGGACAAATGGTTGAGTTATTGGGAATCACAGGATATGCTACCGGATTTCGCATGGGTAATCAGCGGTTCAATCGGTAATAATCGATATTGGGAATGTTGGGAATAGAGCAAGGGTAATCGAATGGGAATGTTGCGTACCAAATGTTGGAATTATGGAAATGTGAATCGGTAATCGTGTTGTGTTATAAGGCCGGTCACATGGCGGAATTGTCCGTCGGAAGCGATCTTGCGTATCTTCGAAAGCTATCATGTTGGTACAAAAGGAACAACTGACTCAATTGAGTGTCGAGGAACATGACTTCGGCTATTATGGATGATTTGGAAGACCTCGAGGAACTCAATGCAAACTGCATCTTCATGGCAAATCTTTAGGAGAAGCAAGTACGACATCGATTCAAGCACCTCCGCCTGCCTATGACGCCAACGCAGTATCCGAGGTACCAATCATTGATCCATGCTATAACAATGTCATATTTGATGTGTTTACTCATGATAAACAGCATTTTGTGACATCAGCACCTACTTATGATACATACATGGACAATCCGAGTTGTAGCAATACTAACTCGAAACTCCGATGGATCCTAGTGGAGGCAGTATGGCACAAAATACCTAGACCGATGAGGAAACACATGCTTATTTTGAATCATTAATCAACAATCGTGGCATTGAAATCGAGAAAGTTAGAACGGTCAATCGCGAAGTTAAGGCCGCGAATGCCAAATTGACCACTGAGCTTGAGAGTTACAAGGAGAACGCAAAAGCCTTTGAATTTCATAAAAACAAAGAATCGGAATTAGAAATTGGTTATCGAAATTTGGTTTCTAAAGAAAAGAATTGCAAATCAAGTATAACACACTTGATGTGAATTCAAACTTGAAAATTAAATCTTTAAACAAGGAAATTTCAGATCTAAATGACCAACTTTCAAACCAAAAATCATTGTTTTCGATCTTGAAAAAGAAAAGAAGCGTTGATTACCGATTTTTCAAAACGAGAAGATTCTCTCTTGATGAAATTCTGGACAAAAATGAGAAAATCAAAAATTGGAAAATTTGTTTCTACAACGGTCATTCCATAAACAAACAAGATGCTTTCTAATCAAGTAAACCATTTTCATACTTCACATAGAATGGCACTTGGTAACGACCTTCTTCGTTCTCAAGAAAGCTCAAAGAACTGGAATGTGTTGAACAATGGAAAACCTTTGCATGAACCCATAATTGCTCATGATTCTCTTGAAACGTTAGAACTATCTGAGGAGAGTAGATCAAAATGAAACAAAAGAATTTGGAAATCAAACCAATTGATTATAACAAATGGAACAAAATTAATGGAATTACTTTTGTTAATCAAAAAAGAAAAGTCGTTCTCCATCACACCAAGTGTTTCAAACAAAGAGTCAAACCTGCTTCAAAATCAGTTTCAAAACCAGTTGTTGTCTCCAAATCTCTTTCGAACATTGAACAAATGTCTTCAAACAATCCTTTTAACACAAGTGATGCACGAGAAGTATTTTAGAAAATGTGAAAACTAGAATTGTGGATCTTCAAGAGACTGTTAAAACTAAAACCAATATTACAACAAACATCTGGTTTAATAGTTTTGATAATGAAAAAAAAGTTTTTGAAACTCAAATTGCCCCTCATCTGAATGCCACGTAAGGGTAATTCATTTTGAACAAGCATTTATGAAAGAAACAGTTGACTTTGTCAAGGACCATAAATCCCCGGTAAAGCAAGCTAATGAAAGTGTTGAACACATCAAAGTTTTGGAAAATTTAAATGATCTCTTCAAGATATTCTGACTACTGATATTATGTCCATCATTTTGCAAACATATTCTGTTGAAGATCATGAAAGACTCCAAATGAGACCCCAAATTGTTTCAAAATAAGAAAAAGCTCTTGAAAAACTTGAAAAAGAAAATGTGTCATATTTTAAACAACTTGATCGAAAAACTGAGGAATGCAAATATGACAAATTGTCGTATGAGCGTGCCTACAATGACATGAAAGCGAAAAATGATCTTTTGAGGGCTCATTTGGAAAGTCAAAAAGGAAAGGTAAGTGGAAACCGTGGATTACAAAACCATTGACTACGGAGAAAGCAAATGTTCCCAAACCGGTTTCCAAACCAAAAATGTCTGTTTCTATGCCTCCTCCAAAAGTCAATGAGAAAAATGTTTCATCAAAACCAGTCACTCCACCGCCTCTACCTAAACAAAACATGTTGATAAAGAAAAAGCGGTTATCGAGAAACCAAAAGTTTTAGCACCTGGCCTTTTTAAGATGAGTACCACTAATGCGTCGGCCTCCACATCTAAACCATATGGAACAAACGACATAAGTTTAGAAAAGCACTCTAAAAAGACTAGGAAAGCCGAAACCTCTTCTCTAGATAAAAATGTGAATCCTAATGAGTGTGCCTTACCTTTCTATGTGACTAGGAAGCACCTCTAGGAGCCGCAGACTAAAGCCTAAGAGCAATACAAGGAACAATAGAGTCTCGAATGCCTCTAAGAGTAGTAGCTTGAATAAAGAGAAGAAAGTAGAAGAACACCCTAGAATTTACCGCTTTATAATAAGAAAGACATTTCATCTGAATGTAATGAACCTATGAAATCAGCTAAGTTTAATGAATCTGTTGAATCTGTTTGTTTAACTTGCAAGAAATCTTTAACTAATGTTCATGATGATTGTGTTTCTAAGAATGAGATTGTTAAGCCTGCTAAGAAGAATGTTCCCAAAAGAACTTATGCTAAACGAATAGGAAGACTAGTTGCGAGACTTAGGCTTTACACTACTGATAGGAAGCATAATGTTTACTTTAGGGATGACATTTGAAACCTACGTGTAGAACTTTCACACTCCAAAATGGTACAATGAGTGACCAACCAGAATACCCAGTTGAAAACTTCTTTGAGTGTGATCCGGATTTTACCTCTAACCCAAAGGAACCAAAATCAAAACGGTTTCCAAAATCTTCTTCTTCGTTATTGGTAGGTTATCGAAATATGTCTTTGGATCGTCGACTCGGGGTTGCTCCAAGCACATGACCGGAATCAAGCTGCCGATCAATTTGATCGGAAATTCATGGGAACCGTGACGTTTCGAAATGATCATGTAGCAGCTATCATGGGTTATGGAGATCTACCTTTTGGAAATTATTTGATCACTCGGGTTTACTATGTCGAAGGGTTGGGACACAATTTGTTTTCACGGTCGCCTTACGGTGATGCATTTAGAGGTTGCTTTTAGGAAAAATGCTTGCTTCGTTAGAAACTTGGATGGCAATGATCTCTTAACTGGGAATCGTGATACAAACTTGTATGCTATCGACATCAATCAAATGGCCTCTTCATCACCAATATGTCTTATGACACGAGCATCCGGAACACAGTCCTGGTTGTGGCATAGAAGGTTATCACATCTCAATTTTGACACCATCAACAAAATTGCCAAAGACAACATCGTCAACGGACTTCCAAAGTTCAAATACACCAAGGATCACTTATGTCCATCATGCGAACAAGGAAAAGCAAAAGAGCATCATATAAACCCAAAACCGTACCTAGTTCGGAAGCAAAGTTGCATATGTTGCACATGGACTTATGTGGCCCAATGAGAGTTGAAAGCATTAATGGGAAAAAGTATATTCTTGTTATCGTCGATGATTATTCGAGATATACATGGGTTAAGTTTCGGAGATCAAAAGACGAAGCACCAGGCATCATCATCACCTTTAAACGGCGATATTCAAGTACTTCTTCAAACTCGTAAGGGTTGTAGAAAGCACAACGACTTGAATTCACTAATCAGAGTTTAAGATCTTATTTTGAAGATGTTGGAATCACACATCGACATCGGTTGTTAGAACTCCACATCAGAATGGGGTAGTTGAAAGAAGAAATCGAACTCTTGTGGAAGTCCGCACAATGCTAATCTATTCTAGTGCACCGTTATTTCTATGGCTGATGCTGTTGCCACTGCTTGTTTCACTCAGAACCGATCCCTTATCCATCCAAGATTCAATAAAACCCCATATGAGCTGTGAACAATAGAAAACGGATATCTCTTACTTTCACGTGTTTGGCTTTGTGCTATCCTACTGAATGACGAGAAGATCTTGGAAAACTGAAAGCTAAAGGTGATATTGGAATCTTCATTGGATATTCAGATAACTCGAGGGCATTCAGGGTGTATAACGGAAGAACTAGGAGGATCATGGAGACGATGAATGTGAAATTTGATGAACTTTCACATATGGCTTCGGAGAGACTCGCTCTAGAACCCGCACTAAACCAGCAGACTTCGGACACATCGATTCGGACTCGTACCTCAAAGAGCTCAATCAACTACGTTTGACAATCCTAAAGAACAAGAATGGGAGAATTTCTTTGAGTTAATGTTCGATGAATACTATGGTGGAACTTCGACAAATGCATCAAACCATCATTCCGCTGCACCCGCTCAAAATCATCCTCCACCACCAATAGAAGATGCATCTACAACGGTCGAAACCAATGCACCAACTCCATCAACATCATCTACATCTACTACAGTTATTGCACCCGTTCTACCGCCAGCTTGATGAGCAAAACCATAACGATGCAACGTTAGATGAAGACTTATTTGAAAACCCGTTTGCTACGAATCAAATGAATCTTCTTCAAGCTTACGAGAACCATCTAATTCGCATACGTTTCACCAACGGTATCCTTCTACTCTGAAGTGGACAAAAGACCACCCAATTGAACAAGTTATTGGTGAACCTTCAAGGCCAATTCGGACGAGACGCCAACTTGCCACCGATTGCGACTTGTGCATTTACCTTTGCTCAATTAGCAATATTGAACCGAAAAACATTCGCGAGGCAATGGCAGATCCCGCATGGATAGAAGCAATGCAGGAGGAACTTCTCCAATACCGTCTACATGACTCTTGGGAAATGGTTCCAAGACCCATTGACGTTCGAGTCATTGATCTTAAATGGTTATGGAAAAACAAACGGGATGAAGAAATGACTGTCATTCGCAACAAAGCTCGTCTTGTGGCCAAAGGATCTGACAAGAGGAAGGGATAGACTTTGAAGAGTCATTCGCGCCGGTAGCTAGACTTAAGGCGTCGGATTTTCTTAGCCTACCGCCACAAAAACATCACGGTTTATCGATGGACATTAAGACCGCGTTCTTGAATGGAACTCGAAAGAAGAAGTGTACGTGAGTCAACTGAAGGCTTCATAGACATGGAACATCCAGACTACTTCTACAAACTCAAAAAGGCAATCTATGGATTAAACAAGCTCAGAGGCGTGGTATGACGAACTATTCTCTTTCCTTATCCAAAACAATTTCACCAAAGGAACAGTTGATCCTACCTTGTTTACACAAAAATGCAAAAGCGACATTTTGATTGTTGATTTATGTGGGCGACATCATTTTGGGTCCACTAATCCGAATCTTTCAAAACATTTTGAAAATCTCATGAAAAGCAAATTTGAAATGTCCATGATGGGGAACTAAAATTCTTTCTTGGTTTACAAATACATCAATCCCCTCGTGGAATTTTTATAAATCAAGCTAAATACACAACCGAGATTTTGAAAAATCATGGTATGGATAATTGTGATTCGGTCGGAACACCAATGGTAACTTCACCAAAAATTGGAGCCGATTTGTTTTGGAAACCTATTGATCCGAAGAAATATCGGAGCATGATTGGTTCTCTCATGTACCTCACTGCTAGTCGACCGGATATTCATTTTGTTGTTTGCTTATTAGCACGGTTTCGGCAAAGCCTACCGAACTGCACCTCAAAGAGGTTAAACGGATCTTTCGGTAACTGAAGACATCCATTCACATGGGACTTTGGTATCCGAAGGAATCCGGATTTGATCTAATTGCCTTTTCAGATGCGGACCACGCAGTTGATCAAGTTACAGCAAAAAGTACATCCGGAGGAGCACAATTTTTGGGTGAAAAGTTAGTAAGCTGGTCTTCAAAGAAACAAGATTGCCTGCACTTTCAACGGCGAAGAGTATGTGTCTCTATATATGTGTTGTGCTCAAGTTCTATGGATGAGAACACAACTCACAGATTATGGCTTTACTTTGGATAAAATACCTATGTATTGTGACTCGAAAAGTGCCATAGCCATATCATGCAATCTGTTCATCACTCAAAGACTAAGCACATTCGTGTCCGCTATCACTTCATCAAAGAGTACGTCGAAAATGGTACTGTTGAATTATTCTTCGTGAAGACGATTACCAACTTCGCCGATCTATTTACTAAAGCCCTTCCAAAAGAAAGGTTTAACGATTTAGTTCGACGAATTGAAATGCGAAGCCTAACCCCTGAGGAGTTAGAACGTCTTCTCGAATCTTCTTGAAAATGATTTTCCAAAAGCTTCATTTGTAAATATTTTTTTGAAAAACAAAATACAAAATTTGAAAAACCAACAAAAGCAAAATATAAAAATATAAAATTTTTCAAAAATACAAAACAATATAAAATCAAAAATCCAAAAATATTCTTCTCACGACATGTCTCTCGTATAATCGATATTCTGACGTTTCTATAAATGTCATTCAACAATGATACGGGTATGTACAGATGCTTGAGCGAGAATTCTTTAATTTTTTTTCTAAAACATGTCGTTTCTCAAAATTTCTTTAACTATGGCTTTCGTATACTTGATGCGAAACCGGACTAAAATGATGACTTTTGATTATTTTTCAAATCAAAACTCGTGCTTTTATAGAAAAATCAAGTGTACGCTTCAGTGCACTACATTTAAAACTGGTGAGAAATCATCATCATCTTGAGCACCTTTTCAAGATTGTTCAAAAGATTTTCAAAATCTTTCAAAATATTTTGTGCTCAAGATAACTCCCTCTAAAACCCTTTAATTGATTATGCTTTATTAAAGGGGAGTATAAAACTAAAATGTTCCAAATTCATGCTTAAATCAAATCCGTTTGTCTCCCCAAAAGATTCTAAAATGTTTTTTAATCCGTTGATATAAAAAATATCACGAATATGCTATTTTTGAGGGGGAGAAACGTGATTAAAATGTGATCAAAAATGTTTAATGATCGGTGTTTGAATCTCAAAATGAGCTCGACTCAGACGGAACCAATGAATTGACGGGAATCAATGTTAGTAAATGTACCATCTCGAGAAACTTGTGATAGATATGCACTTTCATGGGTCTAACCTCCTTTTCAAGGAGTGTTTACAACTTCAAGTTAGTTATTAGAGCTAGTTGTCACCTAAAACTGACAATGGAACTCTTTAACTAGGCAACGTAACCGTGTCTCGTGGGAATTGTCTATCATGAGCCGATCAATTCAAAAAGTGCAAACTCTACCCTCTATGTGCGATTTCTGTCCAAAACTTATAAGCACATGTGAAGGGGAGTGTTTCTAAAATATAAAACTCTCAGAGTGTTCCAAACATGTTTTCTATCATAAACACTCAGAGAGATTTTCAAGAAAAATGGTTTTATGGCAACAATAGGACAGTCATGGAGTTATAAGGTGTCTAAGGATAGGACATTCGTCCTATGATCCGCCAGAGCTGGAGGGATCTACCCAAGGACATCACAAATAGTTAGTATTAGAAGTCCTTAGGAATGATTGAAAAAAGGAGTAATGTGAGAAAGGAGAAAGAAGGGGTTGAAGAATTAAAAGAAAAGTAAAAGAAAGGGTGAAAAGAAATAGCCCTCCATATTCAACTTAGGCGAAACCGGGTTCAATACATATACTCTTGGTTGTCACTAGATGACACTGGTATTGAAGACAAAGACGTCATGGACCCAGTGGCGCACTGCACTAAACCTTCTAGCCACTTAATTCCTCTTAAAAGGGATTTGTTTCATTCTCACTGGGAACCCTGCATAATCTATCGGCTTTCTCTTAGAGATTGCTGATATTGAAGAAGGAGACCCTCTCCCTAGTCTCCGCTTAGGAAAACCAAAATGCACTATTGAGTCTAGAGCCACGAGATTCATCAAAAGATCTCATAGGAACACTTGACATGACATCGCTTGTTGTTCATCAATAAGGACACAAGTGATATATTCTAGAGTCCTACGCAGATCTTAGCAATCTGCCAGAACATTTATGAGAGGTTTCACAATTGTGATCCTCAGTGATTGAATGGAAACTCCTGCCAGGGTCAACATCAAGCGCCCGCATGCAGGTCACTTCGGTAACTCCCCGTGGATTACGCTTAGTGTGTCTCAAACGGTCTACGATCGTGGGTGATGCTTCGGTGTACCTCGACTCATCTGAAGACTGTAGGTGTACTTTGGTACATCGCGTTATCTCACTTGTGGGACTCGGTTCGGAGACGGCCCTTGTGAGAATTAGAGACGTGTTTTCACACTATGTTGTTAACACCCTTGAAATTCAAACTTGTAAGTGCCGGAATCCGCTTATTACTAACCTTTTTTATGTTTTCTTCTTATGGAAGCTCCGGAGCGGATTGATCGTGCAGACTCTCCACATGCTCATACCATCAACACATGAAAGTCCTCATCAAAATCACTGGCTACTCAAAGTTAAAGATGATTCTTCGTCAATGTCAAAAAATCTACAAAGTTTAATGACTTGAGAACTTCATCATTGGTAATTCAAAGTCAAATAGAAGTGTGAGAAGTTGACAACGGCAGAATATCACATTATCTGATCACAAAGCATGAAGGAACAATGAATTAAGACTATTCTATATCTACACGCAAAGTTCAAGCTCAAGGAAAGTAAAGATCTTATCAAGTGGAGCATCTTTTGAATGACCACCCCTTAGGGGGAGATTGTTAGCCTTAATAGTTTTTATTAGAAGTGATGGTCATTCACGTTTAGGAACCTTGTAACGTGTGTTAGATGTCGTGCTAGAATAGTCAACGGGCTCGAGGATTGGGCTAAGCTAATTGGTTATAAGTTAAGTTAAGCTAGCCTTTCATCATGTGTTATCCAATCCAAGTCAACGAGGCCCAAGCCAAAGCCCATTAGGGCGTTTATGTAATGTACTATATAAACCCCTCAAAGTCTCATTTGAGGGGTGTGCTTGAAAGTGTGTGTGTGTGTGTTTTCCTTTGAAATAAAACATCTCTTGTTTTCATCTTTCACATATACGCATAACATATCTTATATCAAGTCACTATCTCTCTCTTAATCCTTCTTCTTTATTCATCTTCACGCATAGTTTGTGTTTGTGTTAACGTGATATACGTGTTGGGTTTGTGATAAGGTTGATAAAAGTAAGGTCCTAAAGATATCGTTCTCTAGGGGAATAAGAATGCTAGTGAGAAGTTACTACGCTAAGGTTGGGGTTGAGGAAGATTTATTTTTATCTTTTTATGTTTTTTTGGAAATTGAAAGGTACGAATCTCGGGGTTTGGATTTGGGGGTTGGTATTTCTACCGATTACTCTACTTATCTAATTATCTAATCTAAGGTGTATGTAGTCTATGTCTAATTATTGTGTGCTCGTATGATAGTTTAAAGATGTGTTTACTTAGGTTTTACTACTCCTTAATTATCTCCTATTGGTGGTTGAATTGTCACGTCCTTATTCTTAATTGCATTGTGTGTCTAAAGTTGTAGGGTATGCGTTTCTCCTAACTCTTTGAACTTACCAAAGGGTCTCGTCTACAAAACCCACTAGGGATAATAAACTCTTACCTTAAGGCACTCTTTGGATGGTTTAGCTTACAACTACTCAAGGAGTTATATTCTAAGGTTCACAAAGATTTAATCAAGCATTAAGTACACAACGAATGACCTATCGCATTACTAGATCATTAACAAACTAAGATAAGAGACAACCAATCAATATTCAATAATTAAGTTTCATATTCCCTAAGCAAACACAAATGTAGATTAGCCGGACATGGAGAACATGCAAGCATACACACAAATAATCAAAGACATAATTGTATTAATGAAGTAAATCACTTATCTTGATGTAAGATAGGGTTTGGAACCCTAAAATACTGTACAAGACAAACTTGGTTCGGTTTAGGTTTTACTCCAAAACACTACACACTATCTGAAAAATTCAGATTCTATATATAAGATTACACATGCGAAGGCGTCACCTTATGTTTTGTGACGCCCGTCGGATCGCCGTCATTAGGGTTTCGTCTTGGCCACGTTAGACTTGCGACGCGCGTCACCTTGTGCTTGTGACGCCCTCCTCCTCAAACGATGCCGTGCTGGATTGAATCTAGGCCTTCGAGGTTGCGACGGCCTACTCTTTTATAACTTGACGTCGTCACTTGAAAATAAGAGTTTTGGCTTCGGTCCCGTCACAAAATCCTCGACGGTGTCGCAGATAAGATGTGACGCCACAACCTTATGTTTTTAGCAGCCTGAGTGTCTCGAGTCTTGACTTTGGCCATTTTCTTCGTATATTCGCGCCTTTTCGTCCAAATAAGTGCCATTACAGCAATTTGCCTTCAAGAGACCTAAAAAGTGAAAAGGAACGATATTAAGTAATAACGGATACAAAAGTTATCAAATAAGGGCTTAAATGACCCCTAAAAAAGGTGCATTTTAAAACCTTATCACCTTCTCATATATGAATAAGTATCTAGGTTTTAAGAAGCGATTTCATTTTCACGTTATGTTGGGTTTTATATTTTAGCTGATAAATACAAAAATACAAGTGAAGAACGAAGACAATGCAAAACACAAGGGACTTGCTTGTTAAAGAAGATTTTACTTATTAGTCCTTTGTAGTATTTTGTAACCCTAGTGTCTCTATTATATAAAGAGACATAGGGGGAGTTAGTTTATGTGTGTTAAGATGTAAAAACACCAAAGGTCTGTATGTGTGTATAATCTAGCCATGTGATTATAAATTCCTAGATTTAGTGTTTTGGTTAGCCCCAAGGATCGTTTGATCCTTGTTATAGGTAGATAATCGTCCTACATTGATCAAGTAAGATTGGGGCTGTTTGGAGTGTATTGTAGTTGTTAGAGATGATGACGAAGAACCTTATACAATAACATTGTTCTTACTTATTCCTTTGTGCATCTTATTGTCTTTGTTATTGTTATCCCTAGATAATATCTAATCAATATGAGCTCTAAAAAATCTTTACACTTTATCCATCCACTTGTCTCATTAATCCAGAAGACAAATCTTCTTAATTAATGATGTGTAGAATCATCATTATGATTTATCTTATGGATATTTCTAAGTTCATCCCATAATCTATATAATACAATTCTAATTCATTCATAACTATTTTCATAAATTAATCACATAACGATATGAATAAGACTAATAAACTTTTTCAATATACTTATATATCACATATATTCGTATGATTTGCTATGCAATAGAAAATATATGTTTTTCTAGTGAAATAACTCTTAGTTATCACCGCTTCCACTTAGTTTATGAGATCATGGGATATCCTGTAACATATTGGATTTCATAAACACATAACAAACAATAATATGGGTCGAATTGCTTAGAGGTTTTAGAGAGAGAAAGTGGGAACCTTTCTAGAGAGAGAAAGTGAAAGAAAACATGGAAGGTTAGACTAAGATTAATGAAAGGTCCAACCCTCTACCTTGGGAGGTAGAGGGTATTTATAGTTACAAACATAACGACCTCCTATCGGCCTGTGGATCAGGTATACAGTGGGTAAAGACCCGTCCTTCCTCCACGGTGTTGCTCTAAACTAAAAAGCTACCTAAATAACAAGTAAATAACGTAATGTCTACGAGCTAACATATGCTAGACTATAGTTGGGGTGACCGACTCTTTACTATAGAATTTCTAATTCCTAACAATCTCCCCCTAAGGGAGGTCACCCCATGAATTACATTTTGTGTCCTAGCATTCTATGCTTGACTTCGTTCTTGAGCTCGTAGACTTGAATTCTTCATTTCCGCAATCTTTGTGCTTTAGTAGCGAAACTTCAAAGTTCGCATAGTTTTGTACTTTCAGTGGAGGTCTTTGAACTGATCCACATCTTTGATGATCTTTGAGCTTTCATTGAGATCATCAGCCACAGTAAATCTCTCTGGATCATCCATAGTTGTGTTGCCATCATGTGAAGTTGTGACTTTTGGACCGACATGCTCACACTTTTGAATCATGACATCTTTCCATCGGAGTAGCGGAAGCCTTACTGGTTCATGATATTTGCAAGCGGTGAAGCGAACATAGTATGAAATATCGAGCAGGTTATGTAGATATGCACCAGTCATGATTTCTTCAATTAAGTGGATGCTGTGAGCATGCGGCTTTGGATTGACTCCTCAATTCTGATCAGCTGCAACGTCCAAATGTACCGCAAACAAGTTAGCAATAAAACGCACATAAGTGTCTTTGATCACTTTCGTTGAATTGAGGTACACGGCCCACGGTTCCCCGTTGATCAGTTACAAGTATGCCTCGTGATCAGGTATAATTCGAAGAATCTCCTTAAAAGGGTTTCATTTTGCTCTAGCTGTTCTCAAACCGGAACGTCTCAAAGAAGACAACACGGAGTGAGTGAACCAGAATTTAAGTCCACTAATTGATGAAAAGAGATTTGAAAAACAATCGTGTATTGCTCAATAGAAATTGTTTTTGCAATATAACGAAGGTTTTAATGAAAATCAATTATCAATCATAAAACACCTTTTGATTTGAAAAATTAGTACACGGTCGACGTGCTAATGAAAAGAGTTTTAAAAGTACAAAGACCGGTTTTCAAAGGTATCCGTCAATCCATAACTCGAAATGTGATTGATTCAAAAGATTGAATCGCCCCATTGTTTCTGTTCGGTTGTCACATGGTTGATCTGTATAATAGATCTCACATGCCACCTACCAGAGCTTGTTTGATGTTGGCTCCAGAAGGCTTTCCATCTTCATTGTGAATATGTAAACACATCACTCGGATGTTCTGGCAATACCACAAGGATAATGCGTAGGACTCAGGATATAATTTCTCTTTCCACATTGTGTGAAACAGAGAGTCTTCATTGAAATTGTCCTAATGAGATTTATTGATGATCTCTTGGCTCTAGACTCAATAGTGCACATTTGGTTTCCTATGTCGGAGACTAGGAAGAAGGTCTCCTTCTTCAATATCAACAATCTCTAAGAGAAAGTCGATAGATTATGTCGGTTCCCTGTGAGAATGAAACAAGCCCTTTTAAGAGGAACTTGAGTAGCTTGGGAAGTTTAGTGCAGTGCGTCACTGGGTCCATGACGTCTTGTCTTCAATACCAGTGTTACCTTAGTAACCACCAGTAGCAAATGTATTGAACCCGGTGTTTGCCCTAAGGTTGAATTATTGGAGGGCTATTTCTTTTCACCCTTTTCTCATTCATTTCTTTTCATTCTTCAACCCCTTCGTGCTTACCGAGACTTCATAACTAGAACCTTGTTGGGTTTATTCCAGTACTAGCTCGTCTCAGTCCGCACTCTTCTCATATCTCACTTTTCTCCTTTTTTCAATATACCTAAGGACTCTACACTATCTAGTGGATTGTCCCTGGGTAGATCCCTCCGGCTCTGGCGGATCGTGGGAACAAATACCTAACCTAACCATCCTTATAACTCCATGCATAAAGTAAAATGGTCGGTCTTTTGGTACAGTTCATTCCTTCTCGAAACCAATTGAAAAATCATTTGGAAAAACAATCAAGGTACTTGTGATACGAGATCAAAGCATTTTGTACCTTAATAGTTTTGATCATTTAGAAAACCTCCCCCTCAACATGTGCATGTGATTTAGAAATTGCTTAGCACATGGAGGCAAGAGGACTTTGAAATATTTTCTTTGATCACAATTTTCATAGAAAAAGCCATTTGATTTTCTTTGGTAAATTCTCCCCCTCAATATGTGCATAGGATTTTTGAAATCATTTTATCACATAGAGGCAAGAGTTAATTTGAAGCACATCCACAATCACAAGCCATTAAGAAACCATTTGAAAAAAACAATCAAGGTACTTTATAAATCACTTTAAAAGCTTTCGTACCTCGATAGTTTGTTTGCTCCCCCTCAATATGTGCTTCGAGATTCGAAAACGTTAAGCACATATAAGAGAGCAGCCTGCACAATTAAATCAAAACGATCACCATTTATCAAATTTCATTATTAAATCACAAATTCTCCCCGATCAAAAATATCAAACCCTTTGAGATTTTGGATCCCAAGTGATTTAATAGGTTTAGAAAACATGGGAGAATATGTGGCCTGGTTTAAATACTCATCATGTTTTTGGATAAATCCTCCTCCTCAACATGTGCATTGTGTATGAAATCGTTTGGCACATGGAGGCAGGAGTGCCTTTAAAGGACTAAAACCAATTCCATTTAAACAGATAAGATATTTAACTCACGATCTCTACCCCGATCAAAATTTCAAACCTTTTGAGATTTGTGATCCCAATTGATTTAAATCATTTAAAAGATTTTAGGGAAAGACGTGGCTTGATTTAACTTTGAAAAATGACAGATAAGGACCATTTTAAGACATTAAAGATTGTTAGTGTCAGGTATGATTTTTTAAGAGATCTTTTAGGTAAAATAAAACAATTTCACAATCAAACAAGAACAGAAAAAATTTCATTTTGAAAGATCTTGATTCTAAAGAAAATCATACCATGACATAACATTAAATCTTTAGATCACCACTTATTATCGTACAAGACGGAACTTTTGTGAAGAAATATCGTTTGAAAATATTTTATTTTAAATCACTCTCCCCTCAATCCATGACAGAAGTCAATAGTTGAGTGACTTAGGTTTTGATAAAAGAAGTCCGGTGATTTTCAAAATTTAGTTCAATTTATTTTCAAAACAATATTTTTCCATTTTCAAAACAATTTAATCAAATTATTCAAAATTGTTTAAAAATGGTATCCTGCACAAAGATACGTTAGGTGGTTGAGAAGCTTCGTTGTTGTTCTGTAGGGTTTGGAAGAGAAACCGTCTGCTGATGCAGTGAGACTTCTTCTTACGTTGCATTTTGAATGCCAACTGAGGTCAAATTAAGCTCTGTTTCTTCAATCACTTAAAAGAAAACCATCTGTTGATGCAGTGAGACCTCTTACGTTGCATTTATGCCAACTCTCCATAGAAGTCCAATTAAGCTCCGTTTCTTCATTTATCAACCCAAGATATAGTTACCCTTTCCTTTTGGCATCCAATCATCTTCAATTGTGGGATCCGGATTGGGAACATTCTTATATACCAATATACCTGCATACGTTAGTGAACACACATACAGATATATGGTGGTCGACAACACCCATAACAACAATCGACTAATAAAAGTCAATGCAACATATCAATCAGATCATATAAATGTATGGGAATAATATGTTCATCAAACTCTAATCATTTAATCCTAGCAATCATATCCTAAATTCCTAGTCCTTCGACATAGGCAAATATCATTTTTAATTAAGCACTTAGGATAATTAAGAAAGCCCGTTAGATGATATAGATTTGAAAACATTATCCCCCTCAATCCATGACTCATTTTTATGAAAAGTTTAAAAGCGCTGAAGTCATTGATTGAGTTTGCAAATTTAATAAAAACTCTGAAACTGATTGTTGTTAAAGCAACTCATTTTACCACCATTTAAAACAACAAATATTTGTCTGAAGAATTTTAGACGGAAAAACATTTGTGTAGGAACAGCAGTCCTTCGACATACTTTCCTCAAATAGTTTTAGGATAAGTGCACGATATTTTTGAAAATATGTTTAGTGCATCACTTTCATTCTTTTGAAGAGCGGGTTGCTATCAGAAATAATAGCAAGCCATAGTTTAAGCACGGGTTCTGAGTCTAAAATAACTGTAAGCCATTTTTTTTGAGACATGTTTAGAAAGGAATATTTACACCTCCTGCTCGAACTTCATCTAAAGTCCCGTGCCATTATTGAATGACATTTCTAAGACCGTAGATGTTATCGATACCAGAAGACATGTCTTGAGAAAACAATATTTTTGGAATTTTTCAATTTTCTGATTTTTATGGGCTTTTGAAGATTTTATATTTTTCTATTTTCTTTTTGTTGGTTTTATATTTTTGTATTTGGTTTTGAAAATATCTACAGATATAGAGAAATAGTTTAAGAGGATGATTATACGAGTACCGAAATAAGGAAATCGTTCAGCACTTCGTAGAAGATAGAATTCATCATCTCTTAAACTTCCACCACCAAAGCTTCCGAGGCTCTTGAATAGAAGATAGAACATGAGCCTTTGAGAAAGAGAGACTTTGGCAGCTTCCCCACAAACCGAAAATCCTTATAAAGACCATTTTCAAGAAGTAGAAATGAATGAAACAGTCTTATTGAATGAAGCTCGCACACTCGAAGAACACGAGAACCCCAAAGTAACAAGTTGAAACATAGATCGTATCAGTGGTTATCAAATCCGGAATAACTGATGAACTTCGATCACATGAACCTTTTGTGCGTCTCCGATGTACACATTACTCTTCGAGATTGACAAGTTGTCTATTCAGGGGAACAATACATCAACATCTTCATATTTCCAAATGCATTCCAATTATCTTACATATAACCAATCAGCCCATAATGTACACATGTACCCAACAAAAGTAGAGACGATGACATTCAAGTAACATGTTGAGTCACTGATCATCGCTGCAGATGACAACTCCAGAATAACTGATTAAGCCCCGAGGTGAACATGTTGTGAGTTCTAGATGTACCCATATCTCTCCCCATGATGGTTGTGATCTTATCGGAATCAACATAATAATGTATACAAGAAGGAATAATCGGAAGCACTTTACCATTATTCATATCGAAGATGTCGATAAGCAATATCATCTCACGAACCAAATATTCTTCTCATATTTCCTTCTAATCGAGGGTTGAGTTAACACATACCAAAAGTATCCTGAGACCACTTCCTCCCAAATGGTTGGAATAATACATCAAAGGCTATGAGTAAACACTGAGTTTCTCTATGGTTATGACATTTGTCTTTCCCGGGATTACTTCAACAGAAAAGAAGTATTAGGTTCATCACGTGTACTCGTTGTGTGTTTAGATGTATGTCTCCTTCCCCCTTGATACCTCAGAATCAGCAACACATTATACATACCAAATATTCTTGAAATAGAGAAGAACAAAAAATTAGCTCAAAAGAATCTTGTGAGAATCAACTGCTATAGAAACTCTCTCTGACTATCTTTATCAACCCATTCATAGACAATTTGAAGTGACCACTGATGAAGAAAACCCGATGTACCAAACTTGAAATTGAAGTAGAATTCCCCGCATTTGCATCTTAAGCTTGCATTAATGTTGGAAGAACGGTGTCGAGAATTTATGCTCCAAGCAAATCTCCAAGTACTCAATACTCAACCAAAGTATGAGACATTAACACCTCTTGCGATTAACCACAACGACATAAGCATGTGTCACTGAGTAAAACAACGTAACTCCTTGAAGTGATAGTTAACCAGGTCTTCAACCATCCACCCCGACTGCTGGTAACTAGATAAACCATGTCTTCAACTTAAATTCAATCAAGAGCAAGTTATCATTGAAAGTCATGCATCCAACCATCCCCGACTTCAAGATAAAATAAGAAAACGGCTTTGTGAAGGTCAACTTCAATCTCAAATAAGTGATAAACGATTAAGTCCGAAGTAATCAACTTATGTCAAATACCCAACACGTGAATAAACATACAATCGGATGTACATTCACCCACTGAATGAACCGAAACAAATGATGCCTCAACATCAATGCATTCTTCCTAAAAGTATACATGTAGTGACTGACCGAAGATTCACCAATATTGTCTTCGAGCGGATGAGGTAGTCATTTTCCTTAATGTTCATGTGGTTGATTTATAGCATGCACAATGAGAGGAACAATAACCCGTGAAGATTTGGCGAAGGAATACCAAAGAGTGGATCATTATTCATGAATAATAATCCGTGCAAAGGAATACCAAAAAGCGGATCATTATTCATGAGTGCAACTGCAATATTATGATAGTCATTATCAACGCCTTGAGGAATAACTCATCAAACATATCATGAAACAATGAATTCCAAACAATAAATCCCATTTATCCTTAGTGAGTGAAACATTAGGCGTTGGAGGAGTGTCATCAAAAATCAAGCAATGAATCATTGCTAAAGAATATGAAAAAGTCTAATTAGGGATTAAATTTTGGCTTTTCAATCTCCCCCAATTAGTGCTCTCCCCTAAACTGATGAAGATTTTCAAGTGTTCTTCTCAGCCCGGATTAAGAAGAAGTCTTTAGATCATCAAATGCAATTCGTCTTTAGTCTTCTAATCATGTAGCAGAAAATGTAGATTAGACTATAGACTCGACCTTCTTCAAGATTGTCCGAATGGGGAAATAGACAGTTAACATCTTCTTCACACCAAAGGCATTCCTGTAAACTTGTAAATAGCAAATCCCCTTAATTAAAATCCCTCCCAATCAAACAAGAACAGAAAGATGTTCATCAAAGAAATCAGCCCAAGAACTAGAAGCACTTTATCATTTAATCATATCAGCCCGTGTGAAGATGTCAACCAATGGCTCTTAGAAGAAACTACATGTGAAGATGATCCGATAAGAAGAATCTCGGTTCTTACATGAGTTAGGAGCCATTTGACCATATATTCTCAAATATCAATCAATCATGCAAAAAATTCACACTTCTTCTCCCCCTCAAGAATTGCATATGGAGATGCCATTCTTGATTAAACAAGTGATTATCATCCAAATGTATTCTATTCACACTTCACCCCGCAAAATTAGCACATGATATCGCCATCTTAATTATATATAGCAAATGGAATAAGAGTAATTATCAGTAGTCCGATTCACTTGATGACTGAAGCGCATGGAAAAAGCATGAAGCATGTTGATGAAGAATGTCGATGAGAATGGTCATAAACATGAAGATTTCTCTTCTTATGAAGATAAAGCACAAAGCGCATACACCTTTCTTTTATTTGAGGAACGGGGCCTGAAGTGTTATCTGCAGATGCCATAATGATGAAGAACGAGGCCTGAATTAATGTGAACAGACGTCATAGCCGAAATAATATCAAGATTGAGTTACTTGAACCCGTGAGTTACGAGATATCAATCCATTTGTAATCCATACTTTAAGCCAGTCCATGTAGTGAAGGATCGAAGTATCTGCAACTGAGGAAGGACTACCTGCACTAACTTTACAAGCTTGATTCGATATATATTGGTTAGTGACATTAGTATCCAAACCCTTTGGTGTTTCACGGTCAACCTTGATTTTGTCATCAAAAAACAGCTTTCCGGTAGGAATCCACCTAAGTCCAGCATCCTTAAACATTCTACCCGATGGTATCCACTTATGGCAAGGTCTAGGATTGTATGGCTCCTTATGCATAGTGGAAGACTTATCCATGTTCCTAGTTTCCAAAGATTTAGCAGTTGGTATCCATCTAGGCGAAGTTTTTGGCTTGTTTTGCTTCAGAACATGTTGAACCTTAGTCACGTTAGTAGTCTTAGTGGATTGTACCTTAGCATGTGAATAAGGAGAATTTATAGTTTTGTTTTCAACATGCTTAGCATTGTTATGCACATAACTACTATTAGATGCATGCCAATCCCTAGTCTTTTGAGTGTTCCTAGGTAGTGGTTTACAGCTACTAGTAGTGCCTTGAAATCTCGTAGAATTCCTCACCCTAGGTCTTGCACCTAAAATTCCGTCTTTTCGAATCTGTGCCTTTTTCCTAGCTTTTTCTAGATAATAGTTCTTCCACAAGTCATTCATATCATATGAATTCTGGGTTTTTATTCTTGGTTTTGACACTATTTTCGAACTAATCCTAGAGGTGTTGGGAGTAGAAGTGGCTACGTGTTGAGGGTTAACGGAGCTAGAAGCCTTATTCTTAGGTAACTCAGGTGAAGTGACTGGTTTTGACAAAACTTGTTTCTCATCAACTTGGGAGGCAAACCGTTTTTGAAAATTTTGGTCTTTCGGATATAAACGCAGTAGGGTGCCTAACAATGGACCGGTTTCTAATGGGATGAGAAACTGGTTTCCCCAAGGTTGATGGTTTTGTAAACTTAGTATTCACACTTTTCCCTACAGTTTTCCTAAGCTCATTTTTTAAGGCAACAATAGCGAAACTCTTTTCCTGAAGTTGAGCTTTGAGATCATCAATTTTTGCTATCAAAGAGTTTGTTTGTTCTACTGATTTAGTTCTAGCATCTTTGACAGAGTCACTTAGTTCTATGTGATGCTTTCTCAAAGACTCATTTTCCTTTAGTAATTTAGCCACATAAATTGACAGTTCATTATTTCTTGTTATAATAGCATCAATGTCTTGTGTATTCATGACTAAATTACTTTTCTCATTCAAGACAGAAATATGTTTCTTCAGATTGTAAATGGTTGACTCTTTGTCTTGAAGCTGAGCTTTCAAAGTGTTAATTTCAAAAGTTCACGAATTCAGTGAAGTTCGTTTTTTACATGGTTTGTTAAGTTGAAAACTTTCTTCTTTACTCTGAATCACGATTTCAAGTGAAATGCAATGTTTTTCAAGATTTGAGAATTTGTTTGAAAGTTCATCAAAAGCCTTCTTATCAACCATATCTTTTGTTTTGAAACACTTAATCTCGGACTCACCGAATGAACATTTATGAAAGTTATGTTCAAGATCATGATCAGTTCGTTTAAGTATTTTAGCAGATGTACTATGTTGAACAGTAAAGGGTACCTCATTACATGACTCTGTTCAATTTCGGTATGATATCTGCATCCACATTATGTGTAACAAGAGTCACTGAACCGCTGGCTGTTTCAAGCTTATCTGTCTCTGAGCCTCTGTATTCAGTCAATGATCCAATGTCTGGTGCCATACCGGTCTCAACACAACAATTTATTGATTGTACCCGAGATTCATTCGCCTTCGATTACAACATCCATTTCTTGTGAGACAGAGTCACAAATGGTTACATCATTCTTTGTTGTTTCGATATTCTGCATTCAGCAACACCGACCTTTCGATACATTGCCCGACTTGTCACAAATATCTCTCAACGTACCGACTCTCATCTACATTTTCATCTTTCTGAGTAACTTCCTCAATATACTTCTCCACATTATCCATGAGATGGATAAGTGTCACCGTGAACACGCTAATTTCTATTCCAGTGTGTCTCTTGAAGGACATTTCAGTCATGTCTTGATCATAATCGGATGTGAATTCCCTTCTAATGAATGACTGAAAGTGTTTGTAGATCACTTGAAGTGCAGCGCTGGAACTATCCTTATGAACCTTCTCTTTGTCAAGTTGTAGCTCCAATTGCTCTAGGTTTAAAGCAGAGTTCTTGTTAATGTGGATAAGTCCTGACGAAAGAGGACAATACATGTTCGTTCCATTGATGTGGGTAGAAGTAATATGAGGTGAGAGTGAAGTTGTTGATAAGGTTCAATGCTGCTTTCCTTTTGCATGGCATTCGTAGCATTGACTGGTGCATTTCTGTCTTTTAGAGTCTGAACCCGGAGATATCATATCCTCATTGATTGATTCAATCATCTTTAATCGTTCAGTGTAGCATACATTATCATTGTTGTCCACATCATCATACAATTTAAGCACTTCTGAAATCACTGCGTTAGTAGAATAAGACATGATGTGGTAATGCACGGAATTTTACAAGTCTATGATTTAAACCAAGAAATAGAATCTTTCGCGGGATTTTACTAAATCAAGAAGAAACCGTGATACAATGGCCAATAGAACGAGTTAAGATAACTGATGAACCCACACAATGATAGAGGATTATGTGTTAGGAGTGATGATTGTTTGAAGGATTAGCTGAAGTGTTATTTGGTTGTGAATTGGTTTTGTTAATGCACGTTTTTACGGTGAAATTTAGGTCTAAAAACTTAAAAGCTCAATAACTTCCTTTCGGAGGGGATTTGGGTCTCGAAAAATTCGTTTCACAACTTTGTTGTGAAACCTCACAATATTCAGTCTGTTCCGGTCTTTTTGACAGGTATTTCGCTAAAAACGGAGTTACGGATCAAAAGTTAAGGCCGTTTGAAGTTTTGACGTAAAAAGTCAACTTTGGTCAAACCTCTTCTGCTTAAAAATCAACCAAGTCGCTATAACCCTTGAACCAAGTCGCTAAGTCACCAAGTCGCTAAGTACCAAGTCGCTAAGCACCAAGTCGCTAAGCACCAAGTCGCTAAAGAGCAACTCGCTAAGTATCCAAGTCGCTAAGACACGGTCAAGTTGCTAAAGAACAACTCGCTAAGCACCAAGTCGCTAGCAAAATTTTGACAGCAAGTCGCTAAGCACCAAGTCGCTAAGTTGTTAAGTCGCTAAAGAGCAACTCGCTAAGCACCAAATCGCTAACACCAAATCGCTAACAAACTTAAGTACAAGTCGCTAACTTTCACCAAGTCGCTACCTGTAGTGGAGAATCCACCAACAGATACTTTTGTCGGCTTGTCTCTAAAGAAAGTCGCTAGGACCTAATCGCCACAAAACAACACTGCAACTCGCTGATTTTTTCTGAAGCAAATCGCTAGTAAGAAAGTTATACCGTGAGCCAAGTCGCTAACTTGAAAAACTTCCAAACCACACTTTTCAATCCAAAAACAACCCAACCACGATGATTCAAGCCTTCCAATTCACAACCTAAACACTTATGATGATCCTAAACACAAAAGTGCACCCAAGATTCAAACTTTAACACTATAAATGAATCAAATAATGCAAAAACCACTAAACTTTTTCAAACTCTAAAACCACCTAAAAGTCACTAGAAATCCAAAGATATGTAAGAGATGATCTAACCATGGCTCTTGATACCAATTGTAACATATTGGATTTCATAAACACATAACAAACAATAATATGGCTCGAATTGCTTAGAGGTTTTAGAGAGAGAAAGTGGGAACCTTTCTAGAGAGAGAAAGTAAAACAAAAGAAAGAAGGTTAGATTTAGTGAAAGGTCCAACCCTCTACCTTGGGAGGTAGAGGGTATTTATAGTTACAAACATAACGACCTCCTATCGGCCTATGGATCAGGTATACAGTGGGTAAAGACCCGTCCTTCCTCCACGGTGTTGCTCTAAACTAAAAAGCTACCGAAATAACAAGTAAATAACGTAATGTCTACGAGCTAACATATGCTAGACTATAGTTGGGGTGACCGACTCTTTACTATAGAATTTCTAATTCCTAACATATCCCAATAACTTGATCACTAAAATAAAATTTAGCCTGGAGTTAATGATTATTCTAAAAGATCATCAGACAAAATAACTCCAGGCTAAATCCCTTATATGGAAATATTTTCGATGAGCTTGTCGTGCCTTTGTTCTAGATATTTCCATAATGGATACACTTGGAATCCTCTTCAGAAAAAATCTCCTTGCTTCTTGGCCTTTGACCTCTTTGTGAGTCATCACATTCGATAATTCATATTGCCATTAATCCACAAGCAACTCATAGATCTTGACAAGACCACTATCCAACGTATACAAGTCAGATTTCCCATTCATAATAGAAACTGAACCCATCAAAATTTCGAGGTTCATCTTTGGGGATCCATTCTCCCTCAGATTTGGTAGGCAAGTTCTTAAATCATCATATTTAATAAGGTGGTCTGTGATGACTCCAGAATCAATAGCTTTCATAGCCTGCATCAAGTCCTCGAATGCCTATTTTGGAAACATGCTTTCCAAAATGGCCATCGGATCATATGCTAGGAAATTCTCCACCCCAACCCTAAGATAAGGAGACATATTTGCTAGCACATACTTCCATTGGTGCTCCCCCTCTAGGAGGAGCAGGCATTTGTCTGTCAAGGTACTTCCGTTGACATGATTCAAATTTTCTCAAGTTAAGATGCCAAATGGCAAAGTTGAGATGATGATAATTCAAATTTTCTGACTCAAATTGATTTTGAAATGGATTAACCATCTGTTAAGATAAATAGAAGAAACTTATAGAAAAATGATAAAATAATAATATTGTCGATCTTTAACTCTTTAACAATTAACCACCTAGGAGTATGCAACAAACATAGCTTTAATTAATTTGTTAAAGACTAAGATACTAGATATTCTTAACACTACTCGATTGATCACGAAGATAGTGCAAGAATAATAAGGTAAGTAATGCTTACAAACTGCATCTATCATACAAATTGTTAATACAAATAAGCTGTAAAAACGTTTATTTATATTTTACGATCTTCTAATGTTTTGTCGATAACAAACGTAAAATCATTTTAACGAAACAAATAAAATACGTAAACTGTTTGAGCCAATAGTTTTCTAACACACTTACGCTTTCACATAAAACACTAAAACAAGAATAAGTGATTTTATGATTTAGTAATACATATGTACAACAACTAGTGTTTACATATTTGGGTAAATATACACTTAACTTGTATATACTAAAATGGGTAAAAACTAGCAAATGGTAATGACCCATAACCCATGGTATTATCCAAACCACTTGACTAGGTACGTTGAACTCATAAGATACATTGTATCTAATAAGTAACCCATGGATCAACCCATAACCCATGACCCATGACCCATAACCAAAATACCCTTGGGTAAAGAGGAGCGCCCCACGGATCCCTAGGATTACACTAGACGGATCCCTTGTGGGAGGGATCCATGGGATCTGGGGAACAGTAAACTTTCTCCTCTATAAATAGTGAGCCATTTCTTCCTTTTTGCTCACCACTCTCACACATACTTTCTCCAAGTATTGTACCTCTCTAACCACTGATCCTAAGAGATCTTTCTATTTAGTTTGTGTTTTCTTTTTGTGTGATTCTCTAGGTTCCTCTTAAAGGCGAGATCACCACTTCTTGAAGTCGAGCAAGCTCAAGTCCATTAGTTGCCATGCTTCATCATCATCAAGACAACTGAGGTTCTCTTGTTGATAGTTCTTTCTTCCTCCGTAGATGTGTTGTGTTGAAGGCATTAGTGAAGGATGCTGAAAGAGTCAAGACGAAAGCATTAGTGAAAGGTGCTTAACGTCCGTGTCAAAAGCATTAGCGAAGAATGCTAAAGGTGTCAATACGAAGGCATTAGTGAAAGGTGCCAAGCGTTATGTCAAAGGCATTAGTGAAGGATGCATAGGAATCAAATCTAGTGGCATTAGTGAAGAATACCAAGGTCGTATAATTGATGAGGTGCATCGTTATACATATAAGTATTAGTTTGTTTTTCAAGGATGGTGATATCCTTGATGGTGTTGTAATAAGGAGTGGATCTCCTTAAGATTAGGTGTTGTGTTATGTTGGGTAGTAGTTCCTCCATAGAAATGGAACTAGGTACTTAGCCTAGTACCTAATAAAGGGTAGGCGACATTGTGATAGGTGTGGTTTACCTTGGAGTGAAAGAACCCGGTGGTTAGCCTAGTACCGGAAAAACAGTAGGCGACGTTGTGAAGGCTTCTCCGCCATAATGAGATTGGTGTTGTGTAGTGTTTACGAACTCTCGAGTAGGTGACTCGGGGAGTGGAGTAGGGCAAGGAAGGTGTCCTTGTAGCCGAACCACTATAAATAATCGTGTCGTGGTTATGTGCTTCTTACTCTTTCTCTTTCATTACACTTTTATATATCTATCTATCAACGTCCAACATACACATCCAAATAGATTGACATAAGTCGATCTAAATATTTAAAAGGAAGTTTTAAATTGGTAAAACTATTCAACCCCCCTTTTAGTTTTCCACACAACTCTTAGATATTTTTATAGGATCAGATATGAACATTCTTAATTAAAAAATGATAAGTAGTAAATATCATGTCATGTTTTTCCTATCATGCACCTCGGCTCAGTTCAAACCATCCACCTATATAAAGCCTGATCCTTTCACAGCATTTGGTAGCATACAAGGTCGGACTCAGATAGTCAAACCCTTCCTGTCCCAAATTCTTACAAGTTCTGTATAGAGTCAAAAAAATGAGAGGGAGGCTATTCAGATCCGATGGTGTTACTAGCATTTTATACTTGTGTCTGTATTTCATTAATACTTTCATTACAAATAAGCAAACATACAAATTTATTTTGTTAAATTATTAAACACACTTTAACTAGTACATGTTATCATGCAATTAAATCACACAATAATATCACATATATCATGCATTCTCACATAATAAGATGTAATATATTTAAATAGTTTAAATGATAACATGCACTATACTCATAGCATTAAATCATCTATTTACACAATGAACAATAATCATCATAAAACCATATTATATTATACAACCTATAACTCATTTTCACCATATAATTTAAATACATCGATTTTATTAATTTAAAATACATCTATAACATGAAAAATATGAATATTATTCCTTTACATGTTCATAACATAATAATAATCAAACATTATTATAAATAATATACTTAATGCATCAATCAGTTTTAATTTACGCGTTAACATTTAATAGTTGCAAACAGTTGAAACTAGGGTTTTGATCACATATATTCAATGCTCCTACTTATTTTAATAACCATTAAAAAGTTAAGTTAACCATGTCAAAAATCTTGCAAAAATAAACAACAATAATTATCAAAAAAATTATTAATTATAAAATTCGAACAAATTATATTCCTTTCTTTTATAAAACCATTCTACTTCGATCAATATAATTTTTCTAAAATATAACCAGAAAATTAATACAGTCAAGTTTCATAAACACTTGCAGTTTCAAAAACTTATCTAGAGCAATTTGAATATCCCAAAGTAACCAAAAAGCTCTATTTAGGGTTTCCAAAACTCTAATCAGTTTTCACGCCAATTTTAACATGTTACATAATTCATAATTATTGCAATATTTAAAACAAGCACTTTGCAATTAGCTAGTAAGTTATTAACAAACAATTATCTATTAATATCCCATTTTAACATCCTTAAACTGATTAGTTTCTAATTATGACAACATGCATAAGATCATTATATAATAAATCAACAACTTTAATTTAAACAACTAATTACAAATCATTATATTCTATCATAATTATAATCATTAATTCATTATGCATCAGGTAAGTAGATCTACCAATTCTAGCATATAACCAGTTTATAATAAAATTTACCAAATAAATTAAATAAGAAAACCAGATCATTCATCATGCATAATAATAATAATAATAATAATAATAATAATAATAAGAGTGAAAGATATAGTGAGGAGTTTTAACTCCTCGTTTAGGCCCTATCAGGTGCCACCTCACTTTAACAATCTCACTTCTTAATACCTCTTCACTCATAACAAACTATCTCCTCCTCATTTTGGCCCCACCCACCCCCAATTTTATTTTCTTCTCCATTCTTTTAAACAAACTAAATTCATTTCATTGAAATAAAAATAAAAAATATAATACGATAATATAAAAAAGGGCAAAAGACACCAGAATGTATCTTACTTGTCATTTGAACCTTTTATATGTATCGAACAAAAAATGCATTTATGTGTCTTAAAGTTTGTTTTTAACATTTTTGTGTACTCATGAAATTTTTTGACCATTTTACCCTTTAGGGTGAATTACATAAATAGTCCTTGGATTGGCAAATATTGCATCAACCGTCCCACAACATTTAAAGTCCTACTAATCATCCGTTTTTCAGATGTTTTCATCCGCTTTTTCTATTTTCACCGTTTTATACATTTTCGTCCGTTTTAATATGTTTTCGTCCATTTTTATACGTTTTTGTCCATTTTTCTTACATTTTCATAAGTTTTCATCTGCTTTCATACGTTTTTATCCGTTTTTATACATTTTCGTAATTTTTTTATGTTATCATCCATTTTTATACGTTTTCACCTATTTTTATACGTTTTCGTCCGTTTTTATACGTTTTCGTTCGTTTTTTAGGCTTTCGTCCGTTTTTATGTATTGTCACCTTTTTATGTATTTTTATACGTTTTCATCTGCTTTTATACGTTTTCGTCCATTTTTCTAACGTTTGCATACGTTTTAATATGTTTTCATTCGCTTTTATACGTTTTCGTCCGTTTTTATACGTTTTGGTCCGTTTTATATGTTTTCCTCTATTTGTATTCTTTTTCATCCGCTTTTATACGTTTTTCATCCGTTTTTATATGTTTTCGTCTGTTTTTCTTATGTTTGCATACGTTTTCGTCCGTTTTTATACGTTCTCATATTTTTTTGTCCGCTTTTATCTATCCACTATACGTATTCATCCATTTTTATATGTTTTCATTTATTTATTACGTTTTCGTCCATTTTTATACGTTTTCGGCCATTTTCATACGTTTTCATCCATTTTTATACATTCTCATCTGTTTTTATACGATTTTGTCTATTTGTATATGTTTTCATCCGTTTTTATATGTTGTCCATCTGTTTTTCTTATTTTTTCATACGGTTTATCCATTTTTATTCAATTTTATTCATTTTTATCCGCTTCTATATGAAGAAAAACGTAAAAAAAAATGAACAAAAATGTATAAATGTGAATGAAAATGTATATAAATAGATGAAAACGTAAGAATAATTGACAAAAACGGAAGAAAATATATAGAAACGGATAAAAATGTATAAAATCGGACGAAAACGTATAAAAACGGACGAAAACGTAAAAAAACATATGAAAACGTATAAAAATGGATGTAAAATAAAGAAACGGATAAAAGTGAAAAAACAAACGTATAAAAACGTATAATAATGGACCAAAACGTATAAAAACTGGTGGAAACGTATAAAAACGGATGAAACATAAAAAAGGGACGAAACGTATAAAAACATGCGAATATAAAAGCGGGTGGCGTATATAAGCGGATGGCGTAAAATGGCAAAACGGATGTAAATGTATAAAACGGGTGAAAACGATAAAAACGAATAAAAACATAAAAAACAGGTAAAACGTATAAAAACGGATGAACATATAAAAAACGGACCAAAATGTATAATAACGGACAAAAACGTATAAAAGCGGATGAAAAAATTATAAAAACGGACAATGTATAAATGCGGATGAAAACGTAAAAAAACAAATGAAAACGTATCAAAACAGATGAAAAGTTTTGAAAAACGAACGATTAGTGGAATTTTAAAATTTATGGGACGGGTGATGCAATATTTGCCAATCCAGGGACCATTTATGTAATTCACCCTAAAGGGGAAAATGGTCAAAGAATTTCACGAGGCACAAAAAATGTTAGAAAACAAACTTGAAGACACATAAATGCAATTTTTTTATGTTCGATACATATAAAAGGTTCAAATGACAAGTATAATACATTCTGGTATCTTGCCCTATAAAAAAACATACAAAAATGCGAAAATTAAAAAAATACATCAAATTATAAATAAAATAATTATGTTGTTGATTTTGTTGATGTTGTTGTCAAACATGCTCATTGATATTTAATGAAGTTTTGCATGTATGTTAGGATTTGGAAAATTCACGTTGAAGAGTCGGTCACCCCAATTATTGTTTAGCATATCTTAGCTCGTAGACATTATGTTATTTACTAGTTTATTAGTTAGTTAGCTAGTTTAGAGCAACATCGTGGAGGACGGACGGGTCTTTACCCACTGTATGCCTGATCCACAGCCCGACAGGAGGGTGTGTAGTATGCAGTAAAAATACCTCTTCCCACTTGGGAAGTGGTGGTGCTTTTTATTAATCTGACCTTTTTTCTTTTGTTTACTCTCTCTAGAAAACACTCTACCATCTCTTTATCTCTCTAAAATGGCTTACTTGTTTTATCATCATCCTAGACCACCTAAATCATCAAACAACATAAAGCATGATCCTACAATTGGTATCAGAGCCAAGGTTGTGTTGTTCTTGATGATTTGTATGGTTTTATCTTGTTTGATGCGGTTTTGTACTCGTTCTATGTTGCGGTTTGATGATTTTTTGAGAGGTTTTGATGCGTGTTGATGTGGTCGTGATGTAGTTGGATGTCGTTTCTTAATCTAATTTTATGTTGCTGCTGTTATAAATATTGTTACTGATTCTATTGTATCATGTGGTCTCATGTCTTTCTTAACTGTTTTATACCGGTCTTAACAGTTTCTTAACATGGTTACTGATTTTGAAATGGTTACTTGTCTTAAACTTAATATGGATAAAAGGTTCTTTGACAGATTTCAAACAGTTTTTCAACTGGTTATGATAACAGTTTTTCAACTGGTTATGATAACAGTTTTTAAGCAAGTTTTAAAGTCATCTTAAGATGAGTATCTGCTGTTTGAATGCGATTCTTCGCTGAAGTTTATGCTTGAATGTGGTTTGTTCTTCAGTGCGGTTAGTGCGGTTTGTCCAGATTCGATGTTCCTGATGAGGTTTGTTGGAATCACTCCTAAACCTTATTCAAGTGTTAATTACTCATATGTAATAGTTAGCTTATTATGGCCTTTATGTTTGTTATTAGCCTTAAGCTTATGTAGAAGGCCCATGAGCTTAGGCCCAAGCCCATAGGAGAAAGGGAAGGAGTAGGAGTGTTGCCCTAGCTCCTTGCCTATAAATACTATGTAATAACCCTCACTTGAGGGTTGGTTGTTCAAGTTATTCCTTTCACTCATGCCCTACGCGTAACTGTCTTACTATATTGTGTGTGTGTGTGTTTGGTTTATTGTTCAATCGCCTCTCTATCTTTCTTATAAGCTTGTGTGGTAAACCTTGTGACCTAACAGTGGTATCAATCGCCAAATAGTTGGGTTAACACTTTTGTTTTTGAAGTTTTTGTTTTGGTCTTACGCGTAAAAGTAACGAGTGCTTTGGCTTAAAAAAACTCGATTTTTTTCACTTTTCAATCCAAGATTCTTGTACTTTCAACGTTTTAAGGTGTTAAAATACGTGTTTTGGCAAAAAGTTTCAAACTTTATGCGTGGATCGTGTTTTTAAACTAGTTTTTATACGAGGGTTAAGTCCTACGCATAACTGTTTTAAGAGCTTTGGATCATCAAGTTTCACACTTTTGTGTCTTTTGGTGTTATTGAAGCTATTTCATCACACAAAAGCTGGTTTAGAAACAACATTGAGCAAAATCAAATTTACGAGTAAACCTACGCGTAGTAAAACCCTAAAACTACGCGTAAGTATTTCCTTGGTTTGATCTTCATTTTAGTGGTTTATTCCGTGTTTTCTTACTTGGATAAGTCTGAAAATACGTCGACTTTGGATATCTTTTGCCTTTGTGAAGTGTAAAAGATCACTTGGGATAAACCCTAAAATTACGCATAAGCATAAAGCTTACGCGTAGAAATCCTACGCTTAAGATTTATCTTACGCCTAAGCCTAGTCTTACGCATAAGATAATCCTACGCCTAACTTTCTACGCTTAACTTTGTGTCTACGCATAACTTTAGCGTCTTTTCTCTACTTACGCGTAAGCTAAATCTACGCGTAACTCTTGATTGTTACGCGTAACTTTGGTGTTTTTACGCATAAGTGTTACTTGGCTATTGTGATTTCTACGCCTAAGGATACTTCATCAACAAAGGTTCATTCGACTACAAAGATCCATTTTTACCAACACAAGTTTATCAACATGTCACAACCACCATACTCTAACTATTTCCCTTACACTTATCCTCATCCTCAACGTCAACAACAATTAAGTCCACAACATCAACAATGGAATCAACAACAAGCAATTTATCAACAACAATTTAATCAACAACATACTCCACAACTTGCAACAATTCCACAACCTCAAATGGTTCAACCACCACCAAGTCTTCAAGTTCAACCGTACACAAATGACTTCAATCAACATCCATCAAGGAACACTATGAAGGAACCCACTTGGTTTGCAAAGATGTTTGAAGCTTTAAGCAACCAACAATCAATTCATGAGGTTGGATCACTTGATAGACCTCCAATGCTCACTCCAGAAAACTACGATCAATGGGTGATAAGGTTCTTTAGGTTTTGTGATCTAAAGAAGCCACATGGAAAGTTCTTAAAGAAGGTTATCTTGGAAGGTCCATTTGAGATGCCTACTGTCATTGTACCGGGAGATCCAAATGCCATTCCACCAAGAGATGAACAAACAAACATTGCTCTTTTTGCGGACTTGAATCCTCAAGAACTTCTACACTATGAAGGAGATGAGCTTGCAATGGAATATATCCTCTTAGGATTACCAAACCCAATTCTTCGTAGTGTTGATGCTCAAAAGGCTGCAAAGAAAATGTGGGATCATATTCGTCTTCTTATGGAAGGATCTGTACTCAATCGGGAAGATTTGGAATCCAAAATTTACTTGGCTTATGAACACTTCATGATTGAACACGGAGAGACACTAGAGTCCTATCATCATAGATTTTCGGACATCATCAATGATTTGGATAAACACAACATCATCATGCCAAGAATTGCGGTGAATACTAAGTTCTTGAGTAGTCTTGGTTCTGAATGGGAGAAGTATGTCATTTTCCTCCGTCAAGCGAAAAACATGCATCAATCTACATATGGATTATTGTACGATTACTTGAAGCCTCATGAAAAGGAAGTTGATAGGGAAAGGATTCTCCGTGCTCAAATTGCTCCACCGACACATCCGGAAAATCAACAACTTGCCTTATATGCTCAAAGCAGTTATTCTCCTCAACCAGCAACTCAACCAACTGCTACAATCACACCACATGATCCTTCACAGCCTCAATCTCAACAAACTCAATTGGTTCCATACAACAACAACAATGCTCAAGCCCTTGTCGGTGAAGCTAATGAGGAATTTGATCCGTTTGAAGCATTGCAACAAGGATTTGCTATGATTGCTAATGCCTTTAGCCGTTATACCAACAAATCCAACAACCGTATTAGTTCCTCATCTAATACAAGGAATCAAGCTGTTGTGAACAATGGACGAGTTGAAGTTGAGAATCGTGGTTATGGCGTCGGATGGGCGGTGGTCAAGGGTTTAATCTTTGTGGGTAGGAATAACAATCGAGCTCGATGGTGGAGCAGGAAATGCTCAGAATGGGTTGAATGGTCTTCGATGCTACAACTGCAATGAGAAGGGACACTGGCTAATGCATGCCCAAAGCCAAGGACTAGGGGCCGTGCTTATTTCAAAGAGGCTCTTCTTTTGGCTCTTAAGGATGAAGCTGGTGGAACTCTCACGACAAAACGAGCTTTATGGCAAATCTTGACTCGGATGATGATATGGAGGACTTGCAGGCCAATGCAGTTGTTATGTTGATGGCTAATATGCATGAGTTACACATGAGTGACACAGGCCCGGTGTATGACAGCGATGGCTTGTCTCAGTACCGAACAAACCATATTTATCTCGATCTCATATCTCCGCCAACATCGAATCCGGCAAGGCTCGGAATGTTCAAAATCGCCGTCCACATCTCATTCCGGCGATTTTCAACTAGACCCGTAGTTATATTTGACGATCAAGATGACCAACGGTTTCCCTTGATAATCAAATTGACTCCGTGGTTATACTTGAGGATCTCGGTAATGATCATGTTGAGACTCACGTTGAACACGCCGAACTTTTGCCTCATCAGATTTTGCTCGTTTAATACAAGACCAACGACCATAGTGGAAAAATGTCATGCCATTAATCAGGACTTGAAATGCAAAAATGCACTGTTAACCAAGGATTTTGAATGTTTACAAAAGCAACTCAACTTTTTCAAAACTCAAGAAAAGCGTGAAAGCGGTTTTGAAGCGACCTTTGCCAAATCTTATCAAAGCGAAAAATATTTAGAAAGGCAGATCGTGATCTAGCGCGAAGAATGCTTTGTTATGCGAAATAGAACAAGCTGAAACATGAACATAAAAAGCAAATTAGCGCTCTCACCTTGGAAAATCAAAAGCTAAAATTTGAGTTGTTAACTTGTCAAAAACAGTTCTCTGCATACAAAAAGCATTCAACGAAGCGAATAGATGATCATCTTGAAGAAATCATCGGCTTGCAAAACAAACTTAAAGAGTTTAAAAGTTTTGTTTACAAACATGGTGAGTCGGTCACAACCATTGAAAAGTTTACTTTAAAACCCAATCCAAATGGATATGGACCGAATCTTGCGGATTACAAACCTAAGCTTTCAACCAAAGCATTCAAACCAAATCACGAAGTTTCGGTCGCAGAATATAAAGTTGATAATTACATTTATGAGTGTTGTTGAATATCATCGTCAAGAGGAATTAGATCGAGAAGGCGAGAGTCGATCAAAATTAGAAAAAGTTGTTTACAACAAACCTTTTAACTATTCAAAAGCGGTCACTTCGTCACACCAACGGATTCTTCTAACACACCAAGGGTAATCATAAAAACACACGAGTCTTCTAATGTTAATCCCCAACCAGATTATGCACAAACTTATGGTCCTTTACCTTCCATCGGTGAAGTAAACTCAAAACCTGAAAATCGCAAAATTCTTAGATATTTTGACATTTTCATGGCTGACCTCAAAACTTTACAACATGAGATAGAATATCATTATGAAATCAAAGTTCAACACTTTCAATCGCCTCTAGCGCGAGAACAAAGAGACATTTTTAGAAAAATCTTTTACCAAATGTTAAAAATTTGAAAAGTTGTGCATTGTCTTGGGAAAGGGACTTTTATAAGGAACTTGGATTAATGAAGGTCGTTTTGAGAAAAGCGAAACATCTATTTCTAATACTAAGCGTAAAAAGAAAATGTTGAGAAAAGATGTTGATCGACTCTTGGAAGATGTCATATGTGATGATATCCATAATGTTGTGTTATTGAATTCTTTGTCATATGCATTTGATCATATCTCTGCGATCTTGTTGATTACGTGGTAAATGTTGAGAACACGATAATGTGCTTGGTCGAGTCCTTAAAAGTTGAAAACAAACGATTGTCAAGCGAACTTTCAAATGCAATACGTCGTCTTAATTGGTGTCAAAAAGATATTCACGATCAACAACTTGCTTTTCAACACAAAATCGCCCGATTCGCGTGCAAAATCTTACGATCCTAAAATTGAGCAATTAGATGATCAAAGCGTGTCTTTTAAGTGTCAAATCTCAAAATATGAACAAGAACTTGTAAAAGTTAAAAGGAATATGGTGTCATATTTGATTTACTCAAAAGACTCGTGATGAAGCATCAAATGAACTTGATCATTATCTTGCACACACTAAAGAAGTTATGCATTTTCTTTGGAAATGTTAGATCGAAAATCAAGATCGATTCACACTATCCTCAAGTTAAGAGAAATGTTAGGAAAGTATGAACAACTTCCGCCAACCATCATTAAGAGATTAGCCCGAGTAACACTTAGTACTCATGAACCTAGAATCCCTCTTGCCAAATCACAAGTTGCTAGCGTGCCTCCTTCTCTTGAAGCGAGGAATAGTTGCGTCTTTTCCAAATGTCCGCACTTCACGACCTAGGAGCACTACATCGAAGAATAGGAAGTTGCGACCTAAGAAAAGATCAATACGGAATGCTAAAGTAGAAGAACACCCTAGGACTATGAATAAGACTCACGTTGCTTCCACTATAGATATTGCGTCGGGCAAATGTAATAGAAATAGTGATGTAACGAATGCTAAACCGTTAAGTACTTTTGATATTGATCGATGCACCTTGTGTTATTTGTCGTAAAAGTATGAATTATTGTCATGATAAATGTGTTGCTAAAGCTATCATCTCTCGTTTAAGGAATCCTAAGAACGGGAATACCTCTAGGCCCACTAATCTTTCTAAGTGCATTGCTTGGTAGACCGCCCTCTTTAGATTCTAAGAAGCGCATTGTTATCCACTGTAGCTCGGTTTCACCTCCTAGGAATATAGTACCACCTAGTGCATTCACTAAGACTAAAGCAAATACTAGTTGGAGATGGCGGAAATGGATATATAACACACTAGGATTTAAGTGGATACCTAAAGCTATTGATGTGTGTATATCTACTATAAGCTCACGGAACCCTCTAACATTTGGGTTCCACATCTACTTCTATTCCATCATTAGATGCATTGTAATGCGGTGATCTGAGATCATTCTCGGATTGTTGATAGCGGATGTTCCCGACACATGACAGGCAATCTTAAGCTGTTATCAAACTTTATTGCAAAGTTCATTGGCCTTTGTCGAGGTTAGGGAATGATCACTTAGCGGCTATCATGGGCTCTGGAGACTACATTCAATGGGAACATCGAAATAGCGAGGGTTTATTATGTGGAAGGCCTCGGTCACAATCTGTTTTGATAGGTCGGTTCGTGATGGAGATTTGGAGGTTGCTTTCGGGAGAAAACTTGTTTCATTAAGTGATCTACAAGGAAATGCGATCCTTATATGCGGCTCGCGTAATTCCAATATTTACACTATCTCTATGCAAGACATGGTTGCTTCTTCTCCCATCTGCTTACTTTCAAAGGCAACATCAACAAAATCTGGCTATGGCACCGTCGTCTCTCACATCTAAACTTTCAAACCATCACCAACCTTGCTTGACACAAACTAGTTGAAGGACTCCCACGGTTTCGGTATTCTAAAGATCACCTTTGCTCGGCTTGTGAACAAGGCAAAAGCACTCGTGCTCATTTTCCTTCAAAGGTGGAACACGACTCTCAGCATGTGCTTCATCTTCTTCACATGGATTTGTGTGGCCCGATCTTGGCGTGCAAGCGATCAATGGCAAATGCGCTACATCTTAGTAATTGTTGATGACTATTCACGCTGGACTTGGGTCTACTTTCTTAGAAGCAAAGATCAAGCTCCACAGATGATCATCACCTTTCTCACGAAAATACAAGTTCACTCTGAAACACCGTTCGACTAATCGAGCAGGATAGAGGCGAATTTGTTAATCAAACTCTTCGTGAATTCTATGAGAAAGTGGGAATTGACATCGGACATCTATTGCGCGTACACGAGAACAAAGCGGAGTTGTTGAAAGACGAAACCGAGCGTTAGTGGAAGCTGCAAGAACAATGTTAATCAATGCTAAACTTCCAGATTACTTATGGGCGAAGGTATCTCTTGCATGCTATACTCAAAACCGTTCTATGATTACAAAGCATACAACAAAACACCTTTCGAGCTTGTCCTCAACAGAAAACCGAATCTCAAACACTTTCATGTATTTGGATCTCTTTGCTATCGGAATAATGATCGTGATGACTTTGGAAAGCTCAAAGCCAAAGCTGACATTGGAGTCTTTATGGGATCTTGTGATAATTCAAAAGGTTTCGAATCGGAATCGTCGTACAAAGCGAGGTGATGGAAGCGATTCATGCTCATTTTGATGAACTTACGGAAATGGCTTACGAGTATAACGACTTGGAACCGGACACAACGCTTAAACTTCCCCAAACCCCATCATCGGTGAACAAAGCCCCGACTTACTCGTCAACAAATGGAAAGGTTATTTGCTCCGTTGGTGGCGATATTGATGAGCGTGCTCGGGTGTATCCATTTGTTTCCGCTCAACGATAATACTCTTATACGATACACACTGCTACAACAACTCTTGTTGAAGAAGCACCACCGAGTTGACTCCAACACAGCAGTTGAACAAACGCTTCCAACAATGATGAATCGGTGATGATGTTACGAATGAAGTACCCCCACTGCGATTTTGATCCAAATCGTTCTTTAACCCGTTTGCTAATGAGGCTGCGCACGGATGTCGCGAGAATCTTCAACAAACCATTTGAATCCTCAGAATCGCACAATGTATACCAACATCAACCCTCCACACATAGATGGACAAAGACCATCCTCTGGAAAACATTATTGGCAACCCGAATCAACGATCGTTACGAGACAAGCGTCTTCACACGAGGCGGTGAACATTGCATTTATGCACTCAGCATGCGCCAATCGAACCTAAAAACATCAAAGACGCAATGACAAAAGACAACTGGATTGAATCCATGCAAGAAGAACTCAACCAATTCAAGCGTCTTGAAGTATGGGGCTGGTTGAAAGACCAACGAGGGTCTTCGTCATTGGTCTCAAATGGATTTGGAAAAACAAATTGGATCTTTGAAGGAAATGTTATCGAAATAAGTCACGTCCGGTGGCTAAGGGTTATCGTCAGGAAGAGGGAATAGACTTTGAAGAATCTTTTGCTCCGGTTGCTCGTCTTGAGGCATTTGGATATTTCTAGCGTTAGCGGCTCATATGAATATGACGGTCTATCAGATGGATGTCAAAACGGCGTTTCTCAATGGACAACTTAAAGAAGCGGTTTATGTCGACCAACGGATGGATTCGTTGATCACGAGTTTCGAATCCGTCTACAAAGCGAACAAAGCTCGTATGGTCTCAAACAAGCTCCTCGGGCATGGTGCGATAAGCTATCATCTTTCCTCATTGCTAATAATTTCACCAAAGGTTCGGTTGACCCAACTCTTTTTATACAATATCACGGGGCACATATCTTAATTGTTCAAATTTCGTGGATGACATCATTTTTGGGTCTACACATAAAAAGTTTTCAATCGCTTTTGCAAAACTAATGAAGAAAAATTTTGAAATGTCCATGATGGGTGAACTCACGTTCTTTCTAGGACTACAAGTTCATCAATCACCCGGTGGTATTTTCTTGAGTCAGTCCAAATATGCCCTTGAATTGTTAAACAAATTTGGAATGAAAACACATGACACCTATGCCACACCAATGGCTCATACCAAGAAGCTAGGCGCTGATTTACATGGGAAATTGGTGGACCCTACAAAATACCGTAGTATTATTGGGTCTCTCATGTATCTAACAGACTAGCGGACGATATTGTCTTTGCCGTATATCTTTGCTCGTTATCGATCGCGACCAAGCTGAAACCCACCTCTCAGAGGATAAAAGAATCCTCCGATACATCAAGGGAACCATTAACTTGGGGATCTGGTATCCGAAGGATTATGGTTTTGAACTAATCGCTTTTGGGCCGACCCGCGGGATGCTTAGACTCACGGAAAAGTACTTAGGAGCTTTACAATTTCTTGGTGATAAACTGGTGTCATGGCAATCGAAGAAGCGAGGATTGTACATCGTTGTCCTCAACGAAGCGAGAATATGTAGCCATGTTTGTGTGTTGTGCTCAAGTCATTTGGATGAGAACACAACTCAAAGACTATGGTTACGTATTTGACAGAATCGATGTCTGCGACAATCAGTGCCATTGCGATCTCGTGCAACTTCGATTCGGCACTTTCGAAATCAAAGCACATCGATCTTGATATCATTTCATCAAGGATCACGTGGAGCAGTGCTTGTTGAATTATATTTTGTGGAGTCTGAGAATACCAATTGGCGAGATCTTCTCACCAAAGCCTTCCGCTAGGTTTAATGAGTTGGTCCACCGGATTGGTATGAGGTGTTTGACTCAAGAGGAATTGGATGACCTCCTAAAAGCAGTCTTAAAACACATCAAACACCAAAATAAATCTCTTTTGTAAATAATTTTTCAAAAACAAAATACAAAAATATAAAACATGATAAAACAACAAAAATATTCTTCTAATCTAATTTTCTTTCAACATGGCAAGTACATTTCTTCCGTCAACACTCTAATCTTTCAAAATTCATATTTTTCGATCAAGTGTTGAGGGGAGAAAATAAAGATTTAACTGTTTCAAAACATCTATGTACTTGCATGTTATCATATCTCGGTTGTTTCTTTTATCAATGGTGGTAAATTTTCTGGTTCAATGACACTCCTCGGACTAAAATTTATAACCTTTCATCATTTATTAAGTCGAGGGGAGTGTCGTCAAAGTTTCTTTCTTAAAATCTTTGTTTGGTAACCAAAATGGAAGTTAAATGGCTTTGTATGAAAAAGGAAAAGGTGGAGGGACCAAAAGCTGTCAAAATGTTAAAGTAATTTTAATAAAAACACTTCTCCACCTAACTACTCCATCACATTTAATACTTACACCTATAAGGATCCTACGCCTAAGAATCCTTTGACAAATCCGTGTTTCAGATCATCAATTTGTAAGTGATTTCATGTTTATAACATGTTTTTAAGCAATGGTTTTGAATTTTCAAAAATCCAGCGGTTAAATTTTGTGATATAGTGATTTTGTGTCTTCTGCGTAAGCGTATGAACACAAATCATAAAAGGGTGTTTGTGGTTGAAAAGATTGTGTCAAAACATGTATTTAACATCAATGATACTAGTTTCATCCTCAAATCCACCCGAAACACGAATTGATGGTTTTTGAATATTAGGGTTTATGCGTGGTTTTGGGTATTTTCAAATGTGAATGTTTTTGGTCAAAAGGATTGTTGTGTAATGTTTATATGATGATGAATTGATGATTTCCAAGGCCTATAACCACCCGAAACACTAATTAATTAAATTAGGAATTAGGGTTTTATGTTCTTGAGTTTGGGTATTTTTGATTCACAACGATTTAGATGTTATAACTTGGTTTATAGACTCTCACAACATCTTAGAACTACGAGAATTGTTTGGTGCAAATCCCATTGCTAGAAATTATACGCGTAATTCATAACCCTTAGGGTTTTGACCTATGCGTATGACTTTCTACTCATAACTGTTTAACGAATGTTCATCCCATGATTTGTTGTTAAAATGAATCTTTGTGTTAATATTGATGATTTGATGAATTTATTTCAGGCTTGCTACGCTTAAAATTCAGAATCAAGGTCATTTGAATCTCTACGCATAAGGATTACCCTACGGCGTAGTCATGTTATCGCGTAAGAATAAATCCTACGCATAACTATTACAGCGTAAGGTTCTACAATGGGACTACGGCGTATCACTGTGAAGGATATGCGTGCTTGATGACCTCTACGCATAAGGTCTACTCTTACGAGTAAGCCTTACGCGTAAGGTATAAATACGCCTCCGCGTAAGCTCTACGCATAAGGTCCCTTTTCCTACGCGTAACATTTCTTACGCGTAAGTTAAGATCCTACGCATAAGCTTAGTCTACTGCGTATGTCATTCTTTTTACGCTTAACTTTGCCAATTCTACGCCTATGCCTTGATTGACCTTCATTATGAATTGTTCCGTGTACAAACTTGTTAATAAACTTATCATAACGTCACGAATCCAATAATGTCACTAATAAACTTAAGCGTTTGATATGTTGTGAACAATAAGTGATAACATAAACTTTAAAACTTAAAGTTAACTAACTCACGAAACATTTCACGGCGTCATTGGACTATTGGACAAACAAGTGACTTAGGACTCGTAACAATCATTGACACTTTACATTCAATAACTAGACAATAAGACCTTCCGTTGACTAACATTATGTCTTTCGATATGTTGGTTCTTTTGGCTAATGTTATTTCGAGATCCGACATGGTGAACAAATGAATGTGGATGCATCAGAAGTTCTTACAATTGCCGATATCTTTCCAGAAGGTTATCCGAGAAAGATTGGAAAGAACAACCTTAGGGTTGACTTTGACACCCTCACATGCTCGGAATCTTCTTGTCTCATTGCGTGGATATTCTCGGGAATCATCCCTACGAGAACATGCTCTCACACTCTGCCACATTCGAGAGGTCTACATTCAACAATTAAGGATTCTATGCAGAGGATCAGCGGTCAAAGTCATGAATGTGACACTTAATCACAAACAAGTCACTATCACTCCTGCAGACTTACGGGCTGTTCTCATCATTCCTGACATCGCTCCAACCGACTTCTTTGCTACCCCTCTTGAAGAGAGCGGTCACGAAATTCTTGATAGATATTGGTTATGATGAAGCTTCAAGAATTATTACTAAGCACTCTCACGTGGAGCTGAAGAATATTCCTCAACCATGGAGAACACTCTACATGATCATCACCAAATCGGTCTCTGTGCGTGGCGGTGGCTATGAGCATCCCAAGCTCATGGAGCTGCAAATTTTACGGTCATTGATCAACAAGAAGGACATTGAAATCGAAGCACCGATATGGGAGGACATGATGCTATTTCACAAGAAGCTTGGCTCCAAGATTCCCTATGTCGGATACACCAAGCTGTTGATCGAGAGAGCACTTGGACTTCATCCCGACATCCCATGAGGCTCAATGACCCGATAATCACGACATATTGGTGAACCCATACTATCTCGAGAATCAAAGAATCGTCAACAAAGAAACAAGGTGCGGTATTGCACGATCACCTTCGACTACGAAATCAAAAGCTTGAAACATATAAAAGGTATCGGTTAGTCGTAAAAGAAGGCAAAGTTGGTCATCTTGATGAAAAATCTTACGGTACACCTACTCGGGAGGACCGAAGAGGCGTCTTTGGAAGTGTCACAAGTACAGAAATTCAAAGGAAGTTTCCCAAAAGGAATCCTCCTCCAAAAGGATTGTTCCCTCAAGGAAGCTCCTATTCCTACACACGAACCGCAAAGAAAGCTCTTGGGCGAAAGCTCGAAGAAACACAATCGGAGGAGGTCCACTACTCTGCTGCAAGGATGACTCTCCATCAATACCAAAACCTCCTAGTCCAATAGCTGAACATGGCAAAGGAAAGACTCATGTACTTGTGCCATATGATGAAAGCTTCGAGAAGTGATGAAGAGCAACTGGATACCTCATACAGGAAGAAGTTCAAATTCCTTAGACTCCAACACATGGCAAAAGAATTTGCTAAAGAACAAATGGGTGGCCGGGAGGTCAAGTGGTGCAGCTCAACCTTCACGGATCGATGCGGTTAATCAACCCGATAAGGGATGCGGTGCCACCACTGGTACAACAACAAACGTGTCGAAGATACTCTTGAGTTTGATTTTGAAGAACGAATCGAAAGGAGAAGATTAAAGCTAATGAAGAAATGCGGTCAAAGCCAAAGGCGATGAACAAGCTAAGGCGGCAATGAAGAAGATGTTGAGTATGATACGTTTCTTCTAGATAGTCTGCCGCGATCAAAGGAAGAAACTTCTGAACCACCAAAGGACCCTGAGTCTCCTCACATCTCATCATCATCAGATTCTTCTTCTCACTCTTCACCACCACCATCAAAAGATCAACCAAATCATCATCGGTCGATTGAAGAAGCCACCTCGATCTTGGATTTCTCATACTCATAAAGAATTGTAAAAGTTGTCAACAAGTCGAAAGAAGGACATGCTCTCTGAAAAGCTGAATTGGTTTCTTGACCAAATCGATATCTACATGATGAGAATGACAAGATGAGAATGAAAGGGAGTACATGTCTGAGAAGCTCATGCGGGATGATCTACAAGGGAAGAATGGGCGAGAATGATCGAAGGCTACACTCACAAGTACCTTATAGAAATCGTTCCTAAAGTCACAAAGGAGATGTTTACCGGACAACTATATCCGAATCTTATGCAGATAGCCAAGCAAACTATAAGATCAACACCCTTAACCGTCACAATCAATCCATCGAATCCTGTAGTTTTCTCGGATAATGAACTGGTGGCCAAGCTTGTCACACAAATGTCGCACGCGATCAGGGACATTTACTTCGATGAAGGAAAGTTGTTTCAAGCATTCTTTGGACTACCAACTTCAAGAAGCATGCAGATGAAAAGTCTAAGCGTCCTAGAGCGATGAAGATAAGGATCAGGATAAGAATGATGAAGCTAAGCGACAGAAGAAGTCTGGTGAATCATCTTCTATGCCACCACCTCCCCAGCGGCCTCCTGCTCAACAAAGGTCTCCTCCTCGTTCTTCTACCGATAAACCTCATGATTACGAGACACCACCCAAGACTAAAAAAACCGGTGATTACTTTGAGTATACGGGTGGTGACGATGAAGAACACCATGAGCCCTTACAACAACCCACCTCTCCCAAACAAGTAAAGAAACGGAATCCTCATCTAGGCCTAAGAAAAGAAGAAAAGGCCCAAGGGCGTCCTATCATGGCTAAATGAAGACACCACAGAGGAATTTGAATGGTTTTCTACACTTGTCAATTCCACTCCCTACCATGAAGAAGGTCAAGATCTGGTAGACGGTAATACATTGGAGCATGCTAAGATTATGCAAGAAAAGTTCCATGTGAAGAAGATGGCGAAATCCGAGTTGAGGCGAATCAAGAATGAAGCTTTTCAACTGTGGAAAGACAGCTCAGAAAGTGCCATCGAGGTCGAATATCACCTTGAAAACATTGCTCGAGCTATGTCTAACAACATGGATTGGCTCAACCCGAAGCAAACATCGACTTCACCAAACGGGACAACCCTCCATACTACACCGATTGGTCAAAACCTCTACCAACAATTGGCCAACCAGATGAACCAAGGATTCCATTCAGATATTTCTTCAACAAAGACTTGGAATTTCTTCTTCATGGTGGCGATGGTTCAAGGAAGTATGCTACATCTTTGACACTTCCATTCCCAGCAGCCGAATACTCAAACTGCATAGCTATCGAGGAAGTGCCAATCACTTGTTCTCCAACAAAGTGGAAGCCTACGACCGAGATGCATTGTATGGGATTCATCATTGGCGAGCGCCGAAGAATCTACTGGCTGCCGAGGTTGAAGTCTCAACATGCGTATTAGTTCTAAAAGTATCATTGCCATCAAACACGTTGATCTTTCATCTAAGTGGGACTACACCTTCCTAAAGAATATCGTGGTCAAGCGACAAGATGAAAGGGATTATGCATTCTCTGAAGCTGACTTTGAGAATTTGTCTATCAACGACATCGAAGACATGTACCTTGCCAAAGTACGAGTGGTCGTATGAGACAATTCTCCAGCGAAGTACAACGTGAATTCATCAAGTCATGCTCATCTTCATCGGCGCATAGTTATCAAGAGCGTGTAGAAGATCTCCAAGTGGCGGTTGAATCTTATCGGACCGTGTCAACTTCACTCCACCCAGCGGCTTGATCTTCCCGACATCAACCACTTCCACAATATACGCTCATCGGCAAACCTTTCGGCGTCGTTTACGCGGTGAACTTCAAAGAAATTTCTTGATGGCGTGGAGAGATCTTCATAAGTTTGGAGATCACACTTTGAAGATGGTTAGGGACGGATTGGCTTATCGGTTGAAGGATATACATCAAAAGATTGGGTCTCCTAGCGATGGAATTCTCGAGGATCGAAGGGGCGTGAAGAGGATCATCACCATGATTGATGAGCGGTTGTATCGAAGGGATCGATTCGAGAAGATTGGAAAGCTATGTTGGTGGTCGACCGGGAGAAACATCATCGGCTTTCAGCGCCCGACTCACACTCCTGGCGACATCTCTGGACTACCCGGTACCCCTTGAACTGCTTCTTTCATTATCAATTTGGATGTATGATTTATTATGTCAATGGCTTGTGCACACATTACAATGTACAACCCGTACTTGTAAATAAAGGACCACGTAGTGCGCTTGATTGCCACAATCCTTATCAAATGAGCGAAAGCTTCTTACTTTTGAGTAAAACCTATCAAACCTTTCATTTTTCAAGGTTTTGCTCAAAAGAACAAGTACTTTCCCTTATGATTTTCAAAACCTCAACCGTTTATATCACTTATTGAGGGGGAGTACTTGAATTAAAACTTTGTTCAAAAATTGTTCACAATGGTCATTCTTCCCGCAACACTCGAAATGGTCATATTTATTCTCAACTTTTCAAAAATAACATCACATATGTCATTTTTGAGGGGGAGAAAACTCGTGATAAGAAATATGTTGTGTAAATGCAAATGAATCTTTGTGCTATAGACTTAACCCATGAATTGGCGAGATCTTAAGCTGTTAGTAACTTCGAAAAGACTTGTCGGGACGGGTAATAATTTCAAGCTAGTTAAGCTAGTGATGTAAGCGTGTCTCGCAAAGGACTTGTCCGAGTAGAATGTACCATTCGAGAAACTCTTGGTAGACATGAACTCGGACGGGTTTGACAACCTTTCGAGGATTGTCTACACCTTCAAGGTAGTTATTAGAGCTAGTTGTCACCTAAAAGTTGACAATGCAACTCTTTAACTATGCCACGTAACCGTGTCTCGCGGGGGAATGTCTATCTTGAGTTGATCAATTCAAAATGTGCGCGCTCTTTCCTCACTTTGCATTTTAACCGTTAAAACTCTTAAGCACATGTGGAGGGAGAGTATTTATGCAAAATCTTATCTCAACAGTGGTACTAAAATGTTTTTCATTCACAAACACTTTGAGAGATTTTTCACAACAATGGTTTTATGGCAACATAGGTTAGTCATGGAGTTATAAGGTGACTAAGGTTAGGAATAACCGTCCTATGATCCTTGAGCGGAGGGATCTACCCAAAGACACCACAAATAGTTAGTATTTAGAAGTCCTTAGGTATGATTGTAAAAAGGAGAAAATGAGAATCGGAGAAAGAAGGAGTTGAAGAATTAAAAGAAATGCAAAGAAAAGGGTGAAAAGAAATAGCCCTCAGTTATTCAACTTAGAGGCGGAACACGGGTTCAATTCATATACTAATGGTTGTCACTTGATGACACCGGTATTGAAGATTAAAAGTCGTCATGGACCCGGTGACGCATGCACTAAACCTTCTTAACCACTCAAGTTTCTCTCAACAGAAGCTTGTTTCATTCTCACAGGGAACCCTACGTAAACTATCGGCTTTCTCTTAGAGATTCCTGGTATTGAAGAAGGAGACCCTCTCCTAGTCTCGCTCGGGAAAACCAAAGAGCACTATTGAGTCTAGAGCCACGAGATTCATCAAAAGATCTCTTAGGTACACTTGACATTTCATCACTTGATATTCAACAATAAAATTTCGGTGGTACATTATCGAGTCCTTCACAGATCTTAGCAATCTGTCGAGAACATTTATGAGAGGTTCACATTTGTGATCCTCGGTGATTGAATGGAAACTCTGCCGGGTCAACATCAAGCGCCACGGCGGGGCAACTCCCGTGGATTGCGCTTAGTGGTCTCAAGCGGTCTCTGATCGTGAGGTGATGCTTGGTGTACCTCGGCGACTCATCCGAATCGTAGGTGTACCGATTTTATCGTGTTATCTCACTTGTGGGACTCCGATTCGAGGAGCGGCCTTTGTAAATTAGAGTTGTGTTTTCACACTATCTTTGTTAACACTCTCGAAGTTCAAACTTGTAAGTGTCGGAATCCGCTTATTACTAACCGTTTTATGTTTACTTCTTATGGAAGCTCACGGGCGGAATGATCGTCGCGATTCTTCTCATGCTCACGCCAACATCATCATCACTAATGGAAGTTCTATCCAAAAGCAACACAACGATCGAATGATTCTTCGTCAAATCAAAGAATCTACAAAGTTAAAGACTTAAAGAACTTCATCGATCTTGAATTCAAGCGTCAAAAGCGTGTGAGCATGTTGAAGAATGGCGTGGAGACACTTGTAGCGTGAAAGCGGAGACTGAGGCGGATTTGATCAGGACAACAACATACTATCATTTTCATCACAAAGAACAATGATCAAAGAACAAAGTTAAAGATGGCGTCAAAGCATAACTGTTCAAAGTAAACTATCTCTCTACACTGGGGAGATTGTTCAAATCAAGGCAATTCTTCTCACAAGAAAGAAGAATGTCGGAAGACGTCAAAGCTACTATTACATCAACGCCTTCACCGTTTTTCATCACCAACACTTGAGTGTTTGTTACTCATATGTACTAACACTTGAGGGGGAGATTGTTGGAATCACTCCTAAACCTTATTCAAGTGTTAGTTACTCATATGTAATAGTTAGCTTATTATGGCCTTTATGTTTGTTATTAGCCTTAAGCTTATGTAGAAGGCCCATGAGCTTAGGCCCAAGCCCATAGGAGAAAGGGAAGGAGTAGGAGTGTTGCCCTAGCTCCTTGCCTATAAATACTATGTAATAACCCTCACTTGAGGGTTGGTTGTTCAAGTTATTCCTTTCACTCATGCCCTACGCGTAACTGTCTTACTATATCGTGTGTGTGTGTGTTTGGTTTATTGTTCAATCGCCTCTCTATCTTTCTTATAAACTTGTGTGGTAAACCTTGTGACCTAACAAGGTTTGTTTCCTAAGCGATTTGGTCTATGAGGTTTGGTCGATGTGGTTTGTTCGATGAGGTTTGTTCGATGCGGTTTGGTCAAAAGCGGTTTGACAAAAGCGTTTTGAAGTAAGGACACAGACTGCAGTTTGAAAAATTGTTCATGCGTTTTGAAGATAAGTAACTACTGCGTTTTGATGTCAGAATCGGTCAAATGAGGTTTGTAAAAAGATTTGATGCGGTTTGTGAAATTTGTGGAGGTTTGACAGTATTGAAGAAGAAGAATATGATGTATGCGGTTTGATCTCGTATATCATAAACCTAACCAGTCTCACCGTCACAAACTTATATCAAACATCATCAAACAACACATTTCTACAACAGATACATACAATCATCAGAAACAACAACATCATACAAACATCACAACCTATTCAAATCAACATCTACATGCATCAATCAACATACGAGACTACATCAAATCATACGAGACATAATCAACAAACAATCTACATCAATCATACAAAAATAATTCAAAACATAATCAACAAACATCTACATACAACAAACAGCAAACATCCATCATTATCCAATCACATTCCCAGATTCAAAGCTTCATCAACACCAAAGCCAAGACAACTAATTCATATCATTTAAACATGTTCATCAACCAAATCTCAGATTCGTCTACATCTACATATAAATCAATGATCTCATTCAATCAAGACTCTAAGCTAAAAGAATAATACAAGTGATCTCATTTTCTTTATCTCTTTCGTTATAATCAATGAAACATCAACCTTGATGGTCACTTAGTCGAAAGAGAAAAGATTCATCATCAATCAACGACTCAAACATGAATGTGAAATGACAAACAATCTCAGAATGGGTGCACCTTGATTCAACAAGTTACTACTTTTGTGTGTCACCTCAAGTCATCATAGATCTAAAAGTTTTTGTCAATATCCGAAATGAAAGAAATGAAGTTAACAATATTGTTAACCCAAATCTTTGATTCGTTAAATGATAAAAAATCAAACAAGAAAAATAAATATCTCAGACTTGTTCTCATGATTTTCAATGTTACATCATGCCTCAAGGACCAAAACAAATTGATTGAAAAATACTCAAGTCTCATTCGAAATGAAAAACGTTTTTCTTTTGGATCTGAGATTTGTGAAACTCTTGCATAGATCATTTAAGATCTTATGAGTTTTTCACTTTTTCATCTTAGATCGTATGAGGAGATAACTCCAACTAAATATTCAAGACAAAAAGTACTAAAATATAACAAGGATTTTAGGTTTAGTTACTTTGCTCATTCAAAATCTCAACAACAAATTCATATCAAAACGAATAAATGCAAAACCTACCCGTGATTGTTCCAAAGATCTTGAAGCCATGTCCAAACCTCAAGACATCCCTGTGGCGAGGTAAATATAAGAAGGTGCTTGGGTTAATTAAGAGAAGATATGAGATTTGATTGTGAGAAGTTTTTTAGTAATCTGCTTTTGAGTGTGTTTTGCTGATGATTGAGAGATGCGAGTTGTTGAGAGAAACCAGATAGGGGCTGAGTACTTGGTGAGAAATATTAGGGAAGGGTGAGGAGGATTAGGGTTTCATGTGTGTTAGTGGCGTTTTAATACCCGAAACTTAGGGTTGAAGTTATGTGGTGGTCGGATATATTTGTGTTCGTGGGCCTCAAGTGTATAAATGAATGGAATGAGCCGTGAGTTGTCATGGATTGGATCAGATTTGGAATTAATAGTGAACTGGGGTGCGTGTGATCCCCATTGAACATGAAATAATATTTTGAACCGGATTAGATAGGTTTTTAATTGGATCGGGTGTTGTGTTTTGGATATTGGGCTGGGACTTGGTACAAAATTGTTATTCAAAAGTGTTATGAATTGGTTGGACAATGGACGAAATGATTTGAGACGTGTGAGTTGTAAGTTGATGATGCGGTTTGACGATGAGATTTGTGATAATGAGATTTGATTATGAGATTTTACAATGAGTTTTGATAATGAGAGTTGTTATATGATGAGATTTGTTGAGTTATAAGATTTGATGATGAGATTTGGTGTGATGATGAGATTCGTTGTGTTATGTGGTTTGATACTTTGGTTTATACATTTTCACGGAGGATATTATTTCACGTCCTGAAACATTATTTAAACAAGGTTGACCATGGGGTTGTTTGTTCGGTATTTCTTATTTGGAATTGAAGTGAGGTTTTTCTGGGAGCGTGTACTTATTTCGTCTTCTTTCTTTCTACCCTTCCGCAAAGATGAATTGTTTGGGCATTTATTAAGGGTGATGAAGATTTGGCTATCTAGTTACTTTTATGATTCTTTCTCGCTTAACCCACAAAGTAGCTATCACTATCGGTGTCTCACGCTGTTGAGGATTCGTCAAGTGGTTTTGTACATTGGGTACACGGTTTCTTTTTCACAAGGATAAGTAAAAAATCTGGGGAATTCTACTTCATGTTCAAGTTTGGTATATCGGGTTTACTTCTTCAAGTGGTCACTACAATAGCTGACTAAATACCTGGATGGTGTGTTTACCAAAGTGTTCAAAGGATGAGATGTGATCAGCAATTCTCATGGGATATTCGATGCCATAGAATGTCAATAATACTTCATAGTCTAAGCAAAATCTTTCAAGAATCTTCAGTGTCATTCATGATTTTTCAATATGTTTTCTTATGACAAGAACTTCTTGTGCAAATGGTTGTACACGTTAATGATGTAACACCCCCAAATTTCGTGATACGCAGCGGAATTCAAGCTGGGTGTTACTTCATGGCTCAACATTTACAATAACAGAAAACGAACTCTAATGATTTATCATTCGATTTATATAAATATCAGAGTTTACAAAATGAGGTCCTAGTGGTTTTCCAGTTTATTAAATAAGTTTTCAGAAGATAATATAGCTTTCTTGAGTATCCATGCCCTTCCGTGCCATCCTCGTAAATTATGAACCTGAGATAAACATGCTAAAAAGTGTCAACACAAAGGTTTGTGAGTTCATAGAATTTATAGATAAAACATTTGAGTTCAATAGTTTCGAGTTTGAGCGATTATTGTAATAAATACAAATATCAATGAAATAATTAGTGGGTTACGTTGTTATACACCCATAGTTCGTTTGTTTAGTAATCATTTGAACACAAGTTTCAAGGTTGGGTCATATTGTTGTACTGCAACATTAGTATCATTGCAGTACCGTATTATTGCTCTAAGCCTCATGATACGCAAACCTTGACAGTACGACATCATAGTAATGAACTAATGATGTAAGTTACTGACATCATAGAGATGATGTAAGTAACAAGGCCCTCGGGTAGGAATTTTCCAACTTCCTATGGGTTCTCAAATAAAGTGCACTTGGCTACTTATCCAACAACACAAGTGGGGCGTCAACTGCCAATAGATCTATTCACTATATTCGCGTTCACTCGCAAGTGATTAATGGCTCATGATAGAGGGACTTTTAGTGGCAATAGTGTATAACTTAGGCAATAACAATCAGGATCGCATACAAATAGTACTTGTGTTCAGGTTTGTAGCAAAACGTATAAAGTGTAATTATGAACTCATAGTAGTATGTAAAAGCTTTAGAGTACTTGTGAAAGTAAAAATGAGTAGTTAAGCATGTATCTCCCCCAAAACAGTTTAAAAGCAAGTAAAGGTAGGGGCCATGAACTCACAGTAATATGTAAAAGTTTTTAGAGTACTTATAAAAGTGAAAGCAATTAGTTGAGCATGTATCTCCCCCAAAGTATTAATAAACACGTATAAAAACGGGGCTACGAACTCACCTTGGATGGAAATCTGATTGATGTCAAAAGTAAATTCAAACTGAAATGGTAAATGGCTCCAACACGTGACCTGAATCGATATGTCAAGTTTAAGTATTCGTATTCATCTATATGTGATTTTAATATTCATGTTACAAGTGTTTTGTTGGCGTTTGAATTAGACAACATGAAGTCTCTTCAAAAGTTAGTGAATAGTAATGTTTATCATTTTTTCTTTTTATGGTTTGGCCGATTGTTTACGATATAGATAATTTTTATCGAAGCCTCGTAAAATATATTTCTTATAATTAGTTTTATCGAAATCTCGAATAGTTAAGTAGTAAAAGTATATTATTGATGTAGATATTAAAAATATACCCTTATAGTTTTTAACCGGTGACGGTTTATACCCTTATCTTTTTGGAAATGACAATTTATACCCCTTGACTTTCATAATAATACAATATATATCCTCCAACTTTTATGAAATGACAACTCATACCCTTCAACTTTTATGAATAAGTCTTATCCTTCAACTTTGGTAAAATGATAGTTTATACCCCATTTAGTTTCAAAAGTCACACTTTATACCTCTATGTCTCAAGTTTATTATTGTTTTATTCCTTGTCCTAATAATACTATAATCTAGACATTTTAAGTCCTTGACGTTTCAAGTCGTTTACAAATTAGTCCTTATTCCATTTTAGTACGTTTTAAGAATTGTAAGTATAAGTTGATAATAGGTTGAAAACAGGTTTACGACAACTTATTAGCTCATAACTTAGCGTATTTTTGAAAAATGCACAAGAGGGGTATAGTTGAAAAAGTGTGCGAGTCACCCTCTTCCCGACCAAATAAAAGTGAGGCATGTTAAGATTTTAAAGATATTATTGTTGTTTTATTAACTTTGCTGTGAGCTCTTTAAAACAGAATAAATCTCATATTTTATGGTTCTTTGGTTAAGGAGATACGAGGGTGTGAACTTGGCCACTTGGGCCGTCGCGACCCAAAAGAAAAGAACATGTAAATTGAGTTTTTGACTTTTAAAAACACTTGAGATGGTTTGGAAAACTTTGTAAAATGATTATTAATTTTAATATGTGTGTGTGATATAATTTCTTACTTAGGTTTTCAAATTGTTAGAAAAAAATACTTATGGTGCGTTTGTTTTTCAGGTTGCGACAAGCCAACTTGGGATGGAAATAAAAGCGGGGCTTCAAGGGTTTTTGGCTGGTATCTGGGGCTTCGTTTAGTGTCCTAGGGGGTTATTAAAATGGTACAATAGCTCAGCTTAAAGCTCAAAAATCAAAACTCGTGGGTTAAAACTTGGTTCAAAGTGGGGCATTTGGTTTTTATATAATCAAAACAGCTGTTGAAAGTTTTATTAAAATATACCTTCGTTATGTGTTTTATAGACCCGTGCCCCCGAGTTTCTGAAGAAAACGTCGTTCCAGAAAACTTTCGTGTTTTAACTTTTTGATGAATTGGAACGGAAATGCCCCAATAATTTACATCATTTCATTAACATAAACTTTTTAACATGTTTAGATTTTTAGTTTTGTAAATTTCTTTTGTTCATAACTTTTGACTCGGGTGTCCGTTTTGGGTGATTCAAAAGGCCACGGATTTGGTTTGATATTTTCTATCATTTGTACGTGATAATTAAAAGTATGGAAGAGATTAAAAGAGGCTTGGGGACTTATAAACTTAGAGAACTCGATTTAGAAGAAAAACGCCCAAAGTGTCTTCAAGTTTGGAACCAAGCTTCCCAAAGCTTAAAGCTTTTGATCAAATCTTCCTTATCCTTTCTCTTAAAACTCAGTAGGTGGGAGAGTATGTGTTTGTTATAAGTTAGCAAGTGAGGGATGAGAAGAAATGGAGGAATGGGCTCAATATTTATAGAGAAATTTCTAAGGCTTCCATGGTTAATATTGTTACAAGTCATGGCTTTGTTGGAAAAATTAGACATGTTGATGTGTATATCTTAGGGTTTAAACACATCCTTCTTTGTATGCAAGTAGATAGACATAGTGATGTGCTTAGCCTTGGTTTAAACAAGTCTCTTGGTTAATATTTGTACACATCTCATTGTATGTGAGCTTAGGGAACATAGTGATGTGTGTAGTTTAAGAGTTGAAAAGGTATGTAAGCAAGTCTAAGTTAGGCTAGGCTTAGTTGGTTTATTTGTTGTAAAGTAAGTAAACATGATGAAGTGTTTTCAAAATGTCAATGTTTTAGGTTCTAGGTTCAAATGGTTTTAAAGGATACAAATATGTCTAGCTTGACATTTTTTACTAAGGTTTGAAAGTCTAGGAGATATGGTGAGGTAGTAAGTTAGGTGGCTTAGTTAAGTTTAGGTTAGTTTAACTTAGGTAAATGACATGTTAACATATATGCATAAAATACTTGTACCACAAGCATTGGAGAGTTGTACTTTGAGTTTATAAAGTGTAAGAAAATCCAATTTGTGACTTGTGCATTAAGGACTTGTATTATGTGATTTATAATAGGTACACTAAGGTTTATAATAAGATTTAGTTTCTATGCATTAAGGACTTGTGCATGTGTTGTACATTTCTATTTTTATAAAAATCATGTACATATTGATTAGGGTTTGTGATTTCATTTAACATAAAACCATAGAATGGTAATTTAGGGCTTGTAACAGGAAATAAAGTAAAGTTAGGTTTTCGTGCTTTAAAAACTTGTACACTAGGTATAAAATGTTGTACTTTAGTATTTATGATTTAGTTGTGTAAAATCATAGTTAAAATAAATTAGGGCTTCGTGAAAACTCTAATAAATATCAAATGTTTAGTTTGAATGTTCAGTAATCGTACGTTAATGAATTAACGTCAAGTGGCAAATATAAATTGAAAACTTTTATACTTGACGTAATAAGAATATTTATTATGTATATGAGTTACGTCACATTAGTTAGTTGTTATGGTTAGATAAATTGATAACGTTTAAAAAAAAGAAAAAAAAAGAAAAATTTTATACGTAGAAAGTGGATAAGTATTCTTTCATTAGAATATTATACGAGGCGAAATTTACTAGTGGTTACAGTCTCACCTTCTTAAATGGAATCTCTTCCCGAGATTCATTCTGTGTTGATTGTGGTGTTGGGAAAAGTGTAGGTATCTATGGAATGCTGACAACAGAGATGTTTTCGAACAATTTATCTTGTTACAAAGTTTTGCTTTTGAAATAAGATTGATATCTTATAAGGCTTATCTTGTTAAAGTGATTAGTCTTGAAAATTACTTGTTTTGTGAAAATCGAATTATTGACGTTGAAAACTGTCTTTAACAATGAAGATTTCAGATGAGAACTTGATAATGTAGAGAAAGTTGTTGAAATTAAGCTTTTGTAGATGATATATCAGTTTGTTTCTTAGTAAGGATTTTTGTGATCTCGAGTTCATACTCATGTCATTCAGATACAAATAAGCCCACTTTTTTACAATTCATTACTTACATAGAGAGGCGTCCCAAACAATGTAAATAAGCAAATATAAACTTATGGTTTGGTGATTCATAATTTCTTTATTTAAATAAAAAGTTCCCAATCCATTCAAATAAAGATATTGTAAATCATCCTACTTAAGAATTTCTGACTCAACATTTGTACTTAACTGATGCGTTACATGGATATTTAGATATTATGGGAGTATAGAAAGAGTGTTTACACTCATCTTTTAGAGACGAGAGTAAGATAATCAAGGAGAGTTGACATATTACTCAAAATAGTGGGTATATGAGAAAAGAATTGTGTAATCCCCAATTTCTTAGGAAGGTTTCATAAATTTGAAAAAAATGTAGAAGTAGGTACATGATTGGGAAAATGTGATTAAGCCGTAATACCTTAGAATAGGCATATCTTGGGTATGTTTATTTTGTATAAAGTGATCAGAAGTATATATCAGTATGCTAAAGTGTTTGTGTAGCATAAACTACCTAGATGTTACGTAATTACCTGCAGGATGGAAGACACGGAGAGCGAAAGGCTATAAAATATTTTTGTGAAAAGGTAGTTATAGTTTAGGTCTTAATTAGACCCGTTTCTCTATAACTGAGGCTCTGATACCAATCTACAACACCCCCAAATTTCATGATACGTAGCGGAATTCAAGTTGGGTGTTACTTCATGGCTCAACATTTACAATAACAGAAAACGAACTCTAATTGTGTCATTTTAAAAGATTTATCATTCGATTTATATAAATATCAGAGTTTACAAAATGAGGTCCCAGTGGTTTTCCAGTTTATTAAATAAGTTTTCGAATGATAATATAGCCTTCATGAGTATCCGTGCCATCCTCGTAAATTACGAACCTGAGATAAACATGCTAAAAAGTGTCAACACAAAGGTTGGTGAGTTCATAGAGTTTATAGATAAAACATTTGAGTTCAATAGTTTCGAGTTTGAGCGATTATTGTAATAAATATAAATATCGATGAAATAAGTAGTGGGTTACGTTGTTATACACCCATAGTTCGTTTGTTTAGTAATCATTTGAACACAAGTTTCAAGGTTGGGTCATGTTGTTGTACTGCAGCATTAGTATCATTGCGGTACCGTATTATTTCTCTAAGCCTCATGTACATACCAGCAGCTGATGCGACATCATAGTAATGAACTAATGATGTAAGTTCTGCGACATCATAGAGATGATGTAAGTAAAAGGCCCTCGGTAGAGTTTGCCAACTTTCTATGGGGTTCTCAAATAAAGTGCACTTGGCTACTTATCCAGCAACACAAGTGGGGCGTCAACTGCCAATAGATCTATTCACTATATTCGCGTTCACTCGCAAGTGATTAATGGCTCATGACAGAGGGACTTTTAGTGGGAATACTGTATAACTTAGGCAATAACAATCAGGATCGCATACAGATAGTACTTGTGTTCAGGTTTGTACCAAAACCTATAAAGTGTAATTATGAACTCATAGTAGTATGTAAAAGCTTTAGAGTACTTGTGAAAGTTAAAACGAGTAGTTAAGCATGTATCTCCCCCAAAACAGTTTAAAAGCAAGTAAAGGTAGGGGCCATGAACTCACAGTAATATGTAAAAGTTTTTAGAGTACTTATAAAAGTGAAAGCAATTAGTTGAGCATGTATCTCCCCCAAAGTATTTATAAACAAGTATAAAAACGAGGCTACGAACTCACCTTGGATGGAAATCTGATTGATGTCAAAAGTAAATTCAAACTGAAATGGTAAATGGCTCCAACACGTGACCTGAATCGATATGTCAAGTTTAAGTATTCGTATTCATCTATATGTGATTTTAATATTCATGTTACAAGTGTTTTGTTGGCGTTTGAATGAGACAACATGAAGTCTCTTCAAAAGTTAGTGAATAGTAATGTTTATCATTTTTCCTTTTTATGGTTCGGCCGATTGTTTACGATATAGATAATTTTTATCGAAGCCTCATAAAATATATTTCTTATAATTAGTTTTACCGAAATCTCGAATAGTTAAGTAGTAAAAGTATATTATTGAAGTAGATATTAAAAATATACCCTTATAGTTTCTAACCGGTGACGGTTTATAGCCTTATCTTTTAGGAAATGTGTTAGGAATTGGAAATTCTATTGTAAAGCATCGGTCACCCCAAATAATATCTAGCTTAAGTTAGCTCGTAGACGTATCATTTATTACGTTATTTGTTAGTTAGTTATTAGCGTAGTTTAGTCTAGTGCAACACCGTGGAGGAAGGACGGGTCTTTACCCACTGTATGCTTGATCCACAGCCCGAAGGAGGGTGTGCTTCTTTGTATAAATAGCCCTCTCCCCATAAGGGAGAGGGTTATGTTCATTTGGAATCTAACCTTCCATGAGTTTCTCTTACTAGAATATCCCACTTTCTCTCTCTCTAAAATCATATAGTCGACCATATTTGTGATTGTTGTTGTACTTGTGAAATCCAATATGTTACAATTGGTATCAAGAGCCATGGTTTGATCATCTCTCTTACATATCCTTAGATTTCTAGTGGTTTTATATGGTTTTTGGGTTTGAAAAAGTTTTGTGATTTTTGCATCATTTGGATCATTTCTTATGTTAAAGTATGAATTTTGAGTGTACTTTTGTGTTTAGAATCATTGTAAGTGCTTGGGTTTTGATTTGGAAAGCTTGAATCACTGTGGTAGAGCTTGTTTTGGATTGAAAAGGGTTGTGTTTATGGTTTTTCTTCCTAGCGACTTGGCTCTCGGACATGTTTCTTCGTAGCGACTTCTTTGTGTTTATTTCCAGCGACTTGTAGTTAGAGGTGTAGCGACTTGATCCTAACGACTTGTCTATTGAGACAAGCCGACAAACAGTACAACGTAGTGGAGTTTCCACTTCGTCTAGCGACTTGGTTGGCTTAGTGACTTGTCTCTATTATTTATAGCGACTTGTCCTTATTGTTCTTAGCGAGTTGATCCTTAGCGACTTGGATACTTAGCGAGTTGCTCTTTAGCAACTTGTCTGCTTAGCGATTTGGTGCTTTAGCGACTTGTGTTCAGCGACTTGGGTCTTAGCGACTTGTGCTTAGCGACTTGATTCACAGCGACTTGAGGTTTTAGCGAGTTGCTACTTAGCGACTTGGTGTCTTAGCGACTTGTTTCTAAGGTTTATTGCAACTTGAGTACCTAGTGACTTGGGTAAGTAGCGACTTGTCTTCAAGATAGTTAGCGATTTGGTGAATTAATGCAAGCATCTTGTGCCTAATATCCATCAATAAAATGTCTTACATCACTGACCCTTTAATCTCCAAAGTGCTTGAACTCTATGATACCTCATAGAACAAAGAAACTGTTTGCTACTCATAATGTTTAACCATGATTGATTCAGCAAATTATGATCAAAACACTTCACATTCTGAGTCGGATATCAAAGAATCACACATTAATGATTCATGACCAAAACAAATGGAATGCAACATTGAGCCTTATCAACTACTTCATCGCACCTCATACAACTTTATCCACAACGGGGATCGTACATTCAGTGCTCTCTTCCGCTAGGACCTACCTACATTGACAAGAACCTTGTTGCTGAACTTAGAACAAATAAAGCTTCAAATTACCAAAAGAAATGTATTAATGGATGATTCCAATGCTTTGCCGGGTTATCTACAACCAATTTCAGTCATTTATCAATGGGGAATATTCCGTAGACTTCGATCAACACGTTACTGGAATTTCCTTCAAAAAACATACTGGAATGGAAATTCATGAATTCAGCAACACATTTATTCAACTTATGGATAATGTAGAAAAGTACATTTAGGAAGTTGCTCAAGAGAATGATAATTTGAATGCTTTGAATGGGTGTCAAGATAAATTAAGTGAAAGTTGTGATATGTCGGGTAATGGATCAGTTGAACGGACGGATGATGAAACAGGTTGTAATGAATACAGAGGCTTAAAGTCAGATATGCTAGAAACAGCCTGCATTTCAGTAACTCCTATTATGCATGATTTGAATGCAGATGTCACATCAACAAATGAACAGGTGTCATGTGATGAGGTACCCTTAACTGATCAACATAATGCATCTGCTAATGTACCTGATCAATATGATCCTATTTCTGAACATGACATTGATAAATGTCTCTTGGTTGAGCCTGATTCTGAAATCTTTAAAACAAATGAAATGGTTGAAAAAAGGGCTTTTGATGAACTTTCAAACAAATATTCAACTCTTGAAAAACATTGTATTTCCTTAGAAATTGCAATACAACAAAGAGAAGAAAGTTTTCTTGCTAGAAAACCTTGCATAAATCCGGAATTCCCAGAATTTCGAGAATTTTTGAAATTAACCATTAAAACCAGATTCAGGGACAAGATTCAACCATTTGTAATCTAAAATTGCAACTCTCAGATCTGCATACGAGTTGTAATATAGGGATGAACAATTCTAATTATGAGGTGAGTGATACGCTTAAATCTAGGAATGATGAATTGGCTCTATGCGTGTCCAACCTATTAAGGGAAAATGAGTCCTTAAGAAAGAACGTATTAGAAAACAATTCCAAGTTGACAGATCAAACTAACTCCTTGTTGGCAGACATTGATGCCCTCAAAAGACAAATTCAGGATAAGAGCTTCACCATTGTTGCATTAAAAAATGAGCTTAGAAAATCTATTAGAAATAGGGTGAACACTAAGTTTGCAAAACCACCAACCTTGGGAAAGCCAATTGTACTGAACAACTCAGAACGTACTGTAGTTAGGCAGCCCAATGATTTTCGAACAGAAAGATTTAAACCATCGAAATCTAAA
>OU343223.1:152476483-152555817 GCA_910596185.1 Chrysanthemum makinoi | reverse complement strand
GGGAATGTCGTGATGAAGTCCAAGCTCTCTCGATCAACAATTTAGTATATCCGATGTAAAATCTTTGAGCCAAGTTTGTTGAGAAATGACATCATGTCATCCCAAATCGAGCTTCGATAGCTATGTGTTTTTGTTGACCAATGCCCGTAATATTTGCGCCCATGAGCTTAGGGTGCTCATAGCCAGCCAAGCCACAACCAAACATTGGTGATGATCATGTAGAGAGTTCTCCGTGGTTGAGGAATACTCTTAAGCTCTACGCTGAATGCTTGGTGATTACCCCGTAGCCTCGCCATAACCGATATTGATTAAGAATCGAGAGTGAGCTCTTCAACAGTGGCATATAGTTTGGTTGATCGACATCCGAATTAGGAGAATGTTCTGTTCAAGCAGTGTAATGGTGACTTGTTTGTGATTCTAGTCACCGCCACAAAGAGTTTGTCCTTTGAATTTCCATAGTGTTCCAATCGTTGGATGTAGATCTCTGAACAGCTGCAGAGTGTGAAAGCATGTTCTCGTACGGATGAGTCCTCTAATGTCAAAGAATTAAACACCTAAGATTGAGCAAGTGAGGGTGTCAAAGTCTACACGGAGATTATTCTTTCCTATCTTCATTGGATAGCCATGAGGATAGATATCAAGAATGGAGAGAACTTCGTGCATCCATATTCATTTGTTCACCATGTCGCGGATCCGAAATAACATTAGCCAAAAGAACCAACATATCGAAAGACATAATGTTAGTCAACGAAGGTCTTATTGTCTAGTTATTGAATGTGTCAATGATTGTTACGAGTCCTAAGTCACTTGTATATTCAATAGTCCAATGACGTCGAAATGTTTCAGGAGTTAGTTAACTTTAAGATTTAAAGTTTATTTTATCACTTATTGTTCACAACATATCAAACGATTTAAGTTTATTAGTGACATTTTAGGATTCGTGATGATATGATTAGTTTATTTACAAGTTTGTACACGTAACAATTCATAATGAAGGTCAATCGTGGTTATGCAGTAGGATTGGCAAAGTTATGTAGACAAGAATGATATATGCCAGCGAGACTTACGCTGCAGGAACCTAACTTACGCTGCAGAAGTGTTACGCCGCGAGAAAAGGAGACCTTATGCGTAGAGCTTACGCGAGGCATATATTAACCTTACGCCGTAAGGCTACTGCAAGAGTTGACCTTGGCGCGTAGAGGTCATCAAGCACGATATCCTTCACGTGATACGCCAGTCCCATGTAGAACCTTACGCGTAACGTTACGCGAGATTATTCTTACGCACATGACTACGCCAGTAGGTAATCCTTATGTAGAGTGCAAAATGACCTTGATTCTGAACAAGTAACAGCCCTAAATAAAAGCATCATATCATCATTATTAACACATCATTCATTTTTAACAACAAACATCATGGCAAGAACAGATGTTAACGCTTATGCGAGAACTGTCATACGCCGTAGTCTAAACCCTAAATCTACGCTATGAGATCTAGCCATGGATTATGCACCAAACTTTTCTCGTATATTTTAGATGTTGTGAGAGCATAATGACCAAGTTTTAACACTTAATTTGCAGTGAATCAAAAATACCCAATCTTAAGAACCTTAAACCCTAATTTCAAATTGTTAACCAATTGTTTCGGTGGTTATAGACCTTAGAAATCATCAATTCAATAACACAAGAGCATAACCCAACAATCTTTTTGACCAAAACACTTCACATTTAGAAATACCCAATTCACTATAAACCCTAATATTCAAAAATCATTAATTGCGGTTTCCGGTTTGTTTTGAGCTTAGAAACTATATCATAGATGTTGTTAAAACATTTTGACACATTCCTTTAAACCATAAACACATAACACATGATCATGTGTTCATACGCATAGTTTAAGAACACAAAATCACTCATACCAAGATTTGACCGCTGAATTCATTTGAAAATCAAAACCAATGTTCAAAAACATGTTAGAAACATTAATCCACTTACAAAATGATGATCTGAAACACGGATTTCTTGAGTGAATTTTATGCGAGGGATGGTTTTTAGGTTTTTGTAATAAATGAGAAGTGAAGTAGGTGGAGTGGTGTTTTATTAAAATATTTTAACTTTTGACAGCTTTTGGTCCCTCCACTTTTTCCTTTTTCAAACAAAGCCATTTAACTTCCATTTTGGTTACCAAACAAAGATTTTAGGAAAGAACTTGACGCATTCCCCTCGACTTGAGAAAAATAATGAAAGGTTATTAATTAAAGTCCGAGGAGTGTCTTTGAACCAGAAAATGTACCACCATTTGTAAAAGAAACAACCGAGATAAGATAACATGCAAGTACAATGATGTTTTGAAGCAAGTAAAGATTATTTTCCCTCAACACTTGATCGAAAAATAATCGAATTTTGAAAGATTAAGGTGTTGACGGAAGAAATGTACTTGCAATGTTGAAAGAAAAATAGATTAGAAGAATATTTTTGTTGTTTTATCAGGTTTTATAATTTTGTATTTTGTTTTTGAAAAATTATTTACAAAAGAGAATTTTGGTGTTTTGATGTGTTTTAAGACTGCTTTAGGAGGTCATCCACCTCTTGAGTCAAACACCTCATACCAACCGTGGACCAACTCATTAAACCTAGCGGAGGCAAGGCTTTGGTGAGAAGATCTCGCCAATTGGTATTCTCGACTCCACAAAATATAATTCAACAGCACTGCTCCACGTGATCCTTGATGAAATGATATCGAAGATCGATGTGCTTTGATTTCGAAGTGTAACCGAAGTTGCACGAGATTGCAATGGCACCATTGTCGCAATACATCGATTCGGCAAATACGTAACCATAGTCTTTGAGTTGTGTTCTCATCCAAATGACTTGAGCACAACATGCGAACATGGCTACATATTCTCGCTCTCGTTGATGACAACATGTACAATCCTCGCTTCTTCGATTGCCATGACACCGCTTATCACCAAGAAATTGTAAAGCTCCCCGTGCTTTCCCTGAGTCTAAGCATCCCGCGCGGTCGGGCCTCAAAAGCGATTAGTTCAAAACCGTAATCCTTCGATACCGATCCCCAAGTTAATGGTTCCCTTTATGTATCTGGAGGATTCTTTTAGCCTCGAGAGGTGGGTTTCAGCTGGTCGCGATCGATAACGGAGCATAGATAAACCAGAAAGACAATATCAGTCAGCAGTGTTAGATACATGAGAGACCCAATAATACTGCGGTATTTGGTAGGGTCCACCAATTCCCATGTAAATCGCTCTAGCTTGGTATGAGCCATTGTTGTGGCATAGGTGTCACAAGTTTTCATTCCAAATTTGTTTAACAATTCAAGGGCATATTTGGACTGACTCAAGAAAATACCACGGGTGATTGATGAACTTGCAGTCCTAGAAAGAACGTAAGTTCACCCATCATGGACATTTCAAAATTTTTCTTCATTAGTTTTGCAAAAGCGATTGAAAACTTTTTTATGTGTAGACCCAAAATGATGTCATCCACGTAAATTTGAACAATTAAGATATGTGCCCCGTGATATTGTATAAAAAGAGTTGGGTCAACCAACCCTTTGGTGAAATTATTAGCAATGAGGAAAGATGATAGCTTATCGCACTATGCCCGGGAGCTTGTTTGAGACCATAAAGAGCTTTGTTCAGCTTTGTAGACGGATTCGAACTCGTGATCAACGAATCCATCCTGTTACCGACATAAACCGCTTTAAGTTGTCCATGAGAAACGCAGCTGACATCCATCCGATAGACCGTCATATTCATATGAGCAATAACGCGAAATATCCGAATGTTCTCAAGACGAGCAACCGGAGCAAAAGATTCTTCAAAGTCTCCCCTCTTCGACGATAACCCTTAGCCACCAGACGGACTTATTTCGATAACATTTCCTTCAAAGATCCAATTTGTTTTTCCAAATCCATTTGACCAATGACGAGACCCTCGTTGGTCTTTCAACCGCCTCCCATACTTCAAGACGCTTGAATTGGTTGAGTTCTTCTTGCATGGATTCAATCCACTTGTTTTTGTCATTGCCTTTGATGTTTTTAGGTTCAGATTGGCACAAGAGTGCATAAATGCAATGTTCACCGCCTCGTAAGACGTTGTCCAGAACGATCGGGTTGATTCGGGTTGCCAATAATGCCTTTGAGGATGGTCTTTCGTCCATCTATGTGTGGAGGGTTGATGTTGGTATACATTGTGCGATTCTGAGGATTCAAATGGTTTGTTGAAGATTCCGCCGACATCCGTGCGCTGGCCTCATTAGCAAACGGTTGAAGAACGATTTGGATCAAAATCGCAGTGGGGTACTTCATTCGTAATATCATCACCGGTTCATCATTGTTGGAAGCGTGTGTTCAACTGCTGTGTTGGAGTCAACGTGTAGGTGCATCTTCAACAAGAGTTGTTGCAGGTGTATCGTATAGAATATTATCGTTGCAGCAAATGGAAACAATGGATACACCGAGCACGCTCATCAATATCGCCACAAGTAATGTAGAGCAAATAACCTTTCCATTTGTTGACGAAGTTAGTCGAGGGCTTTCTTCAAATTGATGATGGGGTTGAGGGAAGTTTAAACGGTTGTGACCGGTTCTAAGTCATATACTCGGCTTCATTGTAAGTTCATCGAATGAGCATGAATCGCTTCCATCACCGCTTTGTACGACGATTCCGTGATTCGAAACCTTTTGAATTATCACAAGATCCAATAAAGACTCCAATGTCAGCTTTGGCTTTGAGCTTTCCAAAGTCATCACGATCATTATTCTGATAGCAAAGAGATCCAAATACAAAAAGTTTTAGATTCGGTTTTCTATGGACAAGCTCGAAAGGTGTTTTGTTGTATGCTTAATCATCATACGGTTTTGAGTATAGCATGCAAGAGATACGCCTTCGCCCATAAGTAACTGAAGTTTAGCATTGATTAACATTGTTCGCGCAGCCACTAACGCTCGTTTTCGCTTCTTCAACAACTCGCTTTGTTCGTGTGTACGCGCAATAGATGTCTGATGCTGAATTCCCACTTTCTCATAGAATTCACGAAGGGTTTTGTTAACAAATTCGCCTTTGTCGCTTCCGATGATTCCGACGGTGTTTGAGCTGAACTCGTATTTTTGTGAAAGGTGATGATCAATTGTGGAGCTTGGTCTTTGCTACGAAGAAAGTAGACCCAAGTCCATCGTGAGTAGTCATCAACAATTACTAAGATGTAGCGCTTGCCATTGATCGCCACGCACACGGGCCACACAAATCCATGTGAAGAAGATGAAGCACATGCCGAGTCGTGGTTCCACCTTTGAAGGAAAATGAGCACGAGTGCTTTTTCCTTGTTCACAAGCCGAGCAAAGGTGATCTTTGAATACCGAATCGGGAGTCCTTCAACTAGTTTGTGTCGAGCAAGGTTGGTGATGGTTTGAAAGTTTAGATGTGACGACGCGCTATACAGCCGGATTTTGTTGATGTTTCCTTTGAAAGTAAGCAAATGGGAGAGGAAGCAACCATGTCTTGCATAGAGATAGTGTAGAGACTAGAATTACGCGAGCCGCATATAAGGTCATTTCCTTGTAGATCACTTAATGAAACAAGTTTTCTCCCGAAAGCAACCTCCAAATCTCCATCACAAAATTGACCCATCGAAAACAGATTGTGACCGAGGCCTTCCACATAGTAAACCCCGATTTGATGTTCCCATTGACATAAGTTCCAGAGCCCATGATAAGCTGGTGATCATTCCCTAACCCGACAGCCAATGAACTTTGCAATAAAGTTTGATAACAGCTTTAAGATTGCCCGTCATGTGTCGGAACATCCGCTATCAACAATCCAGAGAATGATCAGACACCGTGATTACACAATGCATCTAATACTGATGGAATAGAAGTAGATGTGGAACCCAAATGTTAGAGGGTTCCATAGTAGCTATAGTAGATATACACTCATTAATAGCTTTAGGTATCCACTTAAATCCTAGTGTGTTATATATCCATTTCGGCCATCTATAACTACTCTTTGCTTTAGTCTTAGTGAATGCACTAGGTGGTACTACATTCCTAGGAGTGAAACCGAGCTACTGTGGACAAAGAATGCGCTTCTTAGAATCTAAAGATGGCGGTCTACCGCAATGCACTTAGAAAGATTAGTGGGCCTAGAGGTATTCCAGTTGTTAGGATTCCTTAAACGAGAGATGATAGCTTTAGCAACACATTTATCATGACAATCGGAATTCATACTTTTACCACAAATATCACAAGGTGCATCGATCAATATCAAAAGTACTTAACGGTTTAGCATTCGCTACATCACTATTTCTATTACATTTGCCGACGAATATCTATAGTGGAAGCAACGTGAGTCTTATTCATAGTCCTAGGGTGTTCTACTACTTTAGCATTCTTGATTGATCTTTTCTTAGGTCGCAACTTCCTATTCTTCGATTGAGTGCTCTTAGGTCGTGGTGCGGACGCTTGGAAAAGGCTCAACTATTCCCTGCTTCAAGAGAAGGAAGCACGCTAGCTACTTGTGATTTGGCAAGAGAGATTCTAGGTGCATGAGTACTAAGTGTTTACGGGCTAATCTCTTAATGATGTTAAGTTGTTCATACTTTCCTAACATTTCTCTTAACTTGAGGATAGTGTGAATCGATCTTGATTTTCGTGATCTAACATTTCCAAAGAAAATGCATAACTTCCTTAGTGTGTGCAAGATAATGATCAAGTTCATTTGATGCTTCATCACGAGTCTTTTGAGTAAATCAAATATGACACCATATTCCTTTTAACTTTTACAAGTTCTTGTTCATATTTTGAGATTTGACACTTAAAAGACACGCTTTGATCATCCAGCTGCTCAATTTAGGATCAGATTGCACGAATCGGTTGATTTTGTGTTGGAAAGCAAGTTGTTGATCGTGAATATCTTTTTGACACCAATTAAGACGACGTATTGCATTTGAAAGTTCGCTTGACAATCGTTTGTTTTCAACTTTTAAGGACTCGACCAAGCACATTATCGTTCTCAACATTTACCACGTATAAACAAGATCGCCAGAGATATTATCAAATGCATATGACAAAGAATTCAATAACACAACATTTTGAACATCAAAGACAGTATGACATCTTCCAAGAGTCGATCAATATCTTTTCTCAACATTTTCTTTTTACGCTTAGTGTTAGAAATAGATGTTTCTTCTAAAACGCCTTCATGACCCCAAGTTCCTTATGAAAATCCTTTTCCCGTGCAATTGCACAACTTTTCAAGTTTTAACATTAGGTAAAAGATTTTTCAAAAATGTCTTTGTTCTCGTAGGCGATTGAAAATGTTCAACTTTGATTTCGTGATCGATATTCTATCTCATGTTGTAAAATTTGAGGTCACCATGAAAATGTCAAAATATCAAGAATTTTTCGATTTTCAGTTTTGAAGTTTACTTCACTAATGGAAGGTAAAGGACCATAAGTTTGTGCAAAGTCTGTGTTGGGATTAACAATAGAAGACTCGTGTGTTTTGATGATAACTCTTGGTGTGTTGAAGAACCGCTGGTGTGACGAAAGTGACCGCTTTGAATAATTAAAAGGTTTGTTGTAAACAACTTTTTTAATTTTGATCGACTCTCGCCTTCTCGTGATCTAATTCCTTTGACGATGATATTCAACAACATTCATAAATGTAATTATCAATTTTATATTCCTGCACCGAAACTTCGTGGATTTGGTTTGAATATTTTGGTTGAAAGCTTAGGTTTGTAATCAGCAAGATTCGGTCCATATCCATTTGGATTTGGTTTTAAAGTAAACTTTTCAATGGTCTGGACCGACTCGCCATGTTTGTAAACAAATGCTTTAAACTCTTTAAGTTTGTTTTGCAAGCCGATAATTTCTTCAAGATGATCATCTATTCGCTTCGTTGAATGCTTTTTGTATGCAGAGAATCGTTTTTGACAAGTTAACAACTCATTTTAGCTTTTTGATTTTCCAAGGTGAGAGCGCTAATTTGCTTTTTATGTTCATGTTTCGTTGTTCTATTTCGCATAACAAAGCATTCTTTCGCTGCTAGATCATCGATCCGTCGCTCTAAATATTTTTCGCTTTGATAAGATTTGGCAAAGGTCGCTTCAAAACCGCTTTCACGCTTTTTCTTGAGTTTTGAAAAGTTGAGTTGCTTTTGTAAACATTCAAAATCCTTGTTAACAAAGGCATTTTTACTTTTCAAGTCCCGACAATGGCACATTCTTCCACTATGGTTTGTTGGTCTTGTATTAAACGAAAGCAAAATCGATGAGGCAAAAGTTCGCGTTCAACGAGTCACAACATGATCATTCGAGATCCTCAAGTATAACCACGAGTCAATTTGATTATCAAGGAAACCGCTTGGTCATCTTGATCGCCAAATATAACTACGGGTCTAGTTGAAAATCGCCGAATGAGATGTGGATGACTCATTTTGAACATTCCAGCCTTGCCGGATCCGATGTTGGCAGATGAGATCGTGAGATAAATATGGTTTGTTCGGTACCGAGACAAGCCATCAGGTCATACACCGGGCCTGCGGTCACTATGTGTAACGCCAGCATATTAGCCATCAACATATGTACCGCATTGGCCCGCAAGTCCTCCATATCATCATCTCAGTCAAGATTTGCCATAAAGCTCTCGTTTTGTCCGTGAGAGTTCCACCGCCTTCATCCTTAAGAGCCAAAAGAAGAGCTCTTTGAAATAAGCACGCTCTTAGTCCTTGGCTTTGGGCATGCATTAGCCAGTGTCCCTTCATCTGCAGCTTGTAGCATCGAAGACCATTCAACCCATTCCGAGTTTCGCTCCACCACTTGAGCTCATTATTCCTACCCACAGATTAAACCCTTGACCACCGCCCATCCGACCACCATAACCACGATTCTCAACTTCAACTCGCCCATTGTTCACAACAACCTTGATTCCTTGTATTAGATGAGGAACTAATACGGTTGTTGGATTTGTTGGTATAACGGCTAAAGGCATTAGCAATCATAGCAAATCCTTGTTGCAATGCTTCAACGGATCGGACCTCATTATGAAGTGCTTGAGCATTGTTGTTGTATGGAACCAATTGATTTTGTTGAGGTTGATGATTGATCGTTGTGGGTTGAAGCAGCTTGGTTGAGTTGCGGTTGAGGAGAATAACTGTTTTGAGCATATAAGGCAAGTTGTTGATTTTCCGGATGTGTGGGTGGAGCAATTTGAGCACGGAGAATCCTTTCCCTATCAACTTCCTTTCATGAGGTTTCAAGTAATCATACAACAATCCGTAGGTAGAATGATGCATGTTCTTCGCTTGACGGAGAAAAATGACATACTTCTCCCATTCAGACCAAGACTACTCAGGAACTTAGTATTCACATCAATTCTTGGCATGATGATGTTGTGTTTATCCAAATCATTGATGATGTCCAAAAATCGATGATGATAGGACTTAGTGTTCTCCGTGTTCAATCATGAAGTGTTCATAAGCCAAGTAAATTTTTGATTCCAAATCTCCCCGATTGAGTACGATCCTTCCATAAGAAGATCTAATATGATCCCACATTTTTGTGCGCTTGAGCATCAACACTACTTAAGAATTGGGTTTGGTAATCCTAGAGGATGTATTCCATTGCAAGTTCATCGCCTTCATAGTGTAGAAGTTCTTGAGGATTCAAGTCGCAAAGTAGAAATGTTGGTTTGTTCATCTCTTGGTGGAATGGCATTGGATCTCCTGTACAATGACAAGAGGCATCTCAAATGGACCTTCCAAGATAACCTTCTTTAAGAACTTTCCATGTGGCTACTTTAGATCACAAAACCTAAAGAACCTTATCACCCATTGATCGTAGTTTCCTGAGTGAGCATTGGAGGTCTATCAAGTGATCCAGCCTCATGAATTGATTGTTGGTCTTAAAGCTTTCACACATCTTTGCAAACCAAGTGGTTCCTTCATAGTGTTCCTTGATGGATGTTGATTGAATTCATTTGTGTATCGTTGAACTTGAAGACTTGGTGGTGGTTGAACCATTTGAGGTTGTGGATTTGCAGAAGTTGTGGAGTATGTTGTTGATTAAATTGTTGTTGATAAATTGTTGTTGTTGATTCCATTGTTGATGTTGTGGACTTAGTTGTTGTTGTCGGTGAGGATAAGTGTAAGGGAAATAGTTAGAGTATGGTGGTTGTGACATGTTGATAAACTTGTGTTGGTAAAATGGATCTTTGTAGTCGAATGAACCTTTGTTGATGAAGTGTCCTTAGCCGTAGAAAAGACAAGAACCAAGTAGCACTTATGCGTAAAAACACCAAAAGTTACGCCAGAATAAATGAGGAGTTACGCTGAGGTTTTAGCTTACGCCGTAGTAGGATAAAAGCACTAAAGTTATGCGAGACAAAAGTTAGGCGAGAAAGTTAGGCGAGGATTACCTTATGCGTAAGACCAAGTTTACGCAGTAAGTGAATCTTATGCGAATTTCTACGCCGCAGTTTATGCTTATGCCAATTTTAGGTTTTTTCAAATGATCTTTTACACTTCACAGGGCAAAAGATATCCAAAGTCGACGTATTTTCAGACTTATCCAAGTAAGAAAACACGGAATAAACCAGAAAATGAAGATCAAACCAAGGAAAAATCTTACGCGTAATTTTAGGGTTTTATACGCAGTAGATTACTCGTAATTTGATTTTGCCCAAATGTGTTTCTAAACCACATTTTTGTTATGGAATAGCTTCAATAGTACCAAAAGAACACAAAAGTGTGAAATTTTGATGTACCAAATCCTTAAACAAGTTACGCAGTAGAACACACCCACCTAACAAAAACAAGCTTAAAAACGTGAACCACACGTAAAGTTTGAAACTTTTTGCCAAAAACAAGTATTTTAACACCTCAAAACATTGAAAGTACAAGAATCTTGAATTAAAAAGTGTAAAAACGAAGTTTTAAGATAACCAAAGATCATGCTATCTTTACGCAGAAGACCCAAAACCAAACTTCAAAAACAAACGTATAACCCAACTATTTGGCTTATTGATACCACCGTTAGGTCACTAGTTTTACAACACAAGCATCAAGTATAAAGAGATAGAGAAGATGGCGATGAACAAGTATCCAACACACACACAATACATATAATAAGACGGTTTAGGCAAAGAGTATGAATGAGAGAAAAACTTGAACAACCAACCCTCAAATGAGGGTTATTACATGGTTTATATAGGAGAGCTTAGGCAACACTCTCTCCTTCCTATTCTTATGGCTGGGCTAAGCTTATGGGCCTTCTACATAAGCTTGACATAAAACAAACATAAAGGCCATAATAAAGCTACCTATTACATATGAAATATAAATACTTGAAATATCTTAGAGTGATTCCAAACCAGAGGATAATGAGAAAGTGATGAACCCATATCCCATATCCGTGATATTTAGCCCTAGCACTTGACGCCGCTACGCTATCAAGACCGACACCATAATGCACTTCTGCTATGACAAAATCAATCATACCAGCCATGTAGGGGAGACGTCACTCGCCAAATCACTGACATACGCCGGCCTCCATCCCACAATGTGAGCAAGATATCTTTATTATTATTATTATTATTATTATTATTATTATAGTCGCATAAATCTAGTTAATTATATCCAATTTAAAAAAGATTTTAATATGGTTGGAGAGTATATTAGCAATTTTATGTTTTAACAACTCTAAAATATTTTAAAAGCTTTACGAATCAACTTTTCATTTTGAAGCTACTTATTTAAAATAAAACTTTGAAATTAATGTATCTAAACGGAGCTACGTGAAAATTTCTTTTGGGGAAGGAATTCGGTCTCAAGAAAAAATTCTTGAATAGTTTGGAACAAGATAAATTCTCCAACCAAAAAATGTGGTTTTAATTGGTACTGGTAAGGATTGTAACCGAGCCATGCATGTTGTATAAATGGTTATGTGGCTTCCATTCAAAGCTTCATGATTCTTGGTCGCTTACTCGGGTTTATCTTGTAGCTCCACCCCTTAGACTTTTGACTGGACTTGGTTTTGGGCAAGTTGAATCAAGAATGATTTAAGTACCCTAGACTCTAAAGGTCAACCTTCGGAATTTGTTGGCTGGGTCAAATTTAAAAGAATGGGTATCTAATAAGTGCCTTAAAGGCATTGAGCACAGTATGTATGGTTAGACAAACCCTCAAAAGAATCATTCGCTTGCCTATATTGAGTTGAAGCAAATATTAATTGACCTCACGCTTACGCTTAAGTAAGTTTCCCAAACTTACATCGTTGTTACCCCAAAAACCTCCTGTTCGCAGATATTGTTGACGTTTCAACTCAACCCAATCGGCTCCAAGATAAAGATTAAAATTCGGAGTTTGTGGAATGTCTTCTATAATTAAGATTTTCTTTGGATGACATCTGATAACTCTTAATTTGCAAGTTATCTTTGATCGATTTTATATATTTTTTATCATTAATTTTTAAAAACTTTTGGTACTTAATCATGAAATAAATGATTATACATCTCTTGGAAGCTCAATAGATGAAAATGTTGATAAATGGAATAAAACAAAGCAAAAGGATGAGTCAAAAAGAATTCGAACGAAGAAACCAATGTTTACATGACGCATGACAAAGTTGTTGCCTTGTCTTGATCATAACTCTCTCTCTCATATTAACTTCGGTTGAGGTAATTAAAAAAGACACAAAAACTATAAAAAAAAAGCTAAAATTAGATTATGTCTTAACTTTAATATAAAATACAATAAATTAAAGAAATATATTAGAGTTATTATGTTATCGCTAACTATGATTTTTTTCTTTAAAGGGTGCTTGGTTCGTTGTAATGTAATGTAATATGGTGTAATTGTAATTTGAATTCTATTGTAATCCTGTTTGTTTCACTAAAATGAGGGAATTGTAATCTATAAACATTATATAGGTTGTTTGATTTGCAACGTAATTGTAATGGAATTCACCCTAATTACATCAAATGAGGGAATTCGTTAAGTAGCAAATTGTATGAAATGTCTTAGTTACATTGTAACTCAAGACTTTACAATTGTAGTTATCAGTATTTATAAATTATTATTATTATTATTATTATTATTATTATTATTATTATTATTATTATTATTATTATTATTATTATTATTTTATTATTATTAGTATTATTTTTTTATTATAAACATCACTTTATTAGAAACTCAAAGGATTTACAAAAAGTTAGGAAGTCGGCATTAACTGGGCTCCCACCCTCTAACATGTAGTTCTAATCTACTAAAGATATGTTCAAGAAGACGCCGATCTCCTGATTAACGGTAAACTTCTGATGCGCTTTAGTAGGGTTACCGATCCTTCTCGAATTCCCCCAAAGGAAGAGAGTTATAGAGAAACCCGTGATCAAATGTCGCACATTTACCGTGACTACATCGCTATTGCCAAACTATTCAACCGCACCCACCCTAAGTATGTAAGTCAACCATATAGTTGTGTTAGGGGGACGACCAGATCGACATGCATCTGGCCCACCGCCCCAAGACATAGAGTTAAAGATATCAAATTCTGGACGTAGTGATTTGTCCCTTATCACCGCAGAGCCCAATATCAACCTCTTTGCTAGCCGAATCCCGCATCGAGCATATGTCAAGGGTATCACGCACTACAGAGCCGGTATAATGCCAATGATACCAAAGACAGACACCGCGTGATCCCGAGTAAATGCTCCAGAATACTGGAATAAGCCGAAAGCATGGCATCTATGTAGTGGCCGCGGCACATGTAAACAGAATAGTAACATACGCAGTAGTTCTAAAGACCATGGTCTGCCCCTGCCTGGACATCTGAACAACCAACCTAAGCCGCTTAGGAAGTATGGTCCTCTTTTTGTGATCTCCATAAAGCCATCTGTCGAGCAGATAAGCAACAGGCGGGATCAGCCATTTTGATAACACGTGTGAAAAATATATCTGCCAATTTTTTCATAAGTTTTGTGAAATATATATCTGCCATTTATTATTAGTATTTATAAATTATTATTATTATTATTATTATTATTATTATTATTATTATTATTATTATTATTAGTATTAGTATTATTATTATTATTATTATTATTAGTATTATTATTATTATTATTATTTTATTCAGATATTTTTAAATTAAAATAATATAAAAAAATACATTATATTATTACTATTATTATTGTACTTATTGATATACTACTTTTATATTATATTACCTTTCTAGATTATAAAAAGTTTTATTATGATTTTTAAATTATCAATAAATATAGACATAAATAATAATAATAATAATAATAATAATAATAATAATAATTATTATTATTATTATTATTATTATTATTATTATTATTATTATTATTATTTTTTATTGTTATTTTTTTATAAAACATCACTTCTTATGTAAAATGTAACCAAATGGACACAAGAAATTATTGGGGAGCCTCAAACAATCTGAGCTCCCCAACTCCTTAGAATAGCAAAACTAATCCTATCAAGATATGTTACCGCTGGCCCGCCCAATGTCTTGAGTTATAGAGAACTTCCGGATCCGCTTAAGTAAGGTCACCGCTGCCAAATTTCAAGTTCTCCTAAGTGAGGAAAATGAGAAAGGGTGAACCCATATCCAATGTTCTGTACATTTGGCTTCGTATTTGATGCTACATTGCCATGCAAGGCCAACTACTACACCTACTCCAAGACAAAATCCATCATCGGTGAGCGGGGACGCCCGTCAAATCACACATACGTCCTTTCCTCCCTCCATCCAAGAAGAGCAAGAGCATCGGCTGGCCGTGAAGACTTGCTCCTCCCTTTCTCCACCCAATCCGATGTCAACCTCTTTACGAAGCCAGCCCCGCACGAGAACATATCAATCAAAGTGTCACGCACTATGTTGTGCCATGTTTAATACCAATACAAAGACACGATTACAAAGCATGGTCTCCGTGAATATCCCCGGGAAAACTTGGATGTCAACACGATTTGAACTGAAGAGGGAACGCCTAGTCGATAACATAGACACCTGTAGTTCCGCAGATTCATAGTCTCGCCCCAACCAACGCTATCGACCACTCGAGCCAGTCTGGAAGTATGGTCTTCCATTTGCGACTCCATAGGGCCATCTCGTCTCGCGTAGATAAGGTATGGATTCAAATTGGCTTATTAACGTGTGAAATATAACCGCCAATTTCTTCATGAGTTTGGGGGCAACAATTTCACAAGAGCTACCCAAAAGGCCGGTCTCCATTTTCTCGTTAAAACCACCAGGCATCATCAAAGGAAGATCCGAAGCACCAACACCGTGATCGGCTCGGAAGTTCGCCTCAGAGGTCACCGATGGAGTCCGTGGCAAGCGAAGACATAATTCAAAAACATCACCGCAGATATACACCAAGTCCCCCAAATTCAAAAGGAAGAGCTGCTAGTCTCCATGCCAATTTCCAAACCCGTGCCCGAGGTAAGGACAATTCGCTCCAAAGAGAGCTAAGCCGCTTCATCGAAAGAAATCGAGCATGTTCAAAGAGACCGGGGAGCATGTGCGATAGAGAAATATAGCTTGGAAATGCCAAGACACGCATCTGGTAGTAGCAACTCACATGGGGGATCATCATTAAGCAAGAATGGCCCATAAGTTCAATAGTTTTAGAAACTCGCTTCAAAACGAAGCTATCGCTAAACTCAAGGTCAACACCAATGTGCCCACCCGTAATTTTACACCATGCAAAGGCCCGCAATATTTGGGGGAAAACACCGCGAAGTCCGCTTCTAGGATCTTCCCTTGGCCAAAAAAACATCGGGCTTATCGACGCTGGAAGGTGCAATCCATAACGAGGTCCATCGAATCATAATGAGTTCCGTGGCCTTCCCAACCAACGAGTATCTCCAATGATCGTACTATCATCTAGGTACCAAGAAAGTGGGAGAGAATTATTTTATATTATATATATATTATTATTACATATATATATATATATATTATTATTATTATTATTATAAACGTCCCTTGTTAGAAGTTAATAGAATTTATAAAAAATTAGTGGAAAACCGAGAAAGGATTTGGGCCCCCACTCCTCTAGCTATAGCAAAACAAATCCTACTAAAAATATAAGTTGCAGCACGCACCCCAATGTCTTGAGTCACAGAATACTTTCGGATCCGTTTCAGTAAGATTGCCGCATCCTTCTCAAATTCTCCAAAAGAAGATAATGAAAATGGGAGAAACCTATAGTATTATTATTATATTCAATTATAATACTAATTATTATTATTATTATTATTATTATTATTATTATTTTATATTTTTTCAATATAGTATATTTTATTTTTATATTAATTTAATTTACTAATATATAATTATTATATTATTATTTCAATTTTTAAATTATTATTATTATCATTTTATAATTATACTATAATAAAATTATTATTGTCATGAGTAACACTCCATCCGTCCCAAAATAATTGTACTCTTTTAACTTTTTAAACTTCTTTATCAACTTTAATCTATAATATTTTTGTTTGTGTTATATAATATTTAATAAAAATTATATCAATGAAATATACATTTAAAAACCAATTCATTCATATATTTTACATTAATATTATATACCTCCCCTCCCATTTTTTATCATCTCCGTTGATTTGACCCTTTTTGCTCAATTTTCATAATATATTTATTTGTGTTATATAATACTTGATAAAAATTATACCAATGAAAAATACATTTAAAACCCAATACATTCATATATTTTTCATCAAGTATTATATAACACAAACAAAAATAACTACATCAAAGCCAAGAAGAAAGCACTAAAGCCATACTGGACAATAATTTTGGGACGGAAGTAGTAATACAAACAAAAATATTTAAAATTAGAGTTGAAAAAAAAACTTCAAAAAGTCGAAAAAATGACAATTATTTTAAGACGGATGGAGTAGTATATTGAGTTATGAATTTCCTATATTTTGGTAATCTTTTTGTTTTTTCAATTTTTTGAATTAAATTATGTTGTTAGTTAACCAAACACAATTACAAATTTTATCAATCGATATTTTAATTCTTTAAATTAAAATTCATTCAAATTACAATCTTTTGAACAAATTACATTTTCCTCAAAAATATTTTGCGAATTAAACGCCCCTAACTAATTTAAAGGTTATGTGGGTTAGTGTGGGCAAACAGGGCTTCCTAGTATGTCTCAAACATATCATATGCGTACCATATTTGTAGTGGAATCCTTGTTTGCTAGTTAATAGACACAACATAAAATAAGATTTGATTTAGCTTATTCATACTATTTTTTTTACTATTTTTTTATCAAAAAGCTATAAATCTAAAACGCGAATCAGAATATAAAAGTTTAATAAGCTCAAACGCTTTAAAATCACGAAATAATGAATAAACTTAATAAAAACTCAAGTACTAGACTCAAAAGGGGACAAAGTATTAAAGTGGCAGGCTATGCAGAACCCGAAGAATAGTGTATCCCAATAAGATATCAAATGATTTGCACCTTTAGCGTAGTCAGCATGGCTTTATTATCATCATCAATTCTTACTTCATCTGCAAGTAAAATCACTACAAGACTTGTGTTTCATATCATTTCTATGTCATTAAATTCAAAGGAAACCATGGGAAATGTCGTCTTTTTAGTTGTTTCCACCTTCCATGCCACATTTCAAAAACCATTTATTTTATTTTATTTTACTTACATATATTTATAAAAATTGGGATAGCATACCGCAGATGCTGAAATCTTAGGTTCTAGCAGTTGCAGACAATTATCGATATACGATATTTTGGTAAGTGTTTCGTATAACGTTCAAAATAAAATGTGAAAATATCAAAATGTAATTTGCAAAACGGTTACCCATGCATGGCAACAAAATTTCTAACGGCTTATTTAGTTTTTATAGTTTTCAATTGAAAGTATAAGGGGTATTAAAAGAGGTAAATTAGACAATTAACTTTAATTTTAGAATAATTAAGTTTTCAAAAAATGAGGTATATGCAGTTATTAAGATAGTCATTTATGTGTGTATGCTTGCATGTTCTTTTATGTTTTAAATATATCAATACAACAATAGTAAAATTATTTGTGGTTCTCATTTGATTGATGGATTAAGTTAACATTCTGTGTTTTAGACGTTTTGATTAATCTTTGTTTGTTTGTTTTTTTAAAACACAGAATGTTTAACGTTTGTTTGTTTATGTTCATATTTTAGGTCTAAACAATTATGTTTAGATTTAGGTCCATTTAATAAGGTTGTCTTTAATAAATTCATCATAAATAAGTTACTTTCTAAAAACTAAAACAAACAAAAAGCTTTTAATTCATTTCAAATTTTAGATGGTAAAAAATTTCAAATATTATTACAAAATTTCAAATTTAAAAACTTTTAAACTTTTGGTTCTTTAAAATTTTAAAAATATTTTCAAATTTCAAAATTTTTAAAATTTACCAAATTTACTTACGCTTTATAAATAAAATTTACAAACAAATTAAAAAGGGATAATTCCATATATACCCAATCTAAACATCAAAATGTCATATATACCCAAAATACAAGTTTTGAATGCATGATTTACAATGAAGTTAAAGCATGTTTTGGGTAAATATGACATTATGATGTTTAAGTTGGGTACATATGGAATTGCCCCAATTAAAAAAATGCTAAACATCAAAAATGATTGTGACAAAATTTAATCATCAAAATACACAATAAACTTTACATCATATAAATTATTTACAAATACACTTGCAAACAAAATACACACCAAAGTGCACAACTAGATTTACATAAAAAAAAAACACAAAGGTCATATAAACTTATATAAAAAATACCAACAAATATTAAGAGGTAACTAAACGGTTTCCGATTACGGCAATCAACACCACAACAGATTCCGGCGGCGAAAATAATTAAGAAAACTTTTAATGTCAACCAACATATAAATATGATAATTTGAGTTTTTTTAATGATTAAAAGTTTATGTCCTTGTAGCACAAGTTAAAAAAATCCGATTTTATAAATAGGGGAGACAATGTATATAAAAAGGCCATTAAAGTATTTAATTTTTTATTATTAAGATCACTTATGTATCTAAATAGTATTTAGATTACACATTTATGTGTTTGTTTTCATCTTCTCTTTCTATCAGTTATCAAACAACTATTATCCGGTTTTTTTACTTTTAAACTATTTAAATTATAATTTAGCTTTTATGATATACTAGTATGAAGCATTCTCGGCGCTTCTGGCAAGTAGGTGCCCTAACGACAGACAATTAACAATATCCGATATTGTGATAAAACACAGAAACCAAAAATCGTGTTCTCTTAATAGTTGAACCTGCCTCTTTCTGAGATAGAGCAAGAGGAATTTTTGGCAAGAGCACTCTAACTTCATTTTGTCAATATATTGTCCCTAATACTCTCTTGAAATGGAAATGATAAATTATCTTTGAGGTAATGGTCGTCTTAAATATTAATCTAGTTTTTGTTTTCAAATGTGTTATGAGTTGTTATGGGTTCCTGTCACTGGCTGAAATGCGTATATGTTGTTTTGGTATTTGAACTCAAAGCTTTGAATGGGCCATATAAACCAATTCGATGAAAGTGACCTATGAATCTATGATGATTTCATAAAAGGTACCTATGCTATGTAAAATGTTACTGTTTTTTATAATTTATATGTAAAATAAGCACTTTTTGTGACAAAACACGCGATGATTCTTTGACAAAATATGCAATGCTATTTTCCCCGCGATCAAGAAATCAAAAGATACTAATGACAGTAATAGCAGGAACGCGGTTTAATATCTAATGATGTATCTCGTTCCATAAAGATGATGGTTTCCATTTAACTTTGGTATTAACTTTGGTATAGTGGTAATTCATATGGAAACGTATTTTCCTTCTTTTGTTTATGAATCTTTTCCTCTTTAAACTTTAAACATCACATTCAATACCTATTAAATATTTAATATTACTCTTTAAACATGTTTCCTTTCTATGTTTAGACGCATGGTTGTTATAAAAAGTCATAGTTTTCTTTTATGTTGAAACGCATGGCAACACTAAATTTCAATTTTAATGTTTCAACATATCAAATTAGGGCTGAGCATCGGGCCGCTCCTGAACCTAATCCCTAACCCAAGTGCTCAAACACAAACCGAACCCGACCCGCCGCTTTGGTTTCGGTGACAGCCAGATGGGATCGATCGGTTGGTTTGATCTGTTTGTTTGTTGTTTTTGGTTTTCGCCAGTCCGACCCCATCCCAACTATCCCTAATCACTAAACGAAAAACAAAACCCATTCCTGACCCGTTTGAGATCTGGCTCGGGCGGGATAGGATTCAGACTCTAGATCTGTGAGTTCGGGCTTGTTTTGCACCCCTCTATATCAAATACATAGCTACCTTGACTTTTTTTCAACATTCAACTTTCAACATTTGATTATTTTTTCTTTTTATATAGTTTAAATATGCAATTAATTTATACTTTAATATTTGTTCTTTCACGAGCTAGAACACTTTAATCAGTTTTGATCAATAAAACCTTGCTTGTATCAATTTTGATCAAATTCATGTTGAAAAACTAATTAAGCTATTCTAAATGATTTTTAAACATGCGATGATGATTTTTAAACCTACGATGAGTATAACAAACCAATAAACCTGCTCTGAATAGATATTATAATAAGTGTCGTGCATTTATTCTCTTGCAATATTCGCCGATGAATTTAACTGATGACGTATAGTCTATATCCGGGTCACGAACCCGACCAAAGCCCAATACTGATAAGCTCAAGACGAACGCTACTGATAAGCGTTTAGCCCACAAGGCCCAAATACAAATCTATTTAAGGAATAGATATCGGATATCTCTTAATCAAGGAGATAATCATTCCCAACCGACTTAAAGGATACCAGTTGAGGAACACGGAACCAACATTCCGCCGTGTATAAAGTGGAATCACATCCCTCGTTTAAGGTACGATCTACAAACCCTAATTCTCCTTAAACCCTAAAACCAATTACTTACTCTCACGCCGGAGGATAATCGTGGGAGACAATCCCTCAGAAGCCTAATCTGTCTTTTGTCTCTTACGCGAGGCTCAAGCAATAATTCTCAATTAGTCGGAGCCGAGCTTCAAACAAGGAACTTCAACTTTTGTATCAACAAGTGGCGCCATCCGTGGGACCCACTTAAGAACCAAGACTAGAATGACGAAGCATGGAAATCACGATCGCAGTCGGACCTTATGGGAAAGAAGCGCCAGCGGACTAACTCCTAAGCGGCATTTCTGGGACAACCAGCGCTAAAAACAAGTGGATCGGGCCAAGACTTGTCTTCCCTTCCGGTGGAACCGCCGAACAACCCAAGCCACTACAACCACCACGAGTGGAGTAGATCCATCGCACACCGTCTTTACTACTCCCTTTCAATCGGTGCTAGAACCGACCCGACAAAGGCACCGATGCACTGACCAAATAAGGGTGTAGTGATAGAAACAAACACACTCGCCTTCGAGGGTGTCGCACCGTGAAGCCAGACTGAAGATTTCGTATCCCAAAACTACGAAACATTAACCGCCTCATGCAAGAAGAGAAGAAGAGATCGTCGGAACTTGAAAGCTCGACTATTTCGATTCTCAATACGAGACTTCCCAATCAAGGCCGTAGTTAGAAGGCCGAGAGACAAACGACCCCCAGATTCAACGAATAGGGAGGAGAATCGAGATGATGAGACATCTCACTCGCATCATCCGAGGAGAATGATGAAGATGAAAAGCCGCACCAATGTCCACACTGACTGGTAGGCAGTAATCCAAGACAGGCTCGGGACTAACACTATTCTTAAAGAAAGTCCTCCGAGTACAAACTCAGAGGGATAGGCGCCGCAGCCGAAAGAGGAAAAATCCTGCCTTCAAAATTCCTGACAACGAGGATAGCGAACTGACACCGAAGTCCGTAAACGAGATATAATGACCGGGAGGATGAAGATATCCTCCCTTGGCGCCGTCAAAGCGTGGATGCGTTTACTCTACGCATCGCTGACTTCTCGAAAGAAAGAAGGCGCATGCCGCCAACGTAAAGACCTATGACGAACAGTGACCCTCGATGATCACCTCAAAATTTTTGAATCACTGCGCATAATTGAAAACCGCCACGCTCGTGGTGCCACATGTTCAACTCCACACTAGCGAAACGCTGAATCGTTCAGAAGCTTCCACGCAGAAGCATCAACAGCTTTGAGGAATTGAGAAAGGCGTTTCGCCTAAACTTTACTCAGAGGAAGAAGTGCGCTAAAAATCTTAATGAACTCAGTAAAGCAACGCCAAGGAGAATCTACAAGTCATTCATGGAACGCTTCAAAGACTAATGCATGCAAGTTAAAGCATGCCCGTAAGTATTGAAAATTTTCGGTTTCATGAACGGGATTAATAATCCGTAACTCATCAAGAGGTTGAACGACAAGATTCCCTGAAACTTGATGAACTCATGAAACGCCTCGGCCCTTTGTCCAGGGAGAAGTCATACGGGATAGTAAAGGAACTACTCGAATCCACCACGTGAACAACCTCGGGAGACAATCCAACGACCGGTAGTAACCGTAATAGAGCTATCGCAGCCGGGGAGCAGGAGGATAATGATAGATACACCTCGCTGATCAAGACACCAAAGGAAATACTCGCGAACGAAGGTGCGAATTTTCCAAGATCGCGCAGATGCGCACTCCGAGGATCGGGCAAGATGAAATGGATATTGTGATTACCATGCACGTAAGGGCCATACCACTAACGAATGTGTCCAATCAAGCCACCATCGACAAGATGGTTAGAAAGTAGATTGACCACTTGGTCAAAAACATTAAAGAGGGAAAAGATAAACAAAAGAGTGGGAAACAAGAAGCGAGACACCCAAAGATAAGGCCGACACGATCTACATGATACAATCATGGCAAATGCATCACCGAGAAGGTCACCAGAGTTTTCCGAAGAGCGAAATCTTTTCCTACTCTAACTGCGACAACGCAGCAGTATATAGCCACTCACCATTGAGATCGGGCATGGGGTCACGATGACCATCGCGACAGTACGCCGGGAGCATCGGCTAACATCATGTATGAGCACCGCTTCAAACGACTCGGCCGAAATACGCAGCCGCTAAGCCCCGTAACGGCGCTAACCGGTTTTACGGGTGAAAAGATATGGCCCATGGGGCAATTATTTATTACCAAGATTGGCAATGCGTAACACTCGGACAAATGGATGGAATTTATGGTGATCAAATCCCTTCGCCATACAATGGCATTATCGAAGACCGGATATCGCCATGCGCCGCAGGCCATCAACAAATAACATCGATGCCGAATTCCCAGAAAAGGGGCATTGTTACTCTTTACAATGCCACGGTATCAAATAGAGAATGTAACACTGTTATACGCGAAACAAGCACCATCCGAACCTAACGCAAACCAAGGTCCCAAACTCGGAAGGTTGCGACCCTAATACCCCGAACAGAAATAGCCATCGGAGGGTTATTTCCGACAATCCAAGAAACAAATGTGGCGCTTCTGCAAAGAACTCGGACATTTTTGCATGGGAGCCAAAACACATGACAGAGTGCCACGCCAATCACGAGCATAAACCGAGAATCCGGCAGCGGTACTTCACCAATACGCCGTAAGAGGCGCGGCCAAGCCCCGTGAGCGCCGCAAGCAATTCCGCAGATACATAAACCGGTGGATGCGAATCATGCGTGAGTCTACTACCATGACCGCTTTCTAACCCGCTATGGTAAAGAAGAGCGATGGTAGCCGGCGATGCGCGCGACTTCACCCCACCTCAACAAAGCATGTCCACAAGACCGCTACCCACTACCAGAGATAGACGGAAAATAGAGTCCCTTGTGCGGATATCCTTAAAGTGCTTCCTCGACGCGATAAAGGGATATCACCAAATACAGATGGCTAAGGAAGACGAGGAAATGCCTTTTCATACAAGCAGCGCGCATCGTTATACAAAAATGCCCTTTGGTTGAAGAATGCGGGCGCTACTACCAGCGGTTAGTGGATCATGCTTAAAAAACAGGGTCGCAACCGGAAGTCTATGTGGATGACTTGGTTATAAAGAGCCATACCGGAAGATGAGCTTGTGCGCCATAGAGGAACGCTCAAAACTCTACGAGAGATTAACATGAAGCTAACCAAGAAGTGCACATTCGGCCATCAAGGCATGTTCCTAGGATACTGATAGCCTGACGGCATAAAACCTTGTCCAGAAAAGACAAATGCGGTCATCAACTTCCTTCATCACAAGACGCCAGGAAGTCCAATCTCTTAACGGAAAGTCGGCCTACCAAATAGGTTCCTATCCAAGTCACAGAAAATCCTTACCCCTTTTCAAAACACACTCAAGAAGTGTATAAAAAAGGGTGATTTCTGGACCACTGAGGGGAAGAAGCCTTCACTCTGCTCAAACAAAGATCTAGCAACGCCCCAACACTTGTCGCACCTCGACCGGGGAAGAGCTGATCATGTATTTATCAACTCATGGGTGTTGAGCTTAGCAGCTACTAACAGATAGGGATCTGACAAACCCCTATCTATTTTGTTAGCAAAGTCAAGAAGAAGAATTTGAGATGAACCGCCATGGAAAAATTAGTTCGCATTGGTTTGCGCCAAGCGACCACGCGTACTTCCAAGCCGCGACCGACAGCAGTAATCACAGCACCAACCGATCAAGCAGATATCTCCAACCTCGATGCAGGCCAACCGACTCCGTGTGGAGTGTATGCTAGGTGAACACAACATCTCTACGACCGCGACCGCGATCAAAGGACAGATTCCGCAGACTTCATCATTGAGAAGCCGACACCGACGCAGGTACCCGCACCAAATAAGAAGGAACTACAAGATCCATGGATCTTATTTACAGATGGATCCTCATGCTGACGGGTCAGAGTCGCCTCATTCTCACAAATCCGTAGGAATGGAATTCATTTACGCGACCGTTTTGAATTTACAAATACAAACAATGAGGCGTAATATGAAGCTCTAATTGATTACGCATTGCGCTCGAATGGGTGTAATGTGAACTCGAAGCAAATGTGGATTCCCTGCTAGTAGCCAACCAGTGTTGGCGAATACGCTTGGCTAAAGAAGAAAATATGATTCAATATCTCGACAAGACCAAGACACTGATTAAAGGCTTTGATAGATTCACCATCAAGCAAATTCCTAGAGGAGAAAAAATCGCAAGGCGATGCACTAAGCAAGATCGCCGACAAGCTTTGCACACTTGTCAAAGCAAGCCGGTGGAAACACCGAAAAGCAAATCCATATTGGAGATGGAAGTCTCCACAGTAATAGAGGAGGAAGGTCCTACGTGGATGACACCGATAACGGAATTCCTAAACAAAGGAATGTTACCCCAAGAGCGTAAGGAAGCTCGCAGATACGGCCAACAACACGAGATTCAACTTCGAGACAACATACCGCACCGACGCCCTTCCTTCAACCATGGCTCCGTTTGTGGGCCCACTACAAGCAAATACGCCCGCGAGAAATCCAGAAGGTTCATGCAAAGCATGCACTCAGACCACGGTCCGTTGTGGCACGCGCCATGAGATCGTGGTACTACGCCAAACATGCACCGCGATGCGCCGGACTTAATAGGAAGTGCAACGATTGCCAAGTTCACCGACCCGCCCCACAAGAAACCACAAAGACGAGCTAACGCCAATCACATCCCCATGGCCATTCTACAAGTGGGGTATCGATATTGGTGACCTTTTCCGGCCGCAGTGGAGGATTTAAATTCCTCATAGGCTATGCAGACTACTTCACTAAGTGGATCGAAGTAAAAGCAGTGGTAACAATCACTGGCAACCAGGTGAAACGCTTCGCTTGAAAATATTGTATGCCGCCTTGGTTTGCCTGGCGAAATCATCTCTACAACGGAAACAATTATGCGAAAATCCTTTCAAGGATTGCGAGAAGTTGAACATCACACAAGACGATCGTTAAACACCCACAAACCAATGGCTTAGTAGAGTGCGCAAATCGAAGCCTAGGTGAAGGAATTAAGGCACGCCTAGAAACGCACAAAGGAAGGTGGGTGGAAGAGCTATCACATGTCTTATGGGTGCATCGAACCTCAATCAAAACTAGCACAGACCTCCCTTCTCTAGTCTACGACGAAGCCGCCATACCACCGAGATCGGCCGCCAACTATCCGCGACCGCCAAATCACGCGCAACCAATGACGATGAGAGACGGATCGACTTAGACCTCGCTAGAAGAAAAGGCGCGAACGCGCAGCCTATATGAGGCGAAATCAAAGTCAAGGATGAAAGGATACTACACACTAAAGCGCTAATGTTTGATTCGCACTGTGACTTCATCTACCGCGCCAATGACGCGAGCCATGCGAAGACACGGCAAGCTCGGACCAAAGTGGGAAGGACCCTATGAGGTTACTGAAGCACTAGGAACAGGCGCATACAAGTTACGAGGCTTGGATGGTCGAGAACCGCCAAGACATGGAACATCTGCAACCTCAAGAGGTGCTACCTATAGGAGTGCCACGCGCAAGCATAAAGCACTCGTGCACTTTACTAAAGTACCCAATAAACATCTATGTACTTACTTTTTTGTTTCTCTTATTATAATGTCTTACCTATTTAAACTTGCAAGTATCAATAAAACGTCGCGGTTTCTAGCTAACTCCGCGACACATTTTAATTTGTTATTTCCATATACTGTATGTCTTAACAATTTCTTATCTCTTGCCTACATGGCGTGCATGCACTATAATAAACCCACGATGGTAAAAGGATAAGTTAACCTACTAAACAACTTGTTGAGTAAGAGGGTTGCAAACCCATCAACACCGATCACGTATCTTGTTAAACACCTTGTTCTCAAGACGTTGGAACAAGTTTTCTCGCGATCCCACACCTGCGCCACATCGCATATGATGCACGCTAACAACTTAGGAACCAAGACATTTGATTCCTTAAATGTGATATTTACAGTACGCTGAATATCATAACATACACGACTATGATAAAGTACTTAGAAATTATTTCTCAAAGACATATGATGATTACGAATTCTATATTGTTCAAGACCGGCATACACATTTGTTTCTTTTTCCAAGAATCGATACGCCTTTTACGCTAAAGACAAACATGTACGCTACAAAGTTACAATAATACTCACATGCACTTAGTAAAAGAAGATTCTTATTAATAACTACGAGTTATTACAAAAGTTGGTTACTTCACAAAGTACAACCTACCAACTATGACAACGCCGATGAGCTACCCATGGTTTGCGGTATCTTTAGCCTCGCTAAGCCTCTTCAACAAGTCTGAGTCCTGACGAGACACAAGAGTAACACTCACCGCACCCCGCCGCATCTTGGCCGATGAGCCGCACTCAACCCCACACAAAACCGCTTTACCTTTAATACCTTCCTTTTAGCAAGTCCGTCGCATGCGCTTCCAACACTTCCTTCAAAGGTACTTCTTTCTCTAAAGCAAAGGGATTCGAATATCCCCTGGACCGAACGAAGACAGTACTTGGAAGAGATTCATGGGGCTTCAAAAGTAGTCCTACTGCTTCGCACTTCTGCACGATGACGCAGCTAAGGTCAATCCCGCCATAATAGCATTTAGGATAATCCCTGATCGGCTCCAGTTCAAAGAATCATGGGGAGCTCTAAGTCCTTCATCCTCTTCATAGCAAATGACCAGGTGATAATAAGACTTAGCATCATAATTTGGTACCTTCTCAATAGGCACCTTCAACAGAGCGCTCGGAAGCTTTTCAACCGCTTTACCACGCCCGCGCATCAACTACCTCCCCAAGGCATTAACCATTTCGGGCGATTCGGTACTGAAAAGCGGCAAGATGAAGACCATAGCCTATGAGCCATCTCAAGGCTATAGTAGACATGAGCCGAGGATACAACTCCTCGTCATACTCAATGCTAAGCTTGCGCTAGCTACTTTGCACCTCCAATGCCCAACTCACAAGCGCCAAGATCTCCTAACTGTAAGCAAATCTCCCTTACCCTGCTCCGATACTTAAGGGCCCAGCATATGACAACTTGTACTTTCCCACTTCAGACGCTCCCGTTTATTTGGGATAGTAATGACATTTTTCTCCCGCAAGCCTCTCTCAATACGCGATTGGCCACCTTTATTTCAAATTTTTGAATGGCCAATTGCCTCCAAGTGACGCATAATGTTGATCCTTTTGACTATCATGGCTACTTTCTCCAACAAACTTTGCCTTTAATCAGCGACAGAGAAACAAGATCCTCAACCGCTAACCCATTGGCACATCCCCTCGCCGCCACCGCAAGACCTCGCTACAGACTGGTTCTCGCAGACGAAGGAACAGGACTCTCTTGGATCGCGACCAAGACTGCTCAAAACCTCGCAGTAGCATAGAAGTGTCAATTTCTTATGAACAGCTGACAAAGCAACAAATAGAGGAAAACAAGATTGTCAAGATTACTTACTCGGGGCCAGAGACATTCGCCGATGGGTGCGATGACGCGCCTCACCGGCAGATGATTCCGATCAAGACCACAAAACGTTTCTTCCTCGACAGCTCGCGCCATCTTCTCCACGCGACCTTGGCGCAATAACCCGCACTTTGCTCCTCCACCTCCTGTCCATAGGCTCCGACAGCTACTAGACGGGTGGTTTGGCTGCGCTATGGGGGAGGGAACTTGAGGGCTTGGCACGCTTTGCAACGGCGTCGCCTCTACTGCCAACGGAATAAACTCAGTTCCCTGTCTCCCCTAAATTCATATCCATGGTACGCCCTGCAGTACCTTGCCAGTATAGGCCGCTCTCTCCTTCTTTCAACGGCCGTGTCCCTGTCTTCACCTCAACTGACTTCGCTAGGTGCACGACGGTAAACAAATCCATCTCTGCGCAACACAAGACAACAAATAACACAGGTTATATAATGCGCGGAAAACAGAAGAAAGTTCTTACAGTAATTACAAAAAGGGGTGCGGAAAAAACGAGTACCCACCCGGCCATGGGCCCTAAGAAGATTGGGATCTCATCTTCGACCAAAATAATTTCGGCTGATGCCCATATACATCGAAATTCCTCGTGATAGGAACTAATGGGGATGCGGTTAGCATTTATCAGTTCCGCATTCTCAGCGACATATGACCCAGGCAGGGGGCACTCATCCTTCTCCAACGAACCCCGGGTATGAAAATTATAAGGCCACGGAAACACAGTGTCGTCTACCCAGAAAAAGGATTCCCTCCAATTCCTAAGCGCATCTAGTTTCTTTGTATAACATTGAAGTCTACCAGGCGCAGCAAAGGATACCCACCCATGTGACCATGTTGTGTGATAAAATGCGCGGAATAGGTTGATGGTTGGATTTACCGCCATGAACGACAGTTCACCTCAAAATTCATAATTTTAGCGGCAACAATACAGGCAACCGGGATATGTGAGATTATAATAATTTAATATGTCGCACAGAAATTGGGACAGAGGCACCCGTTGATTCGAGAATTCGAAAAAACGTGTGTATACCCCCACCTCCCTTCGGGAAGTGCGCAATAGAGGCCCGCGCACCCAGAACAACCGGATGCACATCCAGAGGTATAAAGTAATCCGAGGTGAACTCTAGAAGATCACTCTCGGTGAGGTTGGAGGTGAAATCCGACAACTGTTTAACCATCGTTTGTTTTACAAAACGCACGCGCGACTACCTCTGCAATATGTTGGTTTCTGGATGCAACTGCAAATTTTGTTGAACAATGGCGGGATCAAGTTTTTTTTTTACTGTGAGAAATACAGTGAAAATAAAGCGATATGTTATATAACCTTCCTCATCCACGCGATGAGTGACACGTGGATCCCACCAACCCTACCTATGTGGTTGAGATTGCTTGATGGGACATGGGTGCAGTAACTTTCCCCCGAATTACGAGGCGCCCATTTTTTAATCCAATGTCTCGATACAATGTACCGGTTGGTATATTTTTATGGCTTCTTGGCTACGCTTCGAAGTTTTTTGATGACTACGGTTATTAGTCTAGCATCCGCAGTTAGTCACTACGCATACTAGACTGGTGGGACATGATGACGTATAGTCTATATCCGGGTCACGAACCTGACCAAAGCCCATATCTGATAAGCCCGGCCTGAGCACGAACTGGCTACGCTGATAAGCGTTTAGGCCCCTGAAGGCCCAAATACAAATCTATTTACGAAATAGATATCGGATATCTCTTAATCAAGGAGATAATCATTCCCCAACCGACTTAGGCGGGATACGCGAAGTTGAGGAACACGGAACCAACAAGGATTCCGTGTGTATATAAAGGGAATCTCATCCCTCGTTTAAGGTACGATCTACAAACCCTAATTCTCCTTAAACCCTAAAACCGATTACTTACTCTCACGCCGGAGGATAATCGTGGGAGACAATCCCACTGTAAGCCTAACGGTGTCTTTTGTCTCTTAGTGCGCAGGTCTCAAGCAATAATTCTCAATTGGTACGAGAGCCGGAGCTTCAAACAAGGAACGCCCAACTTTTGTATCAACATTAACACCAATCAAATTATTCAGCCTGTACCCTATACATCCAATTTAGGCGTACAAATTTTTTTTCCTAAATTAAACACAGGCCAAATGTTTGTACTTTGCACGCCTTTTATGTAAATTTTAATCTTCGCTATTTCAAAAGTCTTAACACTCAATTTTAGTAAAGAGAAATGATAAGGGGTCTAAATTTAGGCCTAATTTTAAGCTTAAAATCAAATGGCATCATCATGATGATTGTAAAATAAGTGAGTCATTATTTACAGCTATCAAAATGATGTCACTTGATTTTAGGCTTAGGCCTAACTTTAGATCCCTATATCATTTCTTTATCAAGTTATATCTAAATATCACTTCTCAACTCATCTCAACTTGTTAATTAATATATGAATACTAGCCGGGTACCCGCGCACAGCGGCGGCGATAAGTATAGTTATATGTGATTGCTTACCCGTTTAGTGAATTCGTTTCACAACACTTCGAATGTATATGTGTTAGTTGTAAGTGTTTGTTTGGGTACCCGTAGCTTTCCCGCGACATTATTATTCCCGCATATAGAAATACCCTCGCAATCTCTTACGCGTCAAACACTACCCCAAAAGTATACGATTTTGACGAATCAAGATTATATTGATTGAAATAAATGAAATAAAGGTTAAAGTTATAAAAATTTGAATTAAAATAAAATAAACCCATTAAAAATATAAAAACTAAAAACTCATAAAAATATATCAAAATAGATGTTGAATTAAAGAGCATAAAATTTTAGAAAATATGGTGAAATTAGATTATAAAAAAATAAGTAGATAAAAAGATATTTTAATTTAAAATAAAGATGAATTTTTAGTTGAGAAATGACACATGTCATTTTATAATTGAGCTCTTTATCTTAATTTTTAGTGGTTAGGAGTTAGGTTTAGAGTTTGTTAGAAGTTGAGGTTGGAGTTTGTTAAGAAGTGACACGTGTCATCTCATGATTGGAGCTCCTTATCTTAATTTTTTGTTAGAAAAAACTCTTTCCATAATAAGCAGTAAAAAAAGTCTGAATTTTTAAGACTTCTAATTTTAGAAGGCCTAAATGCATTATAAAGTAGTAGTATAGATTATATGCACCGACAAATAACTTGATCCTGCCATTAATACAGGCGACAACAATTCGATTGCCCATTCTCTCTCTTTCTCTCCATAACCTTTAGCTTTACAAACATATGTATAAGCTATATATAGATGTACATCAATCAACACATTCTATATAACCTCATAATTACATTTAACTAATTAAGCCTTCAATGTTCTTTGTACCTCCATTATCTTAAGTTCAAAGTCGATCTCATATCTTTGTACTTGTGATATACATACTCTTCAGAAGCCATGAACTTTTTCGATCTAAACCTACCTGAAAACGAATGCACCTTAGACCTCATGCATGATACCAACGGCAACACTTCTCTTTCGTCGTCATCAAGCAACCCCGAGCAAAGAGTTTTCTCATGCAAATATTGCAGGAGAAAGTTTTATAGCTCGCAAGCACTTGGAGGCCACCAGAATGCTCACAAGCTTGAACGGACACTGGCTAAAAAGAGTCGATACTTGAGTGCAGGAGTAAAACTTTGGAACCAGACATCAATGTCTGGTTCCAATGGTTCAAGCACTGTTGGTTGGGTGCAGCCACCCTTCATGACAAGCATGGAACATCAAGAAAATGTTGGAAGGAGAGAGACGGATTATTGCTATAAAGGTGAGGGTGTTCAAGAAGATTATCATCAACTTGACTTGTCTCTTAGGCTTTGAGCAAATAGTGTACTTTTATGTTTTATGATCCATTTACAATTCAATAAAAATGATAACATTTTATTGAGATTATTATCAGCTTCCCATGCAGTCACTTTATCTTTTTAAAGATTTAGAGTTAATTACATAATTGGTCCTTGTGGTTTGTCGGATCTTGCAGAAAATGTCCCTGTGTTTTTTTTTTGACGGGTCATGTCCTCGTGGTATGCAAAAGTTACGGGTTTGGTCATTTGACGGGTCATGCTGTTAGTTGACCGTTAACTTGGCAAACCACAGGGACGATTTATGTAACTAACCAAAAAAAAAAATAATAAAAAAATAAAAAATAAAAAATAAAACTTTATAAGAAAAACGAAAAACGGATTTAAAAAAAGAAAAAAAAACACAGGGACATTTTCTGCAAGATCCGACAAACCACAAGGACCAATTATGTAATTAACTCAAAAATTTTATTAAAACTTAAAAAAATTTATTAAACAGTTTTTGTTTTTTTTATAAGCTTAAAATTTTTAGTTAATACTTAAAAACATATTTAATAAAAAAAACATATAAAAACTTATAAAACAGACGAAAACGTATAAAAATGGATGAAAATATACAAAAATCGTATTTTTAATGCGTATTTTGGGGGACCCACACCATTATTTATACTTAAAAATAAAAAATGGTGAACACTTCTCACGTTAGATCGTTTGTAGAGTATTATGGTGAACACTTCTAACGTTAGATCGTTTGTAGAGTAATCGTTCATTTAGTTTTATTATGGTTGGGTCCCCCAAAATACGCATTAAAAATTTAAGCCCTCACGTTGTGAAGGCCTAATTTTTTTATTTTTAAGTATAATTAAAAATTAAAAAATTTAAAATAAAAAAATTACAAAATAAGCATTAAAAATTTAAGCCCTCATAAAAAAATTAAAAAATAAGCATTAAAAATTTAAGCCCTCACGGCGTATTTTGTACGATTTTTGTATATTTTCATCTATTTTTATACGTTTTCGTCTGTTTTTTAGGTTTTTATATGTTTTTTTATTAAATATGTTTTTAAGTATTAACTAAAAATTTTAAGCTTATAAAAAAAAAACAAACACTGTTTAATAAATTTTTTTAAGTTTTAATAAAATTTTTGAGTTAATTACATAATTGGTCCTTGTGGTTTGTCGGATCTTGCAGAAAATGTCCCTGTGTTTTTTTTTCTTTTTTTAAATCCGTTTTTCGTTTTTCTTATAAAGTTTTATTTTTTATTTTTTTATTATTATTTTTTTTGGTTAGTTACATAAATCGTCCTTGTGGTTTGCCAAGTTAACGGTCAACTAACAGCATGAACCGTCAAAGGACCAAACCCGTAACTTTTGCATACCACGAGGACATGACCCGTCAAAAAAAACACAGGGACATTTTCTGCAAGATCCGACAAACCACAAGGACCAATCATGTAATTAACTCAAAGATTTATGCATAGCCATATGCGTTTGAGAAGGTGGGCTGGCTCGACCATAATGCTACTAAAACAAAATAACTTAGGCCCCATATATTTTAAGGCCTCAAAACGTATGAACTTTTATACGCATATCACAAGTTACATGTTCCATAAAGCTAGACAGTATAAGCGAGAGCCAAATCTCGTATTATGACAATAACTTGCTTACAAAATTGTCACAAATGCTAAAGAAAAGCATCGACAACAGAATTTTCAAACCAAGTTTATGTTCGTTTAAGTCAAAATGCATAATTATTGTGAAAATTTTATGTTCGTTTTATAATATTTTTTTTTCAAATCATCTACGCATTTAATTTTACTATTTTGTTTAACATTATAGCTTTATCCCAACTAAATAAATAAGGTTCACAAATCATAATTTTCACACCTTATCTTCTGCTTGGAATGACTTTCATCTAAGAGTAAATAGAGTGTTTGGATTTTTTTTTTTTTTTTAATAAGTGTTTTTATTCCGCTAAAAAAATAAGTGCTCCTGAATAGGAGCAATGTTAGATCCACTCACAAAATTCATATAAAAAATTCATTTGCTGACGTGTCAGCGGATGATTGGTGTATTTTCTGTCAGTTTCTCTCTCCTCTCTTTTATTAAACTAATCACAAGTGAATTTTATGAGTGATTCTATCATTTCTCCCTGAATAGAGTGTTTAGATTTGATTCCAATTAAATATAAGCAAATACACAATTTTTTTTAGTATTTGACAAATTTTGGTTATTTAATTAACTGATAGGTAAAATGAAAAAATTTCCTCATATCTTACATACTGTTATGTTGGTTATACATAAGAATGATATATATACAATTGATCTAACGGAAATTATAATATACTAGCCGGATATTCGCGCGTTGCGGGGCGGTTACCCGTGTGATTATATTTTTTGGCGATAGCAAGGCTTTTCCAGTGCATTACAATAAAAAAAATTTATAGCAGGGTTCCTACGCGATTATATGTTTTTAATGATGTTAACTTAACACATGACAATAACTTAATGGAACAACTTTACCGTATAGTGTTGCTTTAAAAAATGGCAGACTTGCATCACAATGCAACGACGATACGAAAACGATAGTCAAATGATATAGCTATTCGTTTAGGACGTGTAATATTATATATCGTTTAAACAAACAAGGTGTTTTAAAATAACGGTTTTGGTACTATCTAGTGGTTACTATATTGCTAAGTTGTGGAGGTAAATGGTGGTCCGTTGGGTGGTCGAAAAAGGTGGTCTCAGAAATTCTGATTCTATAAAAGATTGGTTTCTATGATCCGCTTAATGATTTGTAAATTTTATTTAGTGGGTGTTTTAAAACGAAATACAAGATAAGATTATTTATGCGTTATTGTATTATACCATATAATATATTAAGTGTACTTTTGAGTGAAGAGTATTTTAATAGTATCATTATTTAGTGGATATTTGAAAGATATAAATGATAAAATGACTTATGAATTATTGTTTTGTATCATTTAATATATTAATTGTACTTTTGAGTGATGGGGTATTTTAATTATATTATTAATGATTTGTAAATTTCATTAGTGGGTGTTAAAATGAAAAAGAAAAATTAGATGATTTATGTATTATTGTTTTGTACCAAGTGTTATATTAATTGTAATTTTGAGTGAAAGTATTTTAATGATTTCATTAATTCTGATATTAATATACACGAATGTTACAAGTTACATGATTTATGCATTACTGTTTTGTACCAAGTGCTATATTAATTGTACTTTTGGTTCAAGTTTAATGGGTTACTTTTTAGAAATGTTTTTGGTTTTAAAAAATTTAAGACTTTTATATTTAGAATGTCCTAAACACTTTATATATTAGTATAGATTATACAAAAATAATGAGCAAAATTTTTGATAACAACATGTCAAAAACGAGTTAATTGCATTTTTGGTCCCTGTGGTTTGGCTAAATTGCAGATTTGGTCCCCAAAATTTTGAAAGTGCACCAGAGGTCCCTATTTTCATGTTTCCGTTGCACGTTTGGTCCCTGGACAAAGTTAAATGACTAAAATACCCTTATCTTCTTCCCCTTTAATTTTCTAATTACTTTTTCTTTTTATTTATTCATCCATAATTCATTCTAATTACTTCTTCCCCTGCAATTCACTCTTAAAACAAAACCATAATTCAAACCTAATTCAAACCAGATAAGCTTATACATAGTTCATGTTTAGTTTTATCTACTTCAAAATCATAATTCAAACCTAAACACATAATCATAAAACTAAATTCAGAATCTAATTAATTATAACCTAATCCCTAGATCAAAACTTAAATCCAACCATAAACCTGAATCAAATTCAACTTCAAACACTAAATCAACATCGAATTTCATACCAAATTCCTATATAAAACTGAAATCGATCAAACCCTTAAAACGAATTTCAAAACCCTAAATAAACTGAAAACGAATCAAAATCTTGATGAGGATGTTAATGGGTATTTGGAGGATTTACCTGAGTATGGTGGGGATGATGGGTAATTAAAATGGTGGATTTAGAGGAGTATGATGATGATGATCGGTGTCTAGTTTTGATGTTTGAAGATCTGCTTGGGGTGTATGATAATGGATATAGAGGAGTAAGTATCTCGTGATGGATTTAGAGGAGTAAGTGTCTGGTGATGGATTTAGAGGATGTTTAATCTTAAACTGAAGATCTGCTTAGGTTACAATGTTTATATGAATCTCAAACTGAAGATCTGCTGTAAACAGTGATGATGGCTTGTGTCAATGGTTGCTTTCAGTTTGAGATTCATATAACCATTGAGTATGCATTGGGTGTGTTAGCAGATATCTTAGTATTGGATGAATAAATAAAAAGAAAAAGTAATTAGAAAATTAAAGGGGAAGAAGATAAGGGTATTTTAGTCATTTAACTTTGGCCAGGGACCAAACGTGCAACGGAAACTTGAAAATGGGGACCTCTGGTGCACTTTCAAAGTTTTGGGGACCAAATCTGTAATTTGGCCAAACCACAGGGACCAAAAATGCAATTAACTATGTCAAAAACTTATTCAAAGTTCATTGAGTGCGAACGTTTTTCAAACTTTTATCTTTTATGTTAATTTTTAAATTAGAAAAGTTAAATGTAATTTCATAAACAAAAAGCAAGTTCTAACCTGCTTACGAAAAACTGGTTTTTTTAGTTTTTTGGGTGAATTGCATATATATCCCTCTTAAACATCAAAATAACATATATATCCAACTCAAAATTATAATTATATATATATCCTTAATAAAGATTAAAATTATCATATATATCCAAATAATTAAATTATATATAAATTAAACACTAAAACATATTTTAATTACCAGTTAATTGTCATTTGACCAATAAACCCTTTAATTTGTCATCTACAAGACTACAATACAAATACAACATCCACTCACCACCTGTATACGCCTGATCATATAAGGGTGCGTTTGGTATCCCCCAATCGGAATGGATCTATGGATTTCATTCCGATTCAAGGTGTTTGTTTAGTGGGTCCGGGAATCAAATAGGTATATCATAGTCATAGATTGATTACACACCAATTTGGTGTCTATGAAATCCATTCCCGTGGGCCCATCTCTTTTCCACTACAAAACTCAAATATTAATACACTTTTTCATACCATATTTTTTCATCCAAACATAAACAATCGTAATGATACACTTATTCATATCCATTGTCATTCTACCCCATACCAAATCCGATACCAATTGTCATTCCTAGCAACAAACCAAACGGGCACTAAGTCATATACTCATATAAGAAACGGAGGGTAAAATAGACAATTGTGTATGAAATAACAAGTATAATGTGTTTTAGTGTTTAATTTATATTTAATTTAATAATTTGGATATATATGATAAATTAAATATTTTGGAAGGATATATATGTAATTATGATTTTGAGTTGGATATATATGTAATTTTAAGATTTAAGAAGGATATATATGCAATTTCCCTTTGTTTTTTTAAGCAAAAACGCATAAAGAGTTTTGAAAAAAAAAATGCTTTTATGCTTTAGAAAGAAAAAAAATGCCAACCACCCTTTAAATTCCAGAAGTTACAAATCACGCACATTTGTGTTTAAAATCTTGAAGGAAATGATAACACAATTCGCTCTTGCATTACAAACAATTTTCTTCGGCTCTTTTTATCATAATTTGCTTAAAAGTAAATTATATTGTTATAACTCTTTACATTTACCTCATTTTACTTGTATTATAGATTAGTAAAAATTTACAATTAGCTAATCACTTAATAATGTCAACCCGGATACTAGAAGCTGCGTAAGTAAATCAAGGTCTTTTTGTGACACCTCGCTTTAGGCCTCTCGAGGTCTCAAGACGGCCCCGGGTCAAGTGATCACTCACACATTATGCTAATGCTATTAATTGAACGTACGTACCACACAGGCCCGGATATCATGGTGTGCAATATGTGCATATGCACAGGGCCCACAAAATAAGAGGGCCTCCAATTTAATTGTATATGTAATATAACATTAATGCTTGAAGCCCATAAATAAAGCCTACAAAATGTCTATATTTTTGTTGAGATGATGGCAGGCGAGGATTTCATTATCTTTTTTCTAAGCATTCTCAATTTTCTAGCAATCACTTTTGTTGTGATGTGTTTTAGTTTCATACTCACTGTTTTGCTACAAGTTTCACTATATTAACTAAGCATATACTTGAATTTTTCCTGACTAAAGGGCCTATATTTTGGTTGTAGCACAGGGCCTTCCAAATCCACGGGACGGCCCTGGTACCACATATATATTTCATGCAAATACTAGATTAATAAACACCTATTTAACAAAAAGATGCAAAGTAAATTGACTAATTATGAGTCACTAGACGTGTACTCGTGCATAGCGATGACATTTTATATCGGCAAATAGTTACAATTAAAATGTTGTGCTTAATTGTTTTGTGTAACATTTACCAATTAACGGTACAAGTCTTCATCATCATCCGAGATAACAACAACATCATATCAGTTTCAGTTTTAAAATTTGGAATAGAAATATGGATTGACATTAGGAGTAGGATTGTGACGAATGTGCAAAAAAGAACAAAAGTTCTATAAGTTGAGTAATTTTAAAAACAACATTATGGGAACAATATTTTAGGCAAAATAATGGTAATTGGTATCTTAGTAATTATACTTCTCTATTTTGAGAGTTTTAAACACAATTATACTTTTTCTTATATGTAGTAAAGATATAATAGAATTGATTTGATATCCGTGTTTTAGGGCCGGTTTGGTTTGTTGCTAGGAATCACAATCGGATTTGGTATAGGGTAGAATGACAGTAAATATAAAAAAGTGTATCATTACGATTTTTTAAAGCCAGATCATTTCAAGTAGTATCACTCAACGAAAGAACCGACAAAATAAAACCCTTACGAAATAACTGAAGGCGAAATGGAACTTGTAAAGGACGAAGGGAATCTTATCCCCAAGGACCAACGTTGAGACCCTCGTCATGAAGGGATTTGTAATCTCATTATGTGGGAACATCATTAAGGCAAGGAGTTTTACTCATTAAGTGTCCGGAAAAGATGCACCTTGATCCATAGAACTATTATGAGTATCGAACACGAAGGTTAGTATTTGACCTGTGCCAAATCATACTTAGCATGTTTGAAAGGAAGAATCCAAAACAACCAGGAACCGTCAAACCAACCGGTACAAACCGAAAATTCCAGATAGAAATAGGAATGCTTAACAATGGACTCTAGTACCAAGTCACCAAAGAACCCTATCGATTTTGACTTTAATTTGATACTAAAGGGTCATCTCACCAAGTCCATCTATCTCCACCAAACGGAGAGAACGACAATATGAACAAGCTCGCATGGATTGCTCGAAGCAAAGCACTACAAATCATAGCTCTCCAATTCTCTTCATTACACAATGCGACAGCCATTCACCTTAAACCTTCGAGGACCACTCCCAAAATTCTAAGAAATTCAATGAGAAATGTGTACCATTTGCCGTCTTTCGACTACTAGACTGAATGAAAGGACCATTCAAGCTATAGAAGTTATACTCCAAGCACGAATAACGTGTTTCGAAAGGTGAATGGGGTAGGCAAGTTGCCTCAATCGAATTCACTTACAACAACATGCCACCTCATGAAGCACTGTATGATCCAAAGCGCAGATCAATCGTGTTCAGAACAGAGATCGGCAAAGAACCAGTCCAATGGTTCCATACGGCTATCAAGAACCATTGATAATAGTGCGCAGACAAGAGACCGAATGCAAACAAATCAAATCGTCAAGGTCAATAAATATAGGACTAAAGGTCGTTTGAGGTTCAAGTCGGCAAGAAGGTTAGATTGAAGTTCCGCCTCCGGAAAGAGTAACCCAACCCAACGAGACGCAAAAAGGGAAAAATCTTAATTCGTAAGATCTGTCAAATCTTCCCCAAGATCGAACTAGTAATTACCAACTCGGATTACCATCAGGACTATACGTGATGCACAAATAGTTTGGTACGAACAACTCGGAGAACCACCCTCCACACTAGGGATTTGTAACGCCATAGAAAGGCGTAATCCGTTTTGGGAAATGTAAAAAGCTAAATCCTCGTTACTTTAGATCTGTCAAAAATATTCACGAGAATCGGGTCGGTAGCCTACCAACCCGAAACTTTCACAAGAACTCCACTCCCTGTATAACGTGTTCCGCATATGAAACTCGAAGAATTACCCTTCCGACGAAACTCACGCCATTCCAATGAAAGAAATCCAAAATCGACAAAAGGTCTAAATTTCTGTCAAGAAACCCAACGGCTCAAACAAAGCCGCATTCCTATCGTAAGATCTATTGGAACTCTCAAAGAGCTCCAGGATACACGCGAAAATGCGAAGACCAATTCGAGCGTAAATACCCACACCTTTTCTCTACTTCAGCAAATAATTCTAACTGAAAACCGAGGACGGTTTTCCCTTCTAAGGCGGGGAGGATGTGACACACGGTAAATTTTCACTAAAATTTAACTGATAATTAGAAATTTATTATTTCTAAGCATAAGTCATTAAGCATGCATAAGCTTTACCTGATCATTTGAGTAGTTAACTCGCACACTGTAGACTATTGCATCACTTTTGCATTCATAACATTTTTTTTTTTGTCTTATGATTTAATTTCAAGACGAGAGGTTATCTCGTTTACTCCAGTGACCGACACTGCACGCGTGCCGACACTATGATAAGGGCTTGATAAAACAAATGACAACCGTCTGTAAAAAAAAATAATAATAAAATAAAATAAAAATAAAAATAAAAATAAAAATATATATCCGACACGTAACTATAGGATGCTACGTTATAAAAGTTAGCAAACAACGATGTTTCAGTTACAATTTAATATCATGGGACGCAAAATAAATAATACACTTGCACTCAAAACAAAAACCTCTATAAGACTCAAACGCAATTAATAGGTAAGTGTAACACAAGTACATACATGTACACAAATAAATCATAAGTGTAAAACTTATACATACATATTCACAAATAACACAATAAGTATAATACATATATACTTACACATTTGATATAAGTGAAAACATTAAATAAGTTTTGAGAGATGCACTCTTTGTCCTCTTTCCCCACATACGACAAGTACAAAGACAGAGAAATGAAGATAGCAAATCTTCATCTTCAACCTCCCTCTATCCCTAGACCTGCGCTCACCTAGATCGAATCTTCCAAAGAGGGAAAACCCAACATGTTATCCCATCATATCTTTCTCTATCTTACCCAAAACCAAGTAAGTTTTTGTCCTTCAAATCTCTTCTTTGATGCGCCGGTTATGATTCGAATAAGCCAAGGAGAATCAAGATAAAATCATCCAAGAAAAACATATCTTCCATTGTATCTACCTTGAGCCTAGGTCCAAGATATGCTAGGATTTGGAAGTTAACTAAATTTGGCTTCAATCCAAATACCCAAGAGGAGAGAGTGAATAGAAAATTACTTGGGTTCTTCTCTTTTATTCCCGTCGAGACAACCCCAAGAGGTATCACACCTCCAATCTCACCACGATAGATAGAAGTTTAAGAATATTGAAGGATCTTACTGGGGTTTTGATTAAGACCGACTGGGATTTTGGTGGAGATAGGTGCTCGGGTTGGCCTCGACTTCATCGTCATCATACCCTAATTGTAAGCCTTTGTCTTAACTCTACTTTGTAAAAATTCATGACTTGTTTAATCAAGAGTTGTCGATGTTGTTATGAAAGTATGGTTGTCTTGGTTGGAATTGTTTCGGTCGAAAAGTATGAACCAAATATTTTGAAAGTTAAGAATTGGTAAAGTCTACTAGTAAACATTGTATTGAATCTGGAAATCGGATGTTGGACGTGACACTTGGTTTATCTTTTTTCAACAAACTTGCGTAAGTAGTGTTAAGTCGAGTATCTTGTAACAAGTTACCTTGTGGCAATCGGTTGTGTACTTGTCGTTATCCTTAGTGCTAAATTGTTCGGCTCGACTGTGAACCCACATTGCTACTCGTGGGACTTACCAGTCGACACTCATGATGTTCATATTTTGTTAATATAAGTCTTGTGTTAAAGAAACCATTTTTTTTGTTATAATAAATTATTAATATGAGGGGTAGATTTTCGTAACCACAACGTTTTGTGTCTAAAAATTTAGTCGCCCTCATGAAAGTCGTGTTTAATCCTCATTAGAAGTCAAAGATCTCACTATGGTTGTACCACAGTGACTCGACAAGAGGTACTAACTTGTAAATCTTAGACTAGTCTTGGCTTGCCACATTTAGACTTAAGGATAGATTTATAATGTAAAGGAAAATGGGTGAGTTGGTTTCGTTAGGAGTCAAGACCCTAACCGGAATAAACCGTAGCTGTTTTCTTCAAACCATACGTGGTCACTAAGCTCGACAAAAAGGACCTTATGAGTGCTAGTAGTATGTATAGTTCTGCTGCGAGTCGTAAGGGGGTAAACACCCACAAAGGGTGTTTACTACCTGTTGAGTTACACAAAATCACAAGGGTGATCTGGAGTATCCATCATGTATCTACTTTATTTGTGTTGCAACTCTATAGCTCGTGCTAGGAAAACCGTAGGGCTGTCGCGAGCCTGCAAAAATCAAAGCAAACTTCACTCATCATATAGTGACAAATGGTGTCTCACAACTTGATACAATCTTACTTTCCGAAAAACAATTTTGATAAGAAAACATGGGTCTTGTAAGTCTAATTTCTTGACAAAAAGTCTCTACTTCACAAGCCTATGTTATACTAAAGTCAAGTTATAACTTGAAGTCAAAATAGTCTACGTCGAAATTCCGTGTTAAAGACCACTGTTCTAGCATTTCGTTGAGTATATCATATCCTCCAAAAACATATAAAGAACCTACTTAGGAAATTTTTACCATAATAAACCTATACAATGTTTCTTGTGCCACGATGGGCCACAGCCCATGGATTTTTCCCATGAGAATAAGTTTGTTTGACTTGGGCCACAACTTTTCCCCATATAGTTTCCACTTCGGGCTTAAGCCCAATCCAGGTACCCTAATACAAACAATACCGGACCACAACCCATGAGTATTTCGGAGTATTCGTGGGTGGATAAACGAGTCAACAAAGTAAAACGTGTAATGTATACCGGAAATAAAGTTATAAAACTAAACTCATTTTCGTCTATTCTTTCCTTTCATCGCGTTACCTATTGAATTAATGTCTAGGGTAAAAAGCCTTAACACAATTAAATGAGTGCAGGAATGTTACTACACGAAAACAAGCAGTAAAATTGTAATCTACAAAAAAAGGGGGTTACACCAGAGTTTAACGTCTAACACACCTGGATGAATATACCTATGTCAAGAAAACTGTTTGTCAAAGGCGATGTATGTTACAAACAAATAATGATAAATAGTTAGAGACCATCAAGTTATTTTATCATTTAATAAATTTGATAGGCTTCAAATTTAGCTTATATATATCTAAATACAAATTGAAAACCAATAAACTAACATTGATTTTGACACTACTATCATGAGTCAACTTAAATAAGTGTATACACATTATGCACTTACTAAAAGAACAATGTAAATATTTTCAAACCAAATTCTGAATTTTAATAACGTTATAGTGTCAACATAAAAAGTATATATACTTCCGTATACTTACTAGTAAAACCATTTAATCATTTTTACAAACAAAAGTTTAGTTTTGTTTCAAATATAAAAACAATTGAGCTATTTTAAGTAAATGATACTTAAAACGATGAACTAAAACATTGCCCTCCTTATCTAGGTCGCGTGTCGGTGCCGCTTCACAACAACTCACTAAATCCCACTTTTGGATTTCACATTTGCTAAGGTGAGTTTTCATAGCCCCGCTTTTACTTAATAAACTGTTTTATACATTTTGGGGTGAGAAATATGCAAAACCTTTTTATGGACCAAAACTATACATGATTACTATTACGTGGTTTAGCCTAAGCCCTTATGTCCCTTGAGAATGCCCTTTTTCATGAACCGTCAATTCCCCATTGGGAAACGCGATTGTTATAAATAGATCTATTGAGGGTGACTCCTCCGTTCGGTTGGCCATGCTTAGGTCAAGGCGAAACGTATACCATGTCGGAACCGAGTGTTGAGGGACAAAACACTCGCTATGGGCCCCTATATTGTATGACATCTTTTAGCATACAGAAACTGTCGTAGTATCGGTTGCATGAACTTAGAGCTAACGTAATAGACTTTCATCCATATATCATTATACTCTTTATAATGATTCTATGACTTAACTCATGGTCCAAACTTACTGTTTTTAACTTAAACCTATGAACTCACCAGCTTTTAGCTGACCTTTTTAGCATATTTTCTCAGGTGCGTAGTTGTGATCATGGATGCAAGGCAAGAGGCGGATAAATGGTCGTAGAAATTTCTAAAGAAGTGTTTCACACATAAACGATGTTTTCAAATTGGGACCACTGAACTTATGGGTTGTGCCCATTTTATCTAAACAATGTTGTAAAATAATGTTTCAAAATATTTTATAAAATTAAACGGAGTATGTATTCCGTTCTATATTACTTGAGTTATGATTCACCAATTCCGTAACGCTCCCAAATAACTCGTATGTTTCCGCTAAACCAAATTTGGGGGTGTTACAGTTTACTTGGGAACGGGAAGACCAGATGCGCCTCAAATATCCTCATCTTTTCACCGACAACACTGTAGGATCCAACAAGGACTGAATTCAGGGACTGAATTCCTTTTTGGATGGGCGAATGTGACAATTCGTATTTTCAGGTCATATTTCAAAACATTACTCATGCTTCATCATTTATCATTTATCGTAAACTAGATTTGCGAGCATCAAATTCACGTAACCGTAATGGTTTAGCTGTGAATTCATATATTATCATCATGGACATTCCATATGGACTAAGTTTAGTCTACATATCATTATCATCATTATCATCATATTGGTCCATGCATGGTTTTGCATTTTACATTAACCGTATAATTTCATATTAAATAAACGTTATCGCGTAATTAATTATTTTGAACAATTGATCCATTGGCAAAAGTTCAATATAGATCTCAAATTTACCATAGATCCAATAAACCAATCATAGCCATTCATTTTTTTAATAAAAAAAATAAATAAACTTTCACCATTTTTTTAAAAATTAAATATCTCGCAAACCGTTAATCGTTACGCGAAAAAAATCATATCATCACGACGAGAATTAAATTATCTTTCTATATATATGCACTTCTATATATTTTTAACGATTTTTTTTTTAAATTTTGGCCCAGAAAAATCATATATGATTCGATTTTTACAAATCATATATGATTTTTGAAAATCATATGTGATTTGTAAAAATCATATATGATTTGCGAAAATCATATGTGATTCGATTTTTACAAATCATATATGATTTTACAAATCATATATGATTTTTCTAGGCGGAATTTTTGAAAAAAAAAAGTTTGTCGAAAATATAGAGAAGTGCATATCTATAGAAAAATAATTTAATTCTCGTTGCGATGATGTATTTTTTGTAGTTTGAAGATTTACCATTTGCAAGATATGTTGTTTTTAAAAAAAGGTGAAAATGGTATTTTTATTAATTTTGATTAAAAATGGATGGCTAAGATTGATTTATTGGATCTATGGCAAATATGAGATCTATATTGATCTCAACTCTTGATCCATTACTTTCAAAAATTATTCCAATATATTTTTATACTCATATTAAGTTTATAAAAATAATATTATGAGTTTACCCAGTGTTTTAAATCTATTTTGTATCTAAATTGTTATATTTATATAATTACGACGTTTTTCTTAAATACTACACGATAATTATTATTTCACTCAAATTTTGCAAGAAATATATTTTTATAATTTTTATGACCTTAATATATTTTATCTTGACCCGTTAAAAGTTATTTTTTATTTAATGCTACCCTAAATAATCAAATGTGTCTACAAGTTACCACTTAACTTCATTTAACTTCACAAAATACTACTCTTATACATAATAAAAAAAAATTATTTTTGCATGACTAATACTCCCCTTGTTGACAAGGGGAGGGTGAGTCATTTACCCTTGGTAAATATCTTGACTAGTTATAATGTATTATACAACTTAAACCAAACACATACAAGATATTATCTAAGGTGAAAACATATTTGGCTCTCTCTTCCTCTTACTAGAACCGGCAACCACATAGACCAAGAAGATTTCATCCAAATTTTCAAGACAAAGTTTTAATACACTCTAGTATCACTTGTTGTATAGGTTTTGCAATAAAAACCTCAAGTGATTAGGAAAAACCCTTTGTCCTTAAACCTCATCATATTACTTGTAAGCATTCATATTCATGTTTTTATTTCATATTTATTTTCATGGTCATATCATTTTATTTGAGAAACATGCAAGTCTCATGAGGTTTATACCACTTTTTATTTGATTTTTAAGAGTTATATATATATTATTCATCCTATAATTATTCCTTGTTATAAATCACACTTGGTGATGTCTAGGAACCCATGACACCCTAAGAAGGTGTATGGTAGGATTAGAATAGCTTCGGAGTTGTTTTGAATGGGTTAGAATAGGTTTGGCGCGAGAAAAACTCATTTCGACAAGTTTGCAAAAGGGCCTGTCCTTATTTTCAAAATCTAGAAAATTCGACAGTGGATAAAATTTTTTGGCCTAGATAATTAGAAAATACACTTTAAAACGAAAACGTGGCCGCTTGAACGGATTAAAACGGAGCTATAACGAAGAAGTTATGAATTTTTCAAGTTGGCGACGAAAACTACAATTTTCTGGAAATTTCAGCATGCTATATTTATTTTGTACGAGTCAAAAATGAAACTTAGGCGTTATAAATTATGTCGACTTATCAAAAATATACTAGTATACTTTGATACAAAGCTAAGGACCTATAAAACGTAGAAAACGGATTTGTAATGATTAAATTATACACGTTTACAAAAGTTGACGTAACTTCATTTTATAAGGAAAACTATATTATTTCTAATAGGCAAGTATTAAGGCAAAACTAGAGACCAAGTTGAAGGTTGTTTTTAACAATGATGTATAACTTTTTACAAAGTGATGTCTTCTAGTAAAATTGAGTTTGCCAAGTATATATTCCAAAATGTCCGACCGTTTGATTAGCGGAGTTGTAATGAATTAATTATGGCTACTCAAAAATTTGCCGAAAACCATCCTTAAACTATATTTTGGGACACAAGTACCATGCTTAACCTATATTTATCTTTATGTTCGAGACTTCTAGGATGGAAACTCATGTACTAAAACTTTGAAATAATGATACAAACTTCCCAAAACCATTGAGTACGTTTCTTAATACTCGATGTGCACCATTTTACGACTAGTTTTTAGAGGCCGTTTTGTCACTTTCATGAATATTTCAACAACATTATTTTTTCGACGAAAAGTTGTAATTTCTTAATAAATCACTAAATGATTATCGTCGGATATCACTTCAACGTAATTACAAGTGGAGTAATTTAAAAATGGTCAAGACGTTAAAAGATTTTTTTTTTGACGAAAAGTATTGTTTTCAAAAACTCATAAGTGGTATAGATATCATCCGAATTGCATGCATAACATTACATCATAACTTATTATGTATCATATCATTCATAATAGGTCAAGTTTTGAGATTCACGCTACATTTCGGTGTACACACTTTTGTCATCGCATCAATTCATCAAGTGAGTTTTCATAGCCCCGTTGTATACGTTTATACTTATTTTTCAAACCTATGGGGGAGAATACATTGCACATCATTTTTATTACGATACCAAGTATTTCAAATTCATTACATTGCTTAAGTTACCTCATGCCAATTGAATGTCCCCATTATATAACATGAACCGTTAATTTCATAGAAGCGAGGGTGAGTGGATAGATCTATCTAGGGTGACTCCTCCATCCGGGTTGGTGGTTTCCAACCGGATGGATGCATTTCATTTAATATCATTATTTGAGTTGTTTGGTAAACACTCTGTTGGGGCGAACATCATAATCAGTATAGTTTCGGTGTCATGGACTTATAGCAATTGTAACATTTTTATGTGGCATGTTTGTCATATATGGTCTATACTTGTGTGGTCGTATAAATTATTTTTCATAAACCTATGATTTCTCACCAACCTTTGTGTTGACCGTTTTAGCAATGTATTTTCAGGTAACTAGACATTCGCATCATGGCATGATAAGGAACCCTCATAGTGTCGTGGCGTCGATACATATAATTGTATATTATGGTTTTCTTTTCAAAACATCGTTTGGACTTGTATTAAACTTATATTTCCGCAAACTTTATCAACTTTTGGGACCTATCATGTAACTCTGTATGTTTTATATTAATATCAAACGATGTGTTTCTAAAACGACACTTTTGGTCGTTCAATATAACTGTGATTGTGATGCTATGACAGTCAACCCCCAGGAATTCCATTCCGCTGCAAAACAGGTAATTTGGGGGTGTGACACATAACATAGATAAGCTATCTAACATAGTGGATATAACGAATCATGACATAAATATGCAGCAGCACACAATACATATCAAACAATGATGCAGAGTGAAATGAGATAACTTGAAATATTCTCCCCCTCAATCAATGTCACCAATGAACATTGATTGAATTCTAACCCCCCGATATAAAACTAGAGTATATCTTTTGTTCGAACTTCATCTATGGTCCCGTGTCATTATTGAATGACATTTCTAGGACCGTAGATGTTATCGATTACAAGAGATACATCTTTTATCAGATTGTGGGTAAAGATTAAATTAATAATTAAAAAGAATGATTTTGATTTTAATTTTTTTTAAATCAAGTGAAAACTAGTTTGTACACTGATTCATGAGAACGAGTCCTGATTCAAGTCGAACAGGAGTCAAAGTACGGGGTACATCAATTCTGACAAGCTACAATTCCTGAGTGAGCAATCTTCATTTCTGATGGAAACCAGGTCATGATGTTCATGATTGAATTGAGCATTGTACCTAAAAAAGACTGAGGACACTTTGCACTAGAAGCACATGTAGTATTGCAAATAGATGAGTTAGTGACATGAGTAACCGCACTATTGGATGTTGCACAGTTTGATCTAGGAGTGTAATAGAAATCCCTTTAGGTTTAATATTCTCGAAGATTTTTCATGTGGGTATCCACTTAAGGCAAGATCTAGGTGTGTAAGTACGTTCGGATCTTGAAAACTTAAATAATCTACCAGTGGGAATCCATTTGAAACAACTTCTATAATATTTGGATGGAGCCACTTCCCTATTTTGAGTATTGGTACTTTTGTAATTAGTTTGTTTCTTAGGGGATTGATCAGTCATTTGATGCTTCTTATAAGAACTAGATGAACTCCTAATATTCCTGATCTTAGGGCTTCGAACATTAAGCTGGGGATTGTAATTCATCATATCGGAAGGGATTGGTGAAGTGACTGGTTTTGACGAAACTGTATTCTCATCAACTTGGGAGGCAAGCTTAGATTTCGATGGTTTAAATCTTTCTGTTCGAAAAGCATTGGGCTGCCTAACTACAGTACGTTCTGAGTTGTTCAGTACAATTGGCTTTCCCAAGGTTGGTGGTTTTGCAAACTTAGTGTTCACCCTATTTCCGATAGATTTCCTAAGCTCATTTTTTAATGAAACAATGGTGAAGCTCTTATCCTTAATTTGTCCTTTGAGGGCATCAGTGTCTGCCAACAAGGAGTTAGTTTGATCTGTCAACTTGGAATTGTTTTCTAATAAGTTCTTTTTTAAGGACTCATTTTCCCTTAATAGGTTGGACACACATAGAGCCAATTCATCATTCCTAGATTTAAGCGTATCACTCACCTCATAATTAGAATTGTTCATCCCTATATTACAACTCTTATGCAGATCTGAGAGTTGCAATTTCAGATTACAAATGGTTGAATCTTTGTCCTGAATCTGGGTTTTTAACTGGTTAATTTCAAAAAATTCTTGAAATTCTGGGAATTCCGGATTTATGCAAGGTTTTGAAGCAAGAACACTTTCTTCTCTTTGTTGTATTGCAATTTCTAAGGAAATACAATGTTTTTCAAGAGTTGAATATTTGTTTGAAAGTTCATCAAAAACCCTTTTTCAACCATTTCATTTGTTTTAAAGATTTTAGACTCAGGCTCAACCAAGAAACATTTATCAAAGTCATGTTCAGAAATAGGATCATATTGATCAGGTACATTAGCAGTTGCATTATGTTGATCAGTTAAGGGTACCTCATCACATGACACATGTTCATTTGTTGATGTGACATCTGCATTCAAATCATGCATAGTAGGAGTTACTAAAATGTAGGTTGTTTCTAGCATATTTGACTCTGAGCCTCTGTAATCAGTACAGCCTGTTTCATCATCCTTTGTTGTATCTGATATTCTGTATTCAGCATCATCCGTCCGTTCAACTGATCCATTACCCGACATATCACAACTTTCACTTAATTTATCTTGACACCCATTCAAAGCATTCAAATTATCATTCTCTTGAGCAGCTTCCTTAATGTACTTTTCCACATTATCCATAAGTTGAATAAATGTGTTGATGAATTCATGAATTTCCATTCCAGTATGTTTTTTGAAGGAAATTCCAGTAACGTGTTGATCGAAGTCTGCGGAATATTCCCCATTGATAAATGGCTGAAATTGGTTGTAGATAACCTGAAGTGCAGCATTGGAATCATCCATTAATACCTTCCTTTTGGTAATTTGAAGCTTTAGTTGTTCTAAGTTCAGCAACAAGGTTCTTGTCAATGTAGGTAGGTCCTGGCGGAAGAGAGCACTGAATGTTCGATCCCCAGTTGTGGATAACAGTTGTATGAGGTGCAGATGAAGTAGTTGATAAGGCTCAAAGTTGCATTCCATTTGCTTTGCATCATGAATCATTAACAGGTGTGAGTCTTTGATATCCGACTCAGAATGTGAAGTGTTTTGATCATAATCTGCTGAATCAATCATGGTTAAACATTCTGAGTAGCAAACAGTTTCTTTGTTCTGTGAGGTATCATAGAGTTCAAGCACTTTGGAGATTAAAGGGTCAGTGATGTAAGACATTTTGTAGATGGATATTAGGCACAAGTTGCTTGCATTAATTCACCAAATCGCTAACTATCTTGAAGACAAGTCGCTACTTACCCAAGTCGCTAAGTACTCAAGTTGCAATAAACCTTAGAAACAAGTCGCTAAGCCACCAAGTCGCTAAGTAGCAACTCGCTAAAACCTCAAGTCGCTGTGAATCAAGTCGCTAAGAACAAGTCGCTAAGACCCAAGTCGCTGAACACAAGTCGCTAAAGCACCAAATCGCTAAGCTGACAAGTTGCTAAAGAGCAACTCGCTAAGTATCCAAGTCGCTAAGGATCAACTCGCTAAGAACAATAAGGACAAGTCGCTATAAATAATAGAGACAAGTCGCTACGCCAACCAAGTCGCTAGACGGAGTGGAACCTCCACTACGTTGTACTGTTTGTCGGCTTGTCTCAATAGAAAAGTCGCTAAGCTCAAGTCGCTAGGCTCAAGTCGCTACTCCTCTAACTACAAGTCGCTGGAAATAAACACAGCAAGTCGCTACGAAGAAACATATCCGAGAGTCAAGTCGCTAGGAAGAACACCTTAAAAACAACCATTTTCAATCCAAAACAAGCAAAACCACAGTGATTCAAGCTTTCCAAATCAAAACCCAAGCACTTACAATGATTCTAAACACAAAATTACACTCAAAATTCAAACTTTAACACAAGAAATGATCCAAATGATGCAAAAACCACTAAACTTTTTCAAACCCAAAAACCATATAAAACCACTAGAAATCCAAGGATATGTAAGAGAGATGATCAAACCATGGCTCTGGTACCAATTGTAACATATTGGATTTCACAAAAACATAAACAATCACAAGTATGGGCGTATATATGATTTTAGAGAGAGAAAGTGGGATATTCTAGTAAGAGAAACTCATGGAAGGTTAGATTCCAAATGAACATCCAACCCTCTCCCTTGTGGCGAGAGGGCTATTTATACAATGAAGCACGCCCTCCTTCAGGTTGTGGATCAGGCATACAGTGGGTAAAGACCCGTCCTTCCTCCACGGTGTTACACTAGACTAAACTACGCTAACAACTAACTAACAAATAACGTAATAAATGATATGTGTATGAGCTAACTTAACCTAGATAATAATTGGGGTGACCGATGCTTTACAATAGAATTTCCAATTCCTAACAGCACGGAATCGAAAGAGTTCAATCACGAAAAGTGGACAGCTGCTCAGACGATGGGTCTAAAGGAAGCGGATGTCGGAGGTCAGAAGTCAGAAAGCAAAAGCCATGTGATAGCAATGAATGTGACCTGGCCAGACCCTGGGTCTGCAAGGAGACTGATCTGTTCACTCCGCGTATCCGCTACTTCGAGATGCCGACGAAAACGCAAATGCCAACCAACGTGAAAACATATGATGGGAGTGGGGACCCAGAGGATCATCTTAAAATCTTCCAGGCAGCGGCAAAGGTGGCGCGATGGGCCATGCCAACTTGGTGTCACATGTTCAACTCCACAATAACTGGATCCGCTAGGGTTTCGACGATCTCCCGCCCGAGTCAATAGACAGCTATGATAAACTAAAGGAAGTCTTTTTTACTAACTTCCTTCAGCAAAAGAAATGTATCAAAGATCATGTGGAACTTCATCATATCAAGTAAAGGGACGGAGAGCTAATGGAAGACTTTGTAAGAAGGTTTAAAGAAGAAACCAGAGACATAAAGGGAGCCCCAGAAATTATGAAAGTTTCAGGTTTCATGCATGCAATCACCGATCTGGAGCTGATTAAGCGGTTACACGACAAAATCCCAAAGTCGATGAGCGAAGTAATGAATACAACTACCTCCTTCCTAAGAGGAGAAATAGCCGCAGGAAGTCGCGAAAGAAAAAGGCACTGGGTACAAAGACCAATGGAACGAACAACAGTCAAGCATCGACAAGGTTTCAAAAGGGAGTCTAAGAATAAACCAAGATTAAGAGAAAGGCAACAGGGTTTCCGCAATCCACGAAAACCTTTCAGGGAAATATCGGCACAAAGGAAAGAAAGGTCCACAAACCTTTTCCCAACCACGGCAGTCGAGGGAAGAACTGAAGGAAAGTTCTACGAATTTCACGGAAAAGCAAGACACACCACAGAAGAATGTCTGAATTTGAAAAAGCAAATGGAAGAAAGGAAGAAAGGGCCGATGATAGAGGTTGAAGAATAGCGAGAAAAACCGACAGCTATAAAATAAAAATAAAAAACACAAAGTAAAATAAACGGAACTGCACACACATCTGGGAAAAGATGAAAACGGAACTTCAACAGAAGAAGAAAAGCAGGAACGTCAATAAAATAAACACAGATCAGGACATCCCTAACAAAGTGAATGAAAATCCTGACCCTATAAACTTCAATAGATAAAGATTCAGGAAACAAGTACAAACGTTGATAAAGAGCCCTGCTACTTCAAAACAATCGGATCGCAGAAGATCATGCGAAAAGGAGCCAAAATAAAGATTGAAACACGCTACGGATGCATGCGGAAAAACCATACGGAAATCATTCCCAGAGAATAAAAAGGAACAAAGACTTGCAACCTAAAAAGAATTAACTTCAGGGGAAGTAGTGCCCTGAAGGAAGCACGCAAGAAGTTGCGGCAGGCACGACATAAAGGATACAACCTTGGGAAGGAAAACCCTCGATAATAAATAAGCAAGGGCGGAAGTAAAAGGATAAACCTTATCCAGATAACAAAAAAGGAGAGAAAATCTGCAAGTAGAGATATACGTTCCTTCCCAAAGAATATCATGTCAAATCAAGCAGAAGAACAGACGCCCAGGCTACGAGCCTAGACATGCGCTAACCTACCAACTGGTATAAAAAGACAAACGCTAGCACATGCAAAAACTGTAAAATCTTCGCTATAAAAGTGTGAAGTAAAAAAGGGGGATTGTAGAAAAAAGCAAAAAATAATCGTTGTCCTCCAGAAGCAAACATCCTAAAAAGAAAAGTCTGAAGAAACTCATTCTGAAAGGAACTGAAGATGTTACTCGGACAAAGGGTACGATGGTACATAAGAAAGAAAAAAATACAATTTTCCCATGATAACATGTCGTCCACACAACAGTAGAAAAGTTCCATATAGTCTAAACCTTCACCACCCTCAAAGGAAAAGCGCAAAAGAAAAAATGTTCTTAAATGACTACTAATAATGCTTAGTCGTTCTAAAATGGCGACTAATCACCCACCACCACAACACCTCATAACACCCCTTCACTCAAACCTACTCCTATGGCATTTCCAAATACCTTGCCAATTAGGACAGCGGCACCCGCGACCGGAGCAATACTGTCGATTAGACTCCTAGTAGCCGTTGAGAAATAAGATCGTACAGGTGCTCACGGGTCAACTGCGGAGGCGGCCAGGGCAAGGAGCCACGGGGGAAGTGAAATGGTAAGGGAGGGAGTGATGAAGTATGGAAAAGGATGGGTCCTTAGGGAAGGATAAGAAGGAACGCTAGGGGCAAGGAGTTATATTAGACAGTCCCTAGCTATCAAGAAGCTTCCCTTACAACGGCAAGAAACAAAGGATTCAAATTACACCTTCATCCTATTGTTGTTGCATCCCGGCCCCCAGACAAGCACACGTCTACCAGCCCGAGACAATCAGGTTGGATAGACTGAATGTAAGGTAAAGATGACCAGCTTGCAGGTGCCGGGATATGTATATAAAAGCTACCCTCACAGGCTACACTTTCAAAAAGACGGAACTATCCGGAGAAGATCCTTGAAAGGTCTATCGCACTCGCTGTATGACCTATAGCATCGCAAGGTCGCTGCTACAAAAGTAAAAGCATGCTTGGCGAGCATTCTAGCCCTTCAAGGAAAAATAACAAGCCTGGTAGCTCCTCGGGAATCACCGTCAGAAGAGAGTGACGGGAGATTCCCCCAAAGAAAAGGGTAGCAAATAAGGAAAGGATTCTAGCCCATGAAGGGAGCTAGAATACTTACAAAGACGTTACCCACACCGGGAAAGCAGGCAAAAGATAACAAAGGCAGCAAAAACACGTTCAGCCAGAACAATCCTTTAAGAAAGTAAATTACAGCTATCACAAGTAAGATAACCCATTGCGGACAACCGTCAAAACAGACTTCAGCAAGAACAAAATAGACAAGGAAACCTTCCAAGAAGCGAAGCCTCAACGAAAACTGATGTCCGTCGTCACCAAAGTTCTGAAGGAAGCAAGGCTCCAGCGACCATTGAACTAAAAGTTAAAAGGGTAAGAAAAACTGGTAATAAGAAAATGTACAATGTAATTGAATTTACTCATTTTTGTAATGTATTTAAAAATATACCAAATTAATAAAAAGTGAAGATTAGCTACCTTCATTATTTTATTTTTCCAAATAATTTCATTTTCATTAAGTGCATAAGACGCGCAAGCACAAATTTGGGCATGACCCAAATATGTTATTTCCGAATAACAAAGAGTTATCACGAATAACCAACAGGTGAACAACATAATCGCCAAAGTACATTAGAGGTATTGCAAGCCCAGTACTGGGAGGATAGCCCAAAATTATCCGAAGACTATTACAAACGTGCATATCCGTATAACGTTAAGCAATAGCACCGCACAAATAAAAAGAGATGTGTGCGCAAAAAACTATTAACAACGTTCATATCCGTATAACGTTAAGCAATAGCACCGCACAAATAAAAAAAAGATGTGTGCGCAAAAGACTATTAACAACGTTCATATCCGTACAATGTTAAAATAACTACGCAAAATGAAAAACAACATACACAAATGTCTCAGAACATGCATAAAGAGAAGGTAGTAGCATAAGCACAAAGTAAAAGAACAACGTGCAGAAATAAAAACAAAAAGTTGCACGCAACTACCATGGGCATTACAAGAGACGAAAAGATAAACATTATTCAAAGGAGTACAAAAAATCCAGGAAGAAATAAGAAAAACTAAGTCCGCATCAAGGCAGTCGCACTTGCTTCAGGTTCGGACAAAACAGTAGGGACCTCACTAACTTCAGAATGCGGATAATCCGCAACTTCAATAAGAGCACTAGACCCCCAACATCATAATCATCAATAGAAAGGGGCCTCACAGAGATATCAGAGGCACTGGCAGGAAGAGGCACAAGTGGCAAAGAAGTAGTACACGCCAAAGCTAACTCACCAGACGAAGGTACTTCCACACCCATAACATTACGGGAGGACAAAGGATCAATGGAAGAACTATAAACATCGGAAACAGATAACCGATGAGCAACAAGACGTTTCCTAACCTGGTCAATTCTCTTCTGAACCACTCCCAAAGAACGAGACAAAGAACTAGTGCCAACAATATCATTATCATCCTTATCATAAACAGGAACCATAAGCTGCTCAAGATCCGGCTATAACCCAGCAATCATAGGAGCATCCGCAGAAGGTCCCTCAACACGTAGAAGATTGATGCAGGTTTTACTGACCAGGTTTTAATATTTATAAAGTCTCGTTATACCTATGGTCTACCCTAATGCACTAACGGGCAATGTACCCGGTCGTGTGTAGTGTAGTATTTGGTAAAACCGAGGTCGTCCCAAGAGCTATGTGTGCGGATTTAAACTAAGTCTAGGTGTCACAGATTTTAATAGATTTTAAGGTGGAAAAGATTAACTACTAAAACAAGAAAATAAGAAAGCAAATAGAGGCAAGGGTTGTGATCAACAGGGGAGAAGTGTGCTAACCTAGTTATTCATCCTATCAATCTAGGTTCATGTTTAATTACTTCTAATTACTTCAAGTGGGGTCAAAGTCGCTAGGACAACATTTGGTCAGTTCGTTCTAACCTATCAACTAAGGGTTCCACTGGAGATGTCAGGTGACCCGTCGAAAGTCCAGTTGTTCTAAGTCCCCTAAGCCAAGTCATTAAGTACCTCTACAATCAAGATTTATAACAATGAGTGCCCGGACGCTAGCATCTTAAACACTCATCCCCGACTTCATAAGTTCATCCAAACGGTAGGTGATCAGCTTGTCAAATCACACAAGCAAAAAGGGTCCTCAGTTGGTCATAGCTTACCCTTCCCACTTAGTCTACCTACTTAGGGTCAGTTGGTCATATATCCTAAGTAACTAGCCACTACCGCCATTCAAAACTACCGAAACAAGTGTAGCTACCAACAAACTATGCAAACATACACTAGAAATAATTATGCGGAAGCAATGTAAACATAAACAAAGCAATTAAGGAATCATAACTAGGCTACCACTGGAGGTGCTTAGCCGCTCATATTAACTAAAACAATCGATTCAATGTTTAACATTACGAAATACATGAATTGAAAGTAAAGAAAAGATAAAATGCTAATGCTTATCGTAGGGGAGTGATTTCTCCCTTGGAGATGGCTCCGTATGCTCCCTAAGATCTGCCTTCAACCTTCTACTCATGTTCACAGATGTTGTGTGTGAAATGGAATGGATAGAAATGCTAGAAATCGAGTGGTATTTATAGGCCAGATCTGGTTACGGCATAACTAATGTTAAGAGTTACGCCCTAACACCATTATCTTAGATATTTGCACTGAAAATGCTAGTTACGGCGTAACATCTGGAAGGAGTTACGCCGTATCTTCAGTAAATCCTGGTTACGCCGTAAATGAGACAATAGTTACGACGTAACTTGCAGCGGCGTGGAACCTCATTTGACCTAGTTGGTTACGCTGTAATCTTTGGAAGGAGTTACGCCGTAATCTTCAGTTGAGTTGGTTTTCTGAGCCACTCTTCTGTTACGGCGTAATGTGAGAGGGGAGTTACGCCGTAACATCTTCAAAATGAGCATACTATGATAAATCTTCAATAAACTCTCCAAATCCGCGTCTCTTTAGCTCCAATGCTCGTAATTTACCTGAAAGTGAAATATAGAGGAAAACAAGCGTAAATCCATATAAATGATATAAAATACGAGCATTATCGGGGGAAATTGAAACTAAATATTTAGAAATATTTTATGTTATCAAAGATCCATAATCTCCGCAATACCAGCATCCTTGCTAGACTTAAGAGCAGAAAGTAAGGAAAACCCCACATTTTCACGGGCTTTTACGGCGGAAAGATAATGAGCCTCCGCAGAAGGGCATATGCAGCAAGATCAGCAAGCTCTCTTTTCTCCTTACCATGAATAATATCCGCTGCTAAACCTTCTTGCATACCTTTATCGATAGCACGGCTGATAACTTCCGCCATTGCTGCAGTATACTCCGGAGAATTCAGACACTTAAACATAGCAAGTCTCATTCCGTTAGTCAACAACCAACGACGGCTAGATAACAAAGTAAGGAAACGAGGATAAAACTCCTCATCAAGATGACTAGCCAGCGCGTATAAATCAGCAACAGCCTAATCAACTTTCTCCATAAGTGCGACTGACTTAGCATCCTAAATCTTGCAAAATTCTTCCTTCAAAGCAGCAAGAGAAGGAACTCGGCTTCGGAGCTCAGAACATGACTCCTCCAAGGTACGTATCTGCATATAAAACAAAGTCAGAAGACAGCGGAAAAGCAAACAAGTGAAACAACTAGCCAAAAAAGGAATGAACGCATACCTGTCCGGAAATATTGGAGTTCTGAGACTTGAGAACAGCAACTTCAGCTCTCAAAAGAGATGATCGAAGCGCCGCTACCTCAACCCGAAGAGAATTTCGTTCTTGCTCAAGAGTAGAATTTTGGCTCTTCAACGACATAAGTTCCGCAGCAGAAGCTGCTAAGGATGTAACAGCGGAAGATGGCCCAGAAGAAGTAGCTTCGGTAGCCTTAGCCTTAAGAACTGAAATCTCTTTATCTTTATTCGCCAAAAAAGATAATAAGCGTTTTCGCTCCATCATATTATACTCCAAGCGCAGAACGGACCTCAGAACTAAAACACAACAGTCGTGCCCATTTCACGAACGGAGGGAAGGAAGTTAGGAGGGGCAAACTAGTCCAACATAACGCGGCATTCATCAACATCGTCAAGAAGCGAACACTTGATAACATTCCATTTTGGAACATGAACATCAGCCGAAGAACTGGAGCCCGAATCATCAACAGTACGAATATCCCCAGCCAAGATATCAAAATCAAAAAGGTCGTCAAGAATTGGATGAACACTACTGACAGGATGAAAACTGTCAGGAAGGGAGGAAGGAACACCCCGCTTGATCTTTCTCCTTCTCAACAGGATGGACAGTAGTAACAACAACATCCGTTATAACTGGCGCAGGAGAGCTCCTAATAAACAAATAAAGAACAACAAGTAAACGGAAGGAAGAAAATTAAAGGAATCACGAAAAGACAAAAACATAAATAACAAACCTAGGGGAAGAACCATCAAGATGGAGCAAACCAAAATCAGATTCAATTGACGTCCCAGCTTCATGAAGAGGAGTAATTGATAATGAAGGAGAAGAAGAAGAATGAGTGGGCAAAGCATTCAAACATAATTCAAGAGTGCGCGTACTTTGAGCTAACAACTTCTGAATAGATTCTGAAGACTTACCACCAGTAGAGGCCCTACCAGAATAATTGTGGTCGTTCCTCACTCTTTTAGGAGGATGGACAAGGTTGGTGAAAGTTTTCCTCCTCTTCCTCCTAGAACCGGAAGCCACATCACTATTAGACACTAAAAGACCAGGCTCAGAAGCCAAATAGTCAGGTCGCACAACAATGTCATCATATGATCGAGAGGTCCCGGCTTCCAAATGGACAACTACATTTCCATCATCACCAGAAGAGGGAGGGGTAAGAGAAACAGTCCGGCCTTCGGTCAATTTTAGCAAAGGAAGCTCATTTTCCTCCAGCGATCGGGTATCAACAATCAACTTCATAGGATCCTTCTTCCTAACCAAAGATAGGAAATCCATCACTGCAGAAAATAGAAGAAGAAGAAACACAGGTCAGGCCAAACAAAAATAGATTAACAGATGAAGAAACATAAATACGGTATACCCACCCCGATTCTCTTGATCATAGAACACAGGGTAAGAATCCTCGCCCAAAGTATAATTACGACTTAACCCAACTAAACAAAGGAAAGGTTCCGGAAATTTGAGGAAAGGAGAAGCATTGGCAACAAGGGAGGCAACATGCCCATCATCAAACTCAGTATCCCTAGGAATGGCATCCTTAGGAATACTACTCCCAACAAAGAAAGGATGATTAGTAAGACAAGCAAACAAGTCAACCCAGAAAAAATGGTCATTCCAACTTTTAAGAGAATCCATGGGTTTAGTATAACAGACGCCAAATCTATCAACTCGTTTACTAAAAGAAAGCCAGCCATGTTTTTGAGACAAAACATAAAAACACCTAAATAGACCAACTGAAAGTTTAATGCTGAGGGCAAAACAAAGAATCTCAAATTGAGAAACTTTAGCAGCACCAATGACAAAAAGCTGCGATATATGGATGCGATAGTAGTCAAGAATCGAAACAAGAAAAACAGACAAAGGAAGGCGAAAATTAGAAAACTCAAAAAAATGGGTATAAACACCAATCTTCCCATTCGGTGCTTCCCGAATAGTTTGGTTAGGATCAGGCAATTCCGGATGAACAAATTGCGGAATCGAATAATCAATACAGAAACGATCAAGAGCCTTTTGCGATAGTTTGGATTTGGCAGATGCAAAAGTACCCATAAAGGAAAAAGAAAAAAGAATCAAGAACCTAACCTGAATGAGGAACCTGGAAGGCGGATACGACCAAAGGTAAATTGGATCAAAGAAAGAGGAAGTAGGGTTTGCAACAGAAGAACAATAAAAAGAAAAAATGGGCTAAGGAAAAAATAAAGGGTATTTATACAAGCGGAACGGTGATCCCCCAAGAAAAATCCTAAGGAGGGACACACGTCCAAATGCAATCTGATCCAACGACCCAAATAAAAAACATGGGGATAAGGATGGTGGAAGACCAATGGCCCACAGAGTCCAATCAACCAGAGCACGAAAAGTCATTAACCGTCCACATTGTAAAAAACACTTTCCAAGAAAAGGGAGCGTCGGAAAAACGCTTCAAGAGTACAGAAGAAGAAACGTCCCACAAAAATTAGTCTAAGTAATATCTACCGCACGCGACAATATCCGCACGCAGTGCACGTACTAGACTGGGGGGACTTGATGACGTAGCAGTCCCTAAAAAAGAGGAACATCAGAAGAACATTTCAAAAAAAGGCACGGAAAGAAAAAGTGCTAAGTCAACTCAAGTCTAGCAGCATCCACCACACGCGACAATATCCGCACGCAATGCACACACTAGACTGGGGGGACTTGATGACGTATAGTATGTATAACAGGCCCATGAGGCCTAATACACACTATATACATACTGGGCCCAGGCCCAATAACGATAAAATAACTACAAACCCTGGACCAACCATAAGCCCAATGATGAAATTGGCTATGGTCCAGACCTAAAGACGCACGCAAGATACATGGTAGGTTGAACAATCAGCCGCTGAAGGTATCTTGTGTTCGCATCCGCAATGGACACGGAACCTTGTCCGACAAGGGTCCGGCTCCGGCAACCAATCACTATGTGCGAGTATATAGGAAATCCTAGCAGTAAGCCTCGCCTATAAAAGGGGATCTAATCCCCATACAAGGTACAACTTTCTCTCTCATAATTACACATACATACTCTTATCTCCCTCTCAAGAATGTGTACCTATTCTCACACCGGAGTCTAATCGTGGGGTTCGTCCCCACAGTAAGGCTAACAGTTTACTCTTCTTGTGCAGGGAAATCAATCAAACTACTTGGATTGGTACAAGATCAGCCCATTAGAAGCTTGTTGGCCCAATCCGGCAAGCTGTATTGATACCCATTACAACCCGTCACACTTTTTGTACTAACAGATGTCATACGGGAATTTCTTACAATGTTCTCTACAAGTAAATAATACAAACAAGATAAGTGCATCAACTATGAGGAAGTCTTCATAGTCCTTTGTCTTTATAAATTCCCCAGCTTTCCTCTTTTTTACTTACAGACAAACACTATAAAAAAATCTAATTGGGTTATACTCTCTCGCATTTAGTGCGCCTTTCTTTTTGCTCTCCCCCGAACCAACAACCCTTCTAATTAGTTACATAAGTGTATTTTGATATCTTCAAATGTCTTCAATCTTCTAACACACATCGAAAAATGTAGACAAGACTGTAAACTGTAGCTTCTTCAAGGTTGTTCGTTTGGGGGACATAATATCAAAATTATCAACTCACTATAAATGCTTTCCAAGTACCCAACATACTGAAGATGAAATGATATCACATATGTAACAAATAACTGAACATATATCCTCGGTATGACACTTGCTTCTGTGGAATAAATGATTGATCTCGATCATGTCGCTTATTGTAAACCCCAATGATATACACATTTGTCTCCCCATGATGGTTTTGATGTATTGGAATCAGCATAAACTGTGTACATGTAAAACTAGATCAACTAGAAGCATCATAAAAGCCCGTATATACATAAGTAGGGGTGTAAACGAGCCGAGCCGCTCGTGAAAAGCTCGGGATCGGATCGGTAAAAAGCTTGAACGAGCCGAGCTTAAACGAGCTCGAGCCCGAGCTCGAGCCTAATTTTGGGCTCATTTAATAATCGAGCTCGAGCCCGAGCTCTGTACAAAAAGCTCGAGTAGGCTCGCGAGCCTAAACGAGCCCTAGAATTATATACGTGTATATATCGTCTATACGTATAAACGAGCTTAAAAGTAGTAAACGAGCTCGAGCTTTATGTAATTAACGAGCCGAGCTCAAAACATCATAAAATTAGTCAAGCCCGAGCCCGAGCTCGAGCTTGTGAAAATTTTCACGAGCCGAGCTCGAGCTCAAAGTATAAGGCTCGAAACGAGCTCGAGCCCGAGCTCGAGCTTTACATATATAAACGAGCCGAGCTCGAGCCTTAACGAGCTCGAGCTCGGCTCGGCTCGTTTCCACCCCTATACATAAGTAATACCCGTGAGAAGATGTCGATAAATAGTCTCTATAATATTTCCTCGAACCAATCTTCATTCAAACCCCCTTTAACAATCCAACGGCTATAAGTAATGACCACATATAGAGTAGACCCAATATAACAAACTTGAAAATAAAGTAGTAAAACCCAAAGCATGTGACTTAACCTTGTATAATACATGTAACTAAGGATCTTTACTGAGTATTATAATGTAACTCCCTAAAGTATCAGGTTCATAAAGCCTCTTGAACTATCATCAACTCCACACTATAATGTAACTCCTTAAAGTGATAGATATTTAGAGATTAAGAACCAACTATGCGTTTGTAGATCCCACACACATAACTAGATATAAAATAATCATTGTCCACTTATGTCCAAATAAGTCATCTTTGTATGAGAGAAATATAAAATAAGTCTCGTACCCGTGTAATGTCACTTCAATCTCAAACCAATAGTATCAAACAAAAAAACTCAGTAATCACAAAAAGTACCACCTTTAGCAGTGTCATGTTACTCGAATCTTGATAGCGGATTAAACACAAGAGGTTGTGAAAGTGTTTGTTAGTGATGTAATTCGGTTTAGTTGTTTGTAGGTTTGATAGAATAAGACTCGAATATATTTTTTTTATGATGAGAAAACGTTTTTAGTTTAGGTATTGAAACCAAAAAATTTCTTGGTTTGGAAATATTTTCAGATAGGGTTTAGATTTCTTGGTTTAGGCTTTCTTGGATTTCTCGTTAACATTTAACTCTATAAATTTATCGGTAACATGTAAAACCCTAAGTCGGTATTTGTACCATCCACTAACTCCATACCCCTTTAGTATAATGTTAGGAATTAGAAATTCCATAGTGAAGTGTCGGTCACCCCAAATATAATTTAGCATAAGTTACCTCGTAGACATATCGTTAGTTTTCAGTTTATTAGTTAATTATTAGTTTAGTTTAGCGTAGTGTAACACCGTGGAGGAAGGACGGGTCTTTACCCACTGTATACCTGATCCATAGGCCGATAGGAGGTCGTTATGTTTGTAACTATAAATACCCCTTCCATCCATGGAAGGGGTGGTGCTTTCAATCTAACCTTTTACATTTTATTGAACCAAGTCTCTAGCTTGAACACCCCTCTCTACTTTCTCTCTCTAAAATGGTAAACATGTATTTTGATCATCCAAGACCACCCGAATCATCAACACAATAATATTTGGATCCTAACAATTGGTATCAGAGCCAGGTTTTTTGTGTTTTGATGATTTTGTGTGGTTATGATTCATGGTTTTATACTGGTCTGTGTTTTTTTTAATGGTCTGAAATGTTTTAACTTATGGTTAACTGTCTTGTACATGTTTCTTTGCATTTCTTTTGGTTCAATATGTCCTGGTCCAAACAGTATATTACTTTTCATGACATCTTTGTACCAATCTGTGTCTGGCGAGACTTTTTGTGGTCTAAAACAGTAAAAAGGAAAGAGCTTTTCTGCTTTTTCTTGTTATATGAATCTAGTCTAATTTCTTGTGGTCAAATGGGTCAATACTAAAGCAGTTTTTATGCAGTTTTCTGGGTTTATCATGAATTTGGTCGGAAAAGAGGTCGGAAAACTCATCTTAAAATGTCAAAAGTCTTGGTAGCGAGTTTGGTCAATCTTTCTAGCGACTTAGTTATGTGGCGACTTGTCTTTACAAGTTGTCTAGATGCATTGTATTTGGTAGCGACTTAGTTATACCTTACATTTAGCGACTTGTACCTGGTAGCGAGTTGTTGACTATTGAGTCAACAAGTGTAGCGAGTTGGCTAGCGACTTGTCTTATCTAGCGAGTTAACTCATGACCCTAGCGATTTGCTTTGAAAAAATTAGGTAGCGACTTGGTTTGAAAAATTGGGTGGCGACTTGGTTTGTAAAAATGGGTAGCGACTTGGTTTGAAAAATTGGGTGGCGACTTGGTTTGTAAAAATGGGTATCGACTTGGCTTATGACTCTGCTTCGACTTAGACAGAAATGATGAAGAAGAAAGACAATGCAGACTAGTATACCAAATACCAAACAACATGACTCAGGACCTCAGTACCAATTCATCAACAGTCCTAGAATAATTTAACATATCCTAATATTAATCAACAGCCATCATGTTCTATTACAATTACAATAATCCCATCCTCCATCAATTAAACTCCATCTCCTCATTACACTTATCAAAACTCATGAAGTAATTAGATCTCAGCCATTGTTTCGTTGTTATCTCTGAAATATCAAGACCTTTTAGGTCAAATCACACGAATACAATATTGCATCATTGGTCTCTAATTTGTGAAGCCTTATCTTCAAACTCATTTTAGAACATAAAGAAAAGAAATTTAACAAGTATGTTAATTCTTTTTCTTTGGATTCATTTCTCTACCGTTTCAATCTATATGTCGAAAAAATTTTCTTTTCGAATCTAATGAATAAATGTAACAAGAGTGTTACTCTATTTCATTGATTCGATTCGTTCAAAGATAATTAATTTTAAACGGTGATAATATTTTAAACCTACCATGGATTGATCTCTAAGCCGTCTTCATCCTTTAGCCAACCCTGTGGCCTTATCAACATCTATCCATCCCTGTGGAGATGTGTGTAAGTCCTGTGTTATGTAAGAATGAAGAATGTTGTTAGGCTTTTGTGGGGAGCGATTTGTTACGAGAATCTGATGGGGATGAATGTGCTTGGGTGAGATTTGGCGTGAATAACATTTTCAGAGTTGCAGAATTAATTGTTGTGATTATTTTGGGCTTGAGGAGAAATTTTTGGAGATGAAGGCGGATTAATCATGTAAGTGAAATTAGGGTTTGTATAAAAGGGGTGGCGAGTTGTTTGTGAAGAAAATGAGGCAGATTATATGTGTGTGAATTTAGGGTTGAGTGTTTATATATTGCCCGAAAATTTAGGGTTTGAGGAGTCTTAATTGGATCGGGTATTCCAATTTTTGAATATGGGCTTCAGAACTCAGACGGTTATATATTAGAATTGGACTTTTGGCTGAATTGTGTTATCAACTTGGATTTGGATCAGTGTTATGGGCCGAACATGATTTATGGATTAATGATGGGTTTTTGATGTATTTTACATAGATGGGCTGAGATCTGAAGTGAGTATGGGCCTCAGGTTTCTGATTTTTTCTAGTGGGTATATGGGAGTGTGATGTGTACAAGCCATATGTTATTCTGGAGTTGGTTACATGAACTTTGAGGCCTATAATTATTGGATGATGATTTTGATAATGAGATTTGGGTTGATGATAAAATTTGTTGATTTATTCGATTTGATACTTTGGTGTATACATTTTCACGAAGAATATTGCATCACGGCTTGAATTGATTTGTGAACAAAGTTGACTTTGGGACTGTTTGAACGGTATTTCTTATTTGGATTTGAAGTGAGGTTTTCCGGGCATGTTTACTTATTTCGTCTTCTTTCTTTCTACCATTCTGCGAAGATGACTTGTTTGGACATTTATAGAGTGTGATAAAGACTTGGCTATTTAGTTACGTTTGTGATTCTTTCTCACTTAACCCACAACATAACTATCACTTCGGTGTCTCACGCAGTTGAGGATACGTCAAGAGGTTTTGTACATTGGGTACACCGTTTCTTCTTCACAAGGATTAGTACAAGCTTAAGTAATAAATCTAGGGAATTTTACTTCATAATCAAGTTTGGCATATCGGGTTTACTTCACCATATGGTCACCATAACAGCTGACAGAATTTGTGAATGGTGTGTCTACCAATGTGTTTGAGGGTTGATGATGTTGATGATGTTGGATAATGTACCGTTGATGAACCACTGCATGTTCCCCTAAAAACAGATATTCACCGAAACCAAAGTTGTCATAACACATTCAAGCTAACATTGTCTATGGTTTTGTCTTGATTTTGTAAAATCCCGCGAAAGAACCTATTTCTAGGTTTAAATCATAGACTTGTAAAATCCCGTGATAATGGAAACATCCTGGTATTAGTAAAGTGCATTTCCGGATCTATCTTACGGTTTATTCTTGGTTTTGTAAAATCCCGCGAAAGAAATCATTTCTCGGTTTAAACCATAGAGTAGTAAAATCCCGTATTGATGGATTCATCCTGGAGAAAGGAAAACGTATTTCAGGATCCTTTCTGATGCTGGTGCTACGGTTTCTACTTCGAAAAAGGGATAAAAGGGTGTACTTCATGAATTGGTTGTGTGTTTGGATATTCGTCATGGCAGTTTGGTTATTTCATGGTTTTACGGGGTTAAGTGCATTTAACCATGGTCGGGATGAAACCATTATCAAAGTTCATTTAAATGTCAAAGAAGGCTAGATTTGAGCTTTTAACAAGATGTGACAACGGGGTTAATTCACTATTATTTATTTGAGGTTGAAGTGAAATATCACGGGCAAGTGTACTTAGTATCTGAAGGTATTGGGGATGGTTGGATGAAGATTCTTCATGATCCTTGTTCGAGCTTATTATCAAAAACGAAGACTTGGAAATCTAGTTATTTTTGGGTGACTTTTACCTCTTCTTTTACCACTTGGGGGAATTGGGCTCTTATCACCTCAAAATAACTATCACTTAAAGGAGTTACGTTGTAGTGCTCAGTGTCACATTGAATTGTGGATTTTCAAGAGGTGATGTACGTCTATTACTTGATGGTTGGTTGGTTGAAGAGTATAGAGTACTTAGAGATTCAAATGGGCATGAATTCTCGGCACCGCTCTTTGTTACATATGTGCAAGTTTAAGTCACGAGTTCGGGTTAGTTTACTTCAAGGTCAAATCATCATATTGGGTTTTTCTCCATTAGCTGTCACGACAAAGAGCCTACTAAATGATAATGGGGATGATTACATGTCTTGCCAAGAGAGCTAAAAAGAGAGAGATTATGACGTATGAACACATCAGTTCATGCCTCGTACTCTAAAGAAAAGAAAAGTGTACGTTTCAGTGCGCTTTATCTTCGAAAGAAGAGAAATCTTCTTATGACGTTTGAATACTACAGTTCAAGCCTCGTACTCTAAAGAAAAGAAATGTGTACGCTTCAGTGCGCATTATCTTCGGAAGAAGAGAAATCTTCTCAATTATGACCATTCTCATCAACATGCTTCATGCCTTTTCCATGTGCTTTCAATTATCAAGTGAACCGGGCTATTGTTGATTGTTTTCTTATTCCACTTGCTCAACTATAATGAAGATGGAGACATCATGTGCTAATAATGCGGGGGATAAGTGTGAATAGACTACATTTGGTTAAGATATTCACTTATTCAATCAAGAATGGCAACTCCGTATGCAATTCTTGAGGAGGAGAAAAAGTGTGAATTTACTGCATGGTTGATTGATTTATGAGATAAAATGGTCAAACGGCTCCAAACTCATGTAAGAACCGAGCTTCTTCTTATCGGGTCATCTTTACATGGTGTTTCTTTTAAGAGCCGTTAGTTGACATCTTCACAAGCTGATATGAGTTTATTGACAAAGTGCTTCTGGTTAATGCTTCACGTGCACATCAACATGATGATTCCGAACAACCTTCTGTTCTTGTTTGATGTGATTGTTTGCTTGGTGTTACCATTTCGTGTGTTTGCTGCGGGCTGATTGCTGATTTCCTTGATGAACATCTATATGTTCTTGTTTGATTGGGAGGGATCTTAATTAAGGGGATTTGCAAGATGTAAGTTAATTGGGATGCTTTTTGGTGATGTTCTTGTGTTTTGGTAAGTTGAAGATGTTAACCTTTTATTCCCCAACTGGACAATCTTGAAGAAGGTCGAGTCTACAGTCGGTTCTACATTCTCAGATATATGTTAGAAGACTAAAGACGAGTTGCATTTAACGATCTAAAGACTTCTTCTTAATCTGGGCATTTATCAAACAGATTGTCGGTTTAGGGGAGAGCACTAATTGGGGGAGAGTGAAAAGTCAGATTTAATCCCCAATTAGACTTGCTCACATTCCGCTTCAGCAAGTTGATTCTCACAAAGACTTCTAAGGTTCTTCTCAACAGATTTCTTGTATTTGGGCTTTTAGAGTATTGCTGATTCTGAAGTGTCAAAACCAGCAAGGGGGAAGGAGACAAGCATCTAAACGCGAGTAAACTTGATGAACTTAATACTTCTAAGTAATTGAAGATATCCCGGGAAGACAAATGTTATTACCGCAGAGAAACTCAAGGTTTGACTCATGATGAGTAAACTTGATGAACTTAACTCTTCTAAGTGATTGAAGATATCCCGGGAAAACAAATGTCATGACCGCAGAGAAACTCAAGGTTTTACTCATCAAGGCGTTTAGTGTTCTTATTCCAACTATGTGGGGGAAGAGATGGAAGAGTTAGTTTCTGAAGATGAAAGAGGTACACAAGTGTGTGATGATTTTGATGTTATCACAATCATCAGAGGAGAGAGATTGTGTACATTGGGGATGCTCAGTTGTGTTACTTGAGGGCTTAATCTGTGATTCAGAGATATATTCACTTATTCCGGTGTTGACATCCGCAGAGATTGTCACCCGCAGAGATAATCAGTGATTCGGCCTACTTCTACAATGTTATCGGTTATTCTCTCTTTGGGCATTCGGGTACTTCGGGTTCTTGAGCTTCATACACTTTCTTCAGGGGAGAGAAAAGTATACATCGGGGGTTATTCTTTGGCTATTGGACTTAATCTGCTACTTCGATGGTATACGTTTCTTTGTCTTTGGGTATATGTGTATTCGGGTTCGTGAGCTCTAGTCTAAGAGATTGACTGCATCAATTCAACTACTCGGAGGAAGTGGTCTCTTGACACCTTTTGGAATGGATTGCTTCAGACGTCAGTAGAAAAGATATTTGAGAAGATTGTTTTATGTGTGGGATGATACGTTGCTGTTGTTCTATTGGATGATATAACCCTGAACGATGAATCACGGTGATTATTCTTAAAAGGAGCAGCATGTTCGATGATAATGGTGTGCTTCTCTGTGCACCTGGCTAAGGCAAGCTTGAAATAGAGCTTCGAATCTGCTCAGCTAAAGGATTTTCGGTTTGGGGGGAAGCTGCCAAAGTCTCACTTTCAGATGGTTCAATTTCTTTCTTCGATTCAAGAGCCCTGGAAGCTTTGGTGGTGAATGTTTAAGAGTTGATGACTTCTATCTTCTACGACATGTTGCTCGATATCCTTATCTCGGTACTCGTATCATTATCTTCTTTAACTATATCATCTTCTCTATCTTTGTATATATTTATTTAAAACCAAATACAAAAATATAAAATCAACAAAAACAAAATAGAAAAATATAAAACCTACAAAAGCCCATAAAAAATCAGAAAATTGAAAATACCAAAAATATGTTGTCTCATTACATGTCTTCTGGTATCGATAACATCTACGGTCTTAGAAATGTCATTCAATAATGCCACGGGACCATAGATGAAGTTCGATCAGGAGGTGTAAATATTCTTTTCCAATACATGTCTCAAAAAATGGGTTACAGTTATTTTAGACTGTAACCCGGGCTTCAAATGATGGCTTGCAGTTACTTCAGACTGTAACCCGTGCTTAAAACTATGGCTTGCTATTATTTCAGATAGCAACCCGCTCTCTTCAAGAAAGGAAAGTACTGCGCTAAACAAACTTTTCAAAAATATTTCGTGCACTTATCCTAAAACCAAAACAAGGAAAGCATGTCGTCAAAAAGACTGCTGTTCCTACACAAATGTTTTTCCGTCTAAAATTCTTCAGAAAAATATTTGTTGTTTTCAAAAATTGGTGGTAAATGAGTTGCTAGAAAATCTTTCAGATTCAGTGTTTTCGTAAAAATTTGAAAACTTAATCAATGTCTTCAGCGCTTTTTAACTCTTCTGAAAATGAGTCATTGATTGAGGGGGAGAATGTTTTCAAATCTATATCATCTAACGGGCTTTCTTAATTATCCTAATATGCTTAATTAAAAATGATGTTAACCTGTGTTGAAGGACTAGGTGCCTAGGATAAGATTGTTAGGATTAGATGATTAGAGTTTGATGAACACATTATTCCCATGTCATATATGATCTGATTGATATGTTGAATTGACTTTTAATAGTCGATTGCTGTTTGGGTGATGTCGACCACCATATATCTGTATTTGTGTTCACTAACGTATGCAGGTATATTGGTATATAAGAATGTTCCCGATCCGGATCCCACAATTGAAGATGATTCGATGCCGAAAGGAAAGGGTAACTATATCTTGGGTTGACAAATGAAGAAATGGAGCTTAATTGGACTTCTATGGAGAGTTGGCATAAATGCAACGTAAGAGATCTCATTGCATCAGCAGATGGTTTTCTTCTAAGTGATTGAAGAAACGGAGCTTAATTTGACCTCAGTTGGCATTCAAAATGCAACGTAAGAAGAAGTCTCACTGCTTCTGCAGATGGTTTTTCTTCCAAACCCTCAGCAACAACAACAAAAGCTTCTCAAAAATACTAATGTATCTTTGTGCAGGATACCTTTTTTAAACAATTTTGAATAAATTTGATTAAATTGTTTTGAAAAATGGAAAATATTGCTTTGAAAATAAATTGGACTAAATTTTGAAAATCACCGGACTTCATCTTGTCAAAACTTAAGTCACTCAATTATCGACCTTGGTCATTGATTGAGGGGGAGAGTGATTTAATTTAAAGTATTTTCAAACAATATATCTTCAAAAGAGTCCGTTTGTACGAAATTATGTGGTGATCTAAAGATTTAATGTTATGTCATGATATGATTTTTCTTTTGAATCAAGGTTTTTCAAAATGAAATTTTTTCTGTTCTTGTTTGATTGTGAAATTGTTTTGTTTTACTCAAAAGATCTCTTAAAAACAATCATACCTGACACTAACAATCTTTAATGTCTAAATCTGTTCCTATCTGTCATTTTTCAAAATTAAATCTTGCCACGTCTTTCCCTAAAATTTTCTAAATAATTTAAAACAATTGGGATCACAAATCTCAAGAGGTTTGAAATCTTTGATTATGGGAGAGATCGTGATTTAAATCTCAAATCTGTTTTAATGGAATTTGTTTTAGTCCTTTATAGGCACTCCTGCCTCCATGTGCCAAACGATTTGAAATACACAATGCACATGTTGAGGAGGAGGATTTATCCAAAAACATGATGAGAATTTAAACCAGGCCACATATTCTCCCATGTTTTCTAAACCGTATTAAATCATTTGGGATCCAAAATCTCAAAGGGTTTGATATTTTTTATCGGGGAAGAATTTGTGATTTAATAATGAAATTTGATAAAAGGTGATCGTTTTGATTTAATTGTGCAGGCTGCTCTCTCATATGTGCTAAACGCTTTCGAATCTCGAAGCACATATTGAGGGGGAGCAAACAAACTATCGAGGTATAAAAGCTTTTTAAAGTAATTTATAAAGTACCTTGATTGTGTTTTAAAATGGTTTCTTAATGGCGCTTGTGATTGTGGATGTGCTTCAAATTAACTCTTGCCTCTATGTGATGAAAATGATTATAAAATATCCTTTGCACATATTGAGGGGGAGAATTTTTACCAAGAAAATCAAATGGCTTTTTCGTATGAAAATTGTGATCAAAGAAAATATTTCAAAGTCCTCTTGCCTCCATGTGATAAACAATTTCTAAATCATATGCACATGTTGAGGGGGAGGTTTTCTAAATGATCAAAACTATTAAGGGACAAAATGCTTTGATCTCGTATCACAAGTACCTTGATTGTTTTTCCAAATGATTTTTCAATTGGTTTCAAGGAAGATTGAACTGTACCAAAAGACCGACCATTTTACTTTATGTATGGAGTTATAAGGATGGTTAGGTTAGGTATTTGTTCCCACGATCCCGCCAGAGCCGGAGGGATCTACCCAGGGACAATCCACTAGATAGTGTAGAGTCCTTAGGTATATTGAAAAAAAGGAGAAAAGTGAGATATGGGAAGAGTGCGGACTGAGACAGAGCTAGTACTGGAATAAACCCAACAAGGTTCTAGTTATGAAGTCTCGGTAAGCACTGAAGGGGTTGAAGAATGAAAAAGAAATGAATATGAAAAGGGTGAAAAGAAATAGCCCTCCAATAATTCAACCTTAGGGCAGAAACCGGGTTCAATTCATATGCTACTGGTGGTTACTAAGGTAACACTGGTATTGAAGACAAGACGTCATGGACCCAGTGACGCACTGCACCTAACTTCCCAACCTACTCAAGTTCCTCTTAAAAGGACTTGTTTCATTCTCACGGGGTATAACAACCCGTAAATTTCTGGATTATTATAATAATATTTATTACGTCATAAAATTTAAATCGATTATTTTCTGACAATTATCGATATTCAAGTCTAAAAACGAGAAGTCATTCGTTTCCTTAAATACCTGACACCGCACACACGATACTTATCCACTGAGTATCTATGTGAAATTTATTATTGTCCAAGCTAAAATGAAAGCATACATAAGCTTAATTCATTAGTTATTCCGCATACTGCTGCGCAGTAGCATACAAAACTAAAAATAAATACTGAGATAAGAGAAAAATACACTTTTTATCAATCACTGATAATTTACGAAAGAAAACGAGAAGTTATCTCGTGAGTTTAGAAAGTCACGGCATCGCACGCACACCGACACCAAATTAATAACGGCAAACAATTATAATCAAATTTCAACGTAATAAGAATGTCATATTATTACGCTTATAAAATCGTTTCCAAAAATATAATTTTTATATTTTCCGGATATCGTGAAGATACGTTTACGCAGAGTTACGTTATCGCTCGAGGTACAGTCTATACAGTACGGAGTATAAGACAAAGCAATAAAATAAATAATACAAAACAAAATCCGGATCCAATCCTCCCCTTTCGACCCATCACTTTCCTAGACTCTACCCTCTCCCTCTCTTTCTTTCTGCAACGCCACCCTAACACAAGTTTTCACCAAACTAGCTCCCTCAAATGAAAAGCACCATGTCTCCATTTCCAGAAAAAGTAAGCTACACCCTAATCGGATATAGGGGTGCCATGCGTGGCCGAATCTTTGATGAAGAAAGCTTAAAGAAGAAACAAACATGTTTTGAGAATACCACTGAGTCACAATCACCATACCATTCACACGCCTATATAAGGGTCAAACTTCACAGAGTTTTTCATCCATTCTTAAACAAATCCGAAAATTAGGGTTCCATCATATCAAAGGGGTTTTCAAAATTGATAGAGGGGTTTTGTCATTGGATGCATAAGGAAGGCTTCTCAAGTGATTAATTGTTCCAGTCCATCTCGAGTCCCCTCCAATTGGGTTTCTTTGTTCATCCAGTCGACCCACAAGAATTGATGTAAGAACATACGATTGTTGTCTTTTGAATATATTAAATTGTAATCTCATTTGTGAAATTTGAATTATATATATATATATATATATATATATATATATTTTGAATATAAATTGGAAGTCTCATTCTTTAATATTGGTAAAGATTTAAATGGATAAAGGAGTTGATAATGGTGTTGTTGGAAGTAAAGGATGGGATTTGTTATCTCTATTTTTTTTCGGAACTGATAAAATGGATTAATGCCTATTGTTGTTGTTGTTCGTGGCTGTCAAAGACAAAAGACACAAAGAAAATAAAATAGAAGCTGACATAATGAAAGGCAATTTGTTATAATCGGCTTAGTTGGTTTCGACTTGTTTCCTGACTTATGTCCTAGCATTTTCTTTAAAATCAGGTTCCTGACCCATCTTAGTGATCTCTCGACTGAGAGAATACCTCTAGTCGAGAAGCTCTAGTGTGGTTTATTTCGTGGATAAATCCAAGCCACCAAGTGACGAGCCACGTGCACTCGGGTAGTACTCGACTAGCACTTGTCACTATTCGGATGGAAAGGTAAAAGTCATTTGTTGTTAGTCCAACTTGCAATTTAGTTTGAATATCTCACATATCCATTTCCTTTCCATGATTTCCGCATGACGTCTTGATGCATAAAGACTCACAAAAGTCTCATATCGTAGTCATTTTTTGTCACCCAAAGGGGTGCATTCGACTCACCTGTCAAGTTGCAAGAGAGAACCCCTCTTATCGTCCTTGCATATCCTGTTTTCAGTCCCTAAATGACTACATTTCCAGCCCCTAAAGGGCGCGTTCCACTCTCTTATTTCCTGCACCAACAAGTGCGTTCCGTTTCCTGGTTTTCAGCACCAAAAAGCGTGCGTTTGACTGCTGAATTCCCAGCTCCAATAAGTGCATTTAGCTGCTGATTTCCAGCTCAAAAAGGGTGTTATTTTGCTCAATTTTATCCCTTAAAGGATGTGTTTTGTTCGCCTATTTTCTGCATAAAAGAGCGCGTTCCATTCGCTGAATTTTCTGCACTAAATGGTGCGTTTGGTTGCTGAATTTTCTGCACTAATTAGTGCGTTTGGTTGGCTGAAATTCGCACCAACGGTGCGTCGGTTCTGCGTTTAGCAGCCCCAACAGGGGTGTTAGTCTTGCTGTAGCGAGAGTGTTTTGTTCTACTTGTCTCCAACCCACTAGAGATTATCGTTCTTACTTGTTTTCAGTCCACCAGGGGCGTATACCGTGTACCGTCTCGAGTTTGTCCTGACATATTTCATGACCCATATTTCTTTCTCAACTTGACACATCAATAACACACGGCTATTCCATTTGTAGTACAACACTTAAATCATATCGACTTTAATGAATACGGGAAACCATTTGAAAAACAAAGACGACAAGATAATGTTTTTTTACATACCTCAACAAGTAATCTATACGAGTAACTAAACGGTTTTATATTATTAGAAACCGGATTATAAACTTCATATACGACTTTTGACGTTAGTCAAACCGCTTAAATAGGAAATTTCACTCAAATTATACTACCTTCCTAGAACTATATAAACTACTTTTACAATTCATACACGAGATATACTCCATGTAAACTTATACTTTCAATTATACATATTCATATATATATAAACCGCGTCTTATATATATACATGACTTTTCGAAAACTATTATTATTTAGATATATTCGAAAACCACATTGTACTTTATTAATTTATGAAACACATAAATTAAGTTACGACTTAATTCTTTTGATACTTGAAATATATAACACACATATATATATATATATAAACTCTTCTCACCGTCAATGTCTCATAACAAATGTACATACTTTTCGTACATCGTCATCCGGTTACCGACAAACCGAAGTCTTGTTCATCCTTATATGCGTGTACCCTTCCAAGTATTATCATTAGTCATCATTAAACCAAAGTCGTAATTCCTTCTTCAAGATTCTTTCCATGTCATACCCTCATAAGCCGAGATCCACCCAAATCTTTGTAAATTATTCTAATATAAATGATTACACATAAACAACAACAACCTAAACATTTGAAAACTTATAAAGTTAGTTAAACTTTATCGAGTCTTAAACATGAAGACTAAATATGCCGTACTTAATTAGGTTGCGTGTCGGAGCCGTGCACTATCACTCCTTGATTAATTCCCTTTAGACTTCATATTGCACATTGCCAAGGTGAGTTTCATAGCCCCTACTTTTACTTGTTTTATAACTGTTTAGGGGGAAGATACATGCTCATTTTTACTCAAATGATTTAATTACTAAAATTCTGCATTCTATGCATACTATGCCCTTTGATTGATATGTTTTAAGATACATCATACTTAGATGCTTTAAGGACCACACTAAAACCTTTGACCTTGAATACTACGCAGCTTAGCCTAAGTCTTTAGATCACAATTTGCCCTTTTCATGAACCGTCAAATCCTGCTAGGAAGCGCGAATGTTATAAATAGATCTATTGAGGGTGACTCCTCTGTTCGGTTGACCCCGCTTGGGTCAAGGCGAAACATATAGCATGTCGGGACCGAGTGTATTGGGATAAACACTCGCCATGGGCTCATTATTTGTATGACTTCCTTGTGCATACATGAACTGTCGTAGCTTCGGTTACATGAACTTAGTGCTAGCGTAATAGATTCAATATATGACATTATATTCGTTGTAATGTACATATACCCTACTTATGGTCCACTAATGAAATCTTTTTTTATGAAATCCTTTTATGAATTGAAATCATAAACTTTATGACATTATGCAAGACGTAATGATCATTAAGAACCAAATTTGAAACAGTGTACTGAAATCCCTTTCTAAATAAACCTATGAACTCACCAAATGTAAGCTTGACCCCTTTTAGCATGTATCTTCGTGTTTTGAGATGATAGCTTATCTTTGGAGGCGCAAGGAAAAGGCATGGCATGGTCATAGACGACTCGATTTTGTATTGGGACCACTCGTTATAATGGGCCATTTTCCGCATCAAAACAAATATGTAAACATTGTTTTTAAGAAATGAATGAAAGTTTGTTTATGAAAATCCGTTGTTCTATGCTTATGTTGTGATACCAATTTAGTAGCACCCCAAATACTTGTATGCTTCCTCTAAGCCATTTTTGGGGGTGTTACAGATTGGCATCAGAGCCTAGGTTATAGAGAACTGGGTATATTTTTAAAAACCTTGACTATAACCACTTTTACAAAAACTAAACCCTATGACCGACACGTGCCTGCCTGCCGATTTGATGCCTCACTTATGATCCTACTAAGATCATACTTGATAAGATACATGTTTTATCACTACTCACCTAATTTCGTTGTAGGTTAAAATCATTTTCCCTATACGTATACTTACGTATCACAGCACTACACCTTTCCCCCCACATAAAGAGGACAATTGCTCTAATTCTTCAAGACAACCTTTAAAAGTATTGTGACATATTACTAGCGTAACTAAGCTAAGTATTTCAAAGTTCATTGAACCTCGGGTGAATATAGACTGATCACCTATATTCAACCAGGGACAGTGGGACATAGCCTGATCACCTATGTCCGACTCAGAGGTGAATTTTGTAGTACTTAGGATAGTTATAATAGCTTTATGTCCGGTGAGAAAATGATAATATTTTGATGAACATGTAACATTTCAATAAACCACACATTGACGGTTACACTAAAGCCCCACATTGGCGTCACACTATTCCTTAATCACAAGCCACTCACTGGCATTCCCTAATCACAAGCCACTCACTGGCATCCCTTAATCATAAACCACTCACTGGCATTCCTAAATCACAAGCCACCCACTGGCATTCCTTACTCACAAACCACTCACTGGCATTCCTTAATCATAAGTCACTCACTGCGTCACATTATTATTTCCTATATAGAATATTTCCATGTCACAATCGGGTTATGTTATAGTCACTCCTACCCCAAACCTTACATTCCGTGGACGAATCAAACCATTTTAGGAGCAACCTTCCAATAACATCTATGAGAAAGATTTCCTAGTGGGAATAGGCAACAAAAAGAACAATAAACATTTGGCAAAATCTAGAAAGACACAGTAAATGACCTATAATCCAACAAGACTTGAAAATTTTACCTTGAAAGTTTGATACCTAGAAACTCCACCCACCTCTTAAGAACAACCGTGCCTACCTTGTTACCCTCCTACAAACAAAAGAGTTTCCATACAAACTATTTTTGATTACCCCATAGACCATAATATCTTATGAACCACTCCATGAATTATTCTACAAACCAAATTACCACCCTACCATTTCACCATAAAGTAAACTACAATTCAACCCATACCTACCAAAATAAAATGTTCCTTAATACTTTGAAAAGTATTCTAGAACCACTCTATCAATTACTTACTTCTGAAAAGTGTGTTTTAAGTTAATACCCCATATACAGAAAT
>OU343223.1:152293148-152476383 GCA_910596185.1 Chrysanthemum makinoi | reverse complement strand
CCAAGCAAGCCACTTGGACAATTTTTCCATTCCCGGTGCATACAGTCAATGCTACCAAGCATTCCTGAAAAACTATGTTTTTCTTCATGATGTTGATAAATTTTTTGAATGTCGACCCATGTTGGTTTTCTTAAATACTCCGGCATAAACAAATCAATAATGCATTTGTTAAAATTATCAAGGCATACTTTTGAAGTACTCGCACCCATTTGCAAGTATTCATCAAATGCATCGTGGTGCCAGACGCCAATCGGCGTATGGCGTGACGCTACCATTAGAGCACTTATACTCATTTCGACCCGCACAATCGGGTGTTTGCCTAAAAAAGGTAAATGACGGAATATTATCGAAAGTATAAGATCCAATACCTTCAACTATTTGCGTGAATAGTTTCCGCTCATACTAAATCTTCTACGAAAATTCCGGTTTGAATACTTACAACCTTGTACGAAATAATCGCTATGCCAGACGTTCTTCCAAGCTCACGCTCACGATATACATGGCTACGAGAACGACTAGGATGTTGAGATTCAATACCATCTTGTTGTTCCAACAAGGTGATACTCACGACCGCCATAAATTGGAAGTCCTCTTGGTCATCAACGCCCCGACCAAGACAGAATATCACCAAATTGGATGGATCCATTGTGAACGAATTTGATTTTTGAAATATGAAAGTGTAAAGAGGAAGTATATAAAATTTGAATGAAAGTGTGAAAAAATAGAGTTTTAGTTGGGTATTTATAGTGGTAAAAAATGTTTTCATTTAAAAAAAAAAACTAGCCAAGTTAAGGGGTTTTTGTAAATTTTTGAATTTCTAACGGATACTAGACGTTGAGGGACTAGTTGTGTAAATTTTTCAATTTTTTTTTTTTTTTTTTTTTAATCTGCCAAGTAGCAACCCAACGGGTGCCCTATAACGCCGTTACATTCCAAGCCTCCAACGGGTTTAACGCCCCAAATGTAGCGCAATGCCCATAACGTACGTATTGCTATCATGGGAGTGCTCTAACATCAAATTGAATTACATTAAAAACTCAAATTTGTACAAACGAGTTACATTCTGAGCCAGCACATTATGTTAACACAGGGAAAAAAACTACTTACTACCACGTTGCTTGGCTAAAAAGAACACTACATGTGATATTATTTTTGCTGTAGAACGTTCGCGTAAAGAGAATTTAACGATTCTGATAGAACGGTAGAAACATTAACCGAAAGGAAAAGGTCAAATGAATTAAACGGAATTGGTAATATATTGTGGGTTAATGTGAAGAAACGAGAAAATAGAAAATGTTAATTTTTTATTTTCTGTTTCTGTAAATTAGAGTACATAATTTTTTATTTTCTGTTTCTGTCACCAAGATACCATCCATACATCCACTTTCCATATGACCATCTCTGTATAGGATATACAATTAGTTAATGAACCCCTAGTGTATGTTTAAAAACATATAACTATTTACTCAACAAATAGAAAGAAAAAAAGGTTTGTGTTTAAAAATTAGAAACTGTTGGAAGTAATTTTTTACTAAAAAATACGAGTTAATATCTGATATTTGTATGTTATTTTGATTAATTACAATGTAGAAAACTTTTTTCTTGATCAAAAACGATGTGACATCTAAAGGTTTACTCGATCGAGTGTTTCAAGGAAACACATAACAATATGATGAGGACAAAAGATTATTTCCATACTAAGGGATCAATCTCCACCCTTCATTTTTATTTGATTAATTACTTGCATTAATCTCAACAATTTAAAACCACTTTCATTTTTTTTCAAATATTATTATTTCAAAGTTAATCGCTAAGCGAAAAAAAATATATATTGACGAGCATTTAATTATCTTTCTATAGATATGCACTTTGATATATACTTTCGACAAAAAAAAATTTTTTCGTATTTTCACGCTTTTTTTAGTTTTTTCGTTTTTAACTGCTATCGATTCATTAAAAATCATATATGGTAAAACACTAATTTTAATATCACATGTGATATTAGTGTAATATCATATATGATATGTAATATCACATGTGATATTAGTGTAATATCACATATGATATTACATATCATATATGATTTAACACTAATATCACATTTGATATTCAATTTGGTGTTTTATCATATATGATTTTTTTCATACAAATTTCAAGAATGTAAAAAACAAAAAAAAATAATAAAAACGCGGAAAATGAAATTTTTCTTTTTTTTCAAAGTATATCAAAGTGCCCGTCTATAGAAAGATAATTAAATGCTCGCCGCGATGGTGTAAATATTTTCACTTAACGATTAACGGTTTAAGAGATATTTAAATTAAAAAAAATATGTGAAATAATAAAATGCTTTTAATCTTAGCCATTGATTTCTTTTTAGATGGATGGTGGAGATGAGTCCCTTGGTATGTGAGAAAAGTTTGGTATGTAAAATAACTCTCCTCTAACAATATAAAAAAGTTAAATGTAAAAATATGATAAAATAATTCGGTACTAAAATTTGATCTATACTACATAAAATACAAAAATGGTTAACAAATCAACAATTGAAAAAGTGGAATGTGAAAAGTGAAAAACATGGTTTGCATGGTAACTTTGAAAAATATTTATGGTTTGCAATTAAACTTGATTTATATTATTTTGCATGGTAACTTTGGAAAATATTCATTGTTTGTAAAAAAAACTGTACGTCATACCATATACTCTCATACCATTCGTGAATGTCAAATCATGTTAAGAGTTTTTGTTAGAGTTAAATTATCGGATGTTACAATCGTTTGCAATTACATTTTTATCTTTTCACGTTCTATTTTGAATGTTAAACGAAACACTTGCCATAATATCACATATCGTTAATTGTCTACCGATAAAATCCGCTACCGCCAGGCGCGGGTACTCGCCTAGTATTAACAGACGTAGATTCATAATCCATGACCATTTTGTGAAAAAATGATAAAAAGAATTAAATGCAATAACACGAGTTTAAACTTTTCGGTGTATAGTTGTTATTTGAATAAATTAAAGAACCACAAAGTATTTTGTGAATAAACACATAATTGAATGACAATAAGGTTTACTTTACAAGCAAACTTAAGGTTAAAGTTTGCAAGTCAACTATTAAGTCTCTGATTGGATCAGGGGCAACAACGAGTTCAAACGAGAATAAATGTTCTTCATAAATTATAAAAAATGTGGAAGTGATTACATTTACTCCGACCAACATTGATGAGTGTGTAAATACTCATCATTTTTGTACAAAATAAACTGCGAAATCATCTGAAAACACTCAGAAACACATCAAAATGATCAAAATATCACAAATCAGTGTTTTATGTGTTTCAAATGCAAAAATATCTAAATCAGATGAAAAACATATCAAATTTGCAAAATTGCGCTTTTAGTCCCCAAGTTTCAAAAGATGTCAAAAATAGTCCCTGAGCCAAAATTTCAAAAGAAAAGTCACCAAAGACCTTTTTAAAATCACAAATTGTCATATTTAGTCCTTTGGTGGAAAATCTAAAAGTTTTGAGAAAATTACAGTTTAGTCCCTGAAAATCCAAATTGGCCAAATTTAGTCCTTGGGAATTTCAAAAATGTCAAAAACTAACCCTTGGATTATTAAACTTGGCATGACCAACCCTTTTGACTCATCTTCATAATTTACATGATTGGTCCCTTGAATTTCAAATGTTACACAAATGGTCCTTGAGTTATAACAAACCAAACCTAATCTCTATTAATATAAACCCAAGCCCAAAACATTAACCCCTGGCCCAATCATGTTTACCCGGTCCGTTAACCCCAACCCGACACCCAAACCCATGTTTAAAACAAAACACCCCCCTAAACCAATCCCCACAATCTTGTCTACCCTCCCTCTCCACCCATATAGCCACCTCTACACAACCATTTGTCTCCCCACCTCACCACCATCCATCCACCACATTAAATGCAAAATGTCCCTCATCATAACAAGATTTGCCAAAACAAGCATGAAGGGCCGGATGAGTTTTAGCCACTATGGCTCACATTGATGCTGGGATTTGATCTTGAAAAGAGACTTTTGAGCTTATAAGAAGCTAAGAAGAAGCAAGTAAAGATAGTTTTTAGTTTTCTTAAAATTGTATGTCGCTTAAGCTTGTAGCATCTTAAGTAGTTTTCGCTTATGTTTTAAAGTTTATTTGTACTCTAAAAGGCATTTTAGTGTATCTCAACTTAATTTAAGCATCAATTGCAGTTCATGTTCAGTTTCCAAATTTTATGCCACTGTTGAATTTTTCATTCTCAAAGTCCTATGTTAAATCTGTTAGTAGTTTATTTTTAAGCTTAAACAAGCTTTATTAAGCTTGTCAAAGCTTTGTATGAGCTTATTTATACAATTCATGCAACTTTGGCAACTGGTCAACAAAAGTCAATTTTGGAGAAGAAATGATGCAGGGATGATATGGTTGATTCAGTGAATGGAAATAGGGTGAAATGGAAGCATTGGGTTGGTTTATATAGGATAGTGCTCTTTGTCTTGATGAGTGTCTAAATACTCATCATTTTGTACCAATTAAATCTGAAAAACATCCGAAAACACTCTGAAATGCATCAAAATGATAAAAATATCACAAATAAGTGTTTTATGTGTTTTAAATGCAAAAATATCAAAATCCGTGAAAACATAAAGTTTAATAATTGGCGCTTAGTCCCCAAGTTTCAAAAGTTGTCAAAAACAGCCCTGGTAAATCCAAATAAAGAAAAAATATCTTTTGAGTCCCTGAGGGATTCCTAAGTTGTCAAAATTGGTCCTTGAAACTTAAAATTTCAAATTTACAACTTAGGTCCCTGAACTTTCAAAATTGTCAAGTTTGGTCCCTGGAAAATTTGAAATTGTCAGAACTAATCCTTGTACTATTGAAGTTTGTCAGTTTTAGTCCCAAGTTTGGAAAATTGCAGGATTGGTCCTTCAAGAATTGGAAAATTACAAAACTAGTCCTTGTACAACATAACCTTGTCAAAACAGCAATTGACCCCTGCCTTAATACCATTTGAACCTTTGACCCCTCTTTTGGACCCCTGGTCAACAAACCAGTCAAACAAAACCCTTTTCCCTCCCTTGTGGTTTTCCTCCTTCTCCACTTGACTGCAAAGCCTGCAAAACTTCCCTTTTCCACCACCCTTATCCCTTACCCTTATCTCTTCCAAATCTCACACTCATCATACCTACACTCCACCCCCCCCCTAGTTGCAGTCTAAGACCCCTAAAGTCAAATATCCCATTTCCCGCCAAAAAGCATAAAACGGCCAATATAGCTTCTGCTCTCCCATTGGCTCAATAGGGTGGTGGGAAACACTCTAAAGGACACGTGGAGCTCTTTGGAGCTATAAAAGAAGGAAGAGAAAGCCAGAGAGGAGAGTAGTTAGTTTTGTAATTTTTTCTTAATTGTCGTTTTTAAAATTAATGTTTTAGTTTAAAAGCAAATGTTGTAATCTAAGTTCTATGTATTAAATTTAAGGTAACTCAGTATTTGTAATCAATTTTAAGTCTTAATTTCAAGGTTTGGTTAAAAGTATTGATTTTGTATTTACTGTTGAAAAACTCAGTTTACTGTTCCTGTATTCAAGCTTTTAGTGGTTTCTCTTTAGACTCAAACAAGCTTAGTTGAGCTCTACATAGCTCTTGGTAAGCTTATGACTCAAGTAAAAACTCATTTAGCACATGATCAATGAAAGTCAACTGGGAAGCTAAAATGGACAATGGTGATCTTAGGTTGATGCAGGGGTGTTGCAGAGGTTGAAATGGACTAGTTTAGATTGGTCTTGGGGTTTGGTTTTAGGCTGCACACCAGCTGGGCACATGTGAGTGATTTGCTCAATTTCAAATTTCAAGTCAATTTGCATATTGTGATTCTCAGATGTATCTGTGGTCACCTATGGTTGAGGTCCGTTTAATCAGCTTGTTTTAGGTCTAGTGAACTCAATTTGATCAATATGGTATGCCGTTTAGTAGATAGGTATTTAAGCTCATATCAATGTTATAAGGTAGTTTTGGATCAGACATTTAACCGAGCTTGAGACTTTGTTGGTGCTTGAAAATTGTATACCGTCTTGGTATAGGTTCTTAGAACCATTATAGTCATAATTTGTACCTGCAAAAGTTAATTAGTCAAAATTTCATTTAATCTGTTCTTGTACCTTCACTGTTAGGATTTTTAGATATCAAAAGTTTATTTTGTGTTCAAATCTAATAGATATAGCTTGCATTGGTTTAATTTCATCATAATACTTCAATTTCAGTACATTAATCTAGGTCCAAAGTTGGAAAAAGTCAATTTCCATTTCTTTCAAAAAGTCAAAATGTGGAAAATCTCAGTTTGAGCCCATCTAGGAAGATTTTTCATGAGCTCATTTCTGAATCATTTTCAATGTAACTTATGGTTTTATAAAGTGCTACTGGTCTAGTTTCTTATGTCTATTTTAGTGGAATTTTGTAATTTTTTCTAAAATCTCAAAAGAGCTTATCAATTGGATGTCATGTGCCCTGTGCAGAGCACAGTGGCCTGCACAGGGCTTGAGCAGTCTTTGCAAGAGCTTGTACAGGGCTTATTTTAGCTCACCTAGGTCTAATCTTTGGTATACTAAATCCCAACAGTGTCTAGTTCAAGCCCCGCCTTTTACTTTTCATTTCCAGCTTAACTTGAGGCTTGTGCTTAAGCTTAAAGCTGGTACCCCTTTAATTTTGCACTATAAGCTCAACATCAAATCATGAGCTTGTTGTTTCTTGAGTGTTAGGCTTGTTGAATCTTGTTCCATTTGTGTTGTTTTAGCTTATTAGAGGCCTCGCCATGGTAGCCTTTGGACTCCATTTGCTTAATCAAGTGCTTATTTCAATAAGCACTCTTTCATCAGTTCCTTATTTCTCCACATAGCACCTTGTTTTTCTAATTTTCATAGCTTCCTACTATTATTTTAAGCTTTTCCTGTAATTTTCAGATTTTTCCTAGCTTATTTGCTATTTTTCCTCATTTTATTTAGTTTTTAAGCCTTTTAAAATAGCATATACACAAAAATTAAGAAAAAGTCCAAAAAAATAATTTTTCATTTTTATTAAGTTTAGATAAATATAAAAAGTAAAAAAAGTAATTTTCCATATTTTTCATAGTTTATTTTGTAATTTTTAGTAATTTAATTAGTTTTTAATAGTTTAAAATTCATAAAAAATAGCAAAATAATCAGAAAAATACAAAAATAGTTTTGAAAATTCTATTTTGATATTTTAGACTTTTCCATTTCATAATTTTATTTTTCTAGCTTTATTTCCTAATTTCTTGTATTCTAGGTAATTATTAAATAATTAAAAATAGTTTTTAATTTATAATAATTAGATAATTAGTTATAAAAATAATTTTCTTTTTCTATAAATTTTCTTATATCATTAGGTTTGTAAAAATATCATTTTCATATTTTTAGGATTTATATTGTATAAGTTTCACTTTTTATTTTGTGCGTTTACGTAATTTTTATTTAAACGTAAGTTTTTAGTTTTAAGTTTTAAACGTTCATCATTTTAATAATAGTGATAGCGTTTATTTAATATTTTTTATCTTTTTAATTTCCTTTAATTTGCATTTAAGCCCCTGTAGTTTATGGGCTTCTTCTTTAGGTATAAATCAACCACTATCCTTTCACGTTCAAATCCTCTCGATCACTTTACGTTTGACTATTCTCAGCACGTACTGTCGTTGGGACTTAACGACCTGGGGAAACACTATACTCTCCTGATCTAAATTGCATTCGTGCTTGAGCAGTTTTAAGCTGATTACGGTTTGCCATTCACAAGTGGCGGTGTTGAGTGATTTAGCTTGACCGTTTGGCGCGGATCAAATTTTGGCGCCACTGCCGGGAGCAAGGCTAATAGTCCTAATGTGATAGCGATTAGTGATTTGACATCACTCCTTGTTTATACCATCTTTTAAAAATCAAAAACCCAAAAAGATTTTCATTCTTAGTTTCTACATCATGTTTTTCAAAATACCAAAATACCTCCTCTTTACCCTCTTACCCTTTTGATTCTTCACTTCTACCCTCTGAAACCTTTGATTCTTTCTATGTCTTATCCTCACCTTCTTGGATGTCAATGGTGTGGTGGTCCTTATAATGGTGGCAATTGCCCCAGTTGTAGCATGGTGGAATCGGGAAACGGGTCTGTCTATAACCAAGATCCCTATTCTACCATAACAATACTGATTTATTCCATCACCACCACACGTGAGACTCGCAGGTTATCTGTTGTGAGTAATCGCGGGTGGTTCACACTCCAGCCTCGATTGTCAATCGAAACACGCTTGTCTATGAGCAGGTTCCTGATAACAATTATGACTACAACACATACCACTCACGCCACATCAGCTTTTAATGTTAGTAGTATTGAGAGTCCTCACTCTAGCTCGGATTGTCAAACAAGGAATCCATTTCCTTGTAACAATTACGACTCTTCATATCAAGACCAACCTCCACAGCACCAAATGATTCAAGCGACTCCTCATGAAACTACGCATGACCTTCTATGAAGAGTCTTGAGTTATTAAAAGAACTTAAGGAGGAGTCGGCTATGTCCTCCCAAGATAATCCAAATGAAAAATCCATGGAAGAATTGTTAGCCGAGGAACGGGCTGCTAAATTAGATTCCCAGATTGCCATTGAAAACACTGTTAGGTAATCAATTAGACTACAAAAAGCATTCAAATCCAGCTCATTCCGTTTCATTCTCGATGATGATGATGATGATGTTACCCTTGATATTAGTGAATTATGTACAGATTCATCAAGTTCAACAGTTGAAATTCCTTCCAGAAAACCAGTGGAGAAAAGACTATGATGGAATTACTAGCAGAAGAACAAATGGAAAGTATTAAACATATGTATGCTAGTCTTTCTAAACTCCCTCACCTTTGTTATCACACTCATATTCCCACTCACTCTCTAAACATGGGGGATGAGCTTCTTGGCACTATTCCAGAAATGGAATCGTCTAATGTTGAGGGCCTTGTCTCAATCCCAAGAGAGTCACAGGGAACTTCTGATCATATGTGTGATTCTTCTCCCCCTCTTGAGTGTTCTTTTGATCATTTTGAGACTTCTCTCGATCTTAGCGAAGATTGTAAATCTTATGGAGACATCGAGTATGTTGAGGCATCACTCCCACAGTCTGATCCTCTTCTTGAGGAGTTCACCGATGAACTCACTCACATCACTCCACTTTCATCAGAAAGTGACGATGATCTCTTTGATTTCGAAGCCGATCTTGGAGAAACCAGAAATCTCCTATATAATGATCATCCACTCATTTCTTATCCCATTTCCGACTCTTCCATTCCTTCTCTCACTCCGAATGAGGAAGATGATAACTTTTGGAAGGAGGTCGATGATTTTCTTAGTGATAAGTCAATTCCAACAGGATTGACAATAATACTTGCTATGACGGAGGGAGACATCCTCTTTCTTGAAAATCATGATTGAAGAACCGTTTCCAGCTCTCCCTCCCGGAATTTTTGTTAATCACCATACAAGCTTCAAGTCTAAGCTTAAAAATCTAACAAATGGTGATTTGCTCCTCACTAATGAAGAATGGGATTGCATTGTGATGCACATCTTTATTCCATTTTTCACAGATGGTGTGGTTTCTCGTTCTCGTTTCTCCTTCGGGAATGAAGACACTATTTTTGATCCCGGCATTTTCATTTATCATTCTTGAGCCGGGAATATATCTCATCGGTGTGGAACTTTCACGTACTTCAATGTTTATCCAAACATCTTGAATGAAAGTCCGATGGAGATTGTCTCTTCCACTTACTTCCCCATGAACCATTTAATTCGGGGTCGAGTCAAGCTAGCGACTCGGTAATCAAAAAACAATAGTTAAACATGGGTTTTCACCCGTGTGTCCCACCCTAGTGTGGGGGAGTTGCCCCACATGTTGTAAAAAAAAAAAAAAAAAAAAGAATAATTGTTGTGTTTCTACACTTAGCTAGTAATGTTATCTTTTTACGTTCTAAGTTTCGGCATAACAGCCGTTACTTTGAATATTGAGGACAATATTCATTTCTAAGTGTGGGGGGGAAATTCGCTAATTTGATCATAAATGTACCCTTTTAGTCCCTTTTTTCCCCAAAATGGCCAAATTTTAAATTTTTTTAGTGGAAGTACTATGTACTAAACACAACAAATGGTAATCAGTCCACCATGTCTAACACACATAAGGATTGGCTAATCCAGGAGCAAACGGCTCTTGGTAAAGATATCTCAAATCCGTTGACGGCTTACAATTTGCCCAAAATTGTATGGTATTCAACTCACCATATCCTAATAAGTGAAGAGTAGCTAGCCCGCAAGGTTATGGCTTGTGGTAAAGGCAGAGGAAAACCATAATTGGTAATCACCACCAAAGATAATTCGATAATTTATCTAAGAGTTGGCTAGTCCAGAAGGGTACGGCTTCTGGTAAAGACACATCAAATCGTTGAAAGTCGGTGGTTTGCTCAAAATCACATGGTTATCAGTGTACCATGGTTCTTACTTGAACTGAAACATTTGGCTACTCCAAAAGTGATGGCTTTTGTAAGAGTTTTTAAAATCCATTAAGCTTTCAAAACATTGCTAGGGACTAGCAATATCTTAGTGTGGGGATTGATGAGTGTCTAAATACTTATCATTTTTGTACCAATTAACTGCAAAACATCTAAAACACTCAAATGCATCAAAATGATAAAAATATCACAAATAAGTGTTTATGTGTTTTAAATGCAAAAATATCAAAATCTGGTGAAAACGTATAAAGTTTGCATAATTGGCGTTTTAGTCCCCAAGTTTCAAAAGTTGTCAAAAATGTCCCTGGTAAATCCAAATAAAGAAAATATCTTTTGAGTCCCTAGGGATTCCTAAGTTGTCAAAATTGGTCCTTGAAACTTAAAATTACAAATTTACAACTTAGGTCCCTGAACTTTCAAATTTGTCAAGTTTGGTCCCCGAAAATTTGAAATTGTCAACTAATCCTTGTACTATTGAAGTTTGTCGGTTTAGTCCTTGTATCAAGTTTGGAAAATTACAGGATTGGTCCTTCAAGAATTGGAAAATTACAAAACTAGTCCTTGTACAACATAACCTTGTCAAACAAAGAATTGACCCCTGCCTTTAATACCATTTGAACCTTTGACCCTCTGGACCCCGGTCAACAAAACCAAACAAAACCCTTTTCCCTCCCTTGTGGTTTTCTCCTTCTCCACTGACTGCTAAAGCCCTGCAACTCTTTCCACCACCCTTATCCCATACCCTTATCTCTTCAAATCTTCACACTCATCATACCTACACTCCACCCCCTAGTTGCACTAAGACCCCTAAAGTCAAATATCCCATTTCCCGCCAAAAAGCATAAAACGGCCAATATAGCTTCTGCTCTCCCATTGGCTCAATAGGGTGGTGGGAAACACTCTAAAGGACACGTGGAGCTCTTTGGAGCTATAAAAGAAGGAAGAGAAAGCCAGAGATGAGAGTAGTTAGTTTTGTAATTTTTTCTTAATTGTCGTTTTTAAAATTAATGTTTTAGTTTAAAAGCAAATGTTGTAATCTAAGTTCTATGTATTAAATTTAAGGTAACTCAGTATTTGTAATCAATTTTAAGTCTTAATTTCAAGGTTTGGTTAAAAGTATTGATTTTGTATTTACTGTTGAAAACCTGGCCATCGCTCCTCGTGATTCAAGCTTTTAGTGGTTTCTCTTTAGACTCAAACAAGCTTAGTTGAGCTCTACATAGCTCTTGGTAAGCTTATGACTCAAGTAAAAACTCATTTAGCACATGATCAATGAAAGTCAACTGGGAAGCTAAAATGGACAATGGTGATCTTAGGTTGATGCAGGGGTGTTGCAGAGGTTGAAATGGACTAGTTTAGATTGGTCTTGGGGTTTGGTTTTAGGCTGCACACCAGCTGGGCACATGTGAGTGATTTGCTCAATTTCAAATTTCAAGTCAATTTGCATATTGTGATTCTGTATGTATCTGTGGTCACCTATGGTTGAGGTCTGTTTAATCAGTTGTTTTTAGGTCTAGTGAACTCAATTTGATCAATATGGTATGCTGGTTTAGTAGATAGTGTAGGTTTAAGCTCATATCAATGTTATAAGGTAGTGTTTGGATCAGTACATTTAACTGAGCTTGAGACTTTGTTGGTGCTTGAAAATTGTATACTCAGTCTTGGTATAGGTTCTTAGAACCATTATAGTCATAATTTGTACCTGCAAAAGTTAATTAGTCAAAATTTCATTTAATCTGTTCTTGTACCTTCACTGTTAGGATTTTTAGATATCAAAAGTTTATTTTGTGTTCAAATCTAATAGATATAGCTTGCATTGGTTTAATTTCATCATAATACTTCAATTTCAGTACATTAATCTAGGTCCAAAGTTGGAAAAAGTCAATTTCCATTTCTTTCAAAAAGTCAAAATGTGGAAAATCTCAGTTTGAGCCCATCTAGGAAGATTTTTCATGAGCTCATTTCTGAATCATTTTCAATGTAACTTATGGTTTTAGAAAGTGCTACTGGTCTAGTTTCTTATGTCTATTTTAGTGGAATTTTGTAATTTTTTCTAAAAGCTCAAAAGAGCTTATCAATTGGATGTCATGTGCCCTGTGCGATAAGCACCGCATTGATTTGCTTGAGCAAATTTTGCAAGAGCTTGTACAGGGCTTATTTTAGCTCACCTAGGTCTAATCTTTGGTATACTAAATCCCAACCAGGTCTAGTTCAAGCCCCAGCTTTTACTTTTCATTTCCAGCTTAACTTGAGGCTTGTGCTTAAGCTTAAAGCTGGTACCCCTTTAACTGCTTTTCAGCCATAAGCTCAACATCAAATCTGTTGAGCTTGTTGTTTCAGAGTGTTAGGCTTGTTGAATCTTGTTCCATTTGTGTTGTTTTAGCTTATTAGAGTTCCTGCTTCAGTTTGGTAGCCTTTGGACTCCATTTGCTTAATCAAGTGCTTATTTCAATAAGCACTCTTTCATCAGTTCCTTATTTCTCCACATAGCACCTTGTTTTTCTAATTTTCATAGCTTCCTACTATTATTTTAAGCTTTTCCTGTAATTTTCAGATTTTTCCTAGCTTATTTGCTATTTTTCCTCATTTTATTTAGTTTTTAAGCCTTTTAAAATAGCATTTAATACAAAAAATTAAGAAAAAGTCCAAAAAAATAATTTTTCATTTTTATTAAGTTTAGATAAATATAAAAAGTAAAAAAAGTAATTTTCCATATTTTTCATAGTTTATTTTGTAATTTTTAGTAATTTAATTAGTTTTTAATAGTTTAAAATTCATAAAAAATAGCAAAATAATCAGAAAAATACAAAAATAGTTTTGAAAATTCTATTTTGATATTTTAGACTTTTCCATTTCATAATTTTATTTTTCTAGCTTTATTTCCTAATTTCTTGTATTCTAGGTAATTATTAAATAATTAAAAATAGTTTTTAATTTATAATAATTAGATAATTAGTTATAAAAATAATTTTCTTTTTCTATAAATTTTCTTATATCATTAGGTTTGTAAAAATATCATTTTCATATTTTTAGGATTTATATTGTATAAGTTTCACTTTTTATTTTGTGCGTTTACGTAATTTTTATTTAAACGTAAGTTTTTAGTTTTAAGTTTTAAACGTTCATCATTTTAATAATAGTGATAGCGTTTATTTAATATTTTTTATCTTTTTAATTTCCTTTAATTTGCATTTAAGCCCCTGTAGTTTATGGGCTTCTTCTTTAGGTATAAATCAACCACTATCCTTTCACGTTCAAATCCTCTCGATCACTTTACGTTTGACTATTCTCGCACAGCTCGTTGGGACTTAACGACCTGGGGAAACACTATACTCTCCTGATCTAAATTGCATTCGTGCTTGAGCAGTTTTAAGCTGATTACGGTCTGCCATTCACAAGTGGCAGGTTTGAGTGATTTAGCTTGACTGTTTGGCGCGGATCAGTTCTCTGTTTGCAAACCATTGTGGTTTTGGACTCTTGTAAGTGATTTCCACATGATTTTGTACTTAATGTATTTGTAGTTATTATCTGTCAAGATCTGTTCTAAAAGTAGTAATTAGGTTAAGTTAATCTAGTTTGATCATTTGTGCATGCTTAGTCAGGTGTTATCTCATTTAAATTTGCAAATCAATATATTAAAGGGTGTTTGGTTGCTCGGTCAAACCTGTCTCACAAGTGAATGCAGTAGTAGTTTTTTTGTTGGTTCAAGTTTAGTTAGCTCTAAGTAACTCATTTGAGTCCATATATTGTGCCTGCAAACACTACAAGTCAACTTTACATCTAATCTGTCTCACTGTGCTTAACTGTGAGAATTTTGTAATCAAATCACTCATCTTGTGTTCAAAAATCATTAAGCTAGCTTGTAGTAGTCATATAACATCTTATAACATCCATATCAGTCTTAAAATTAGATCCAAACTTCATAAAAGTCAACCGTATTCATTTTCAAAAGTCAAAATGTGTCAAAACTTGGTTTGAAAGCATGTTGCTGCATTCACCGCAGGTGTCATCAAAGCTATTTAGGTTCTGGTTTTTGGAATACAAGTAGTCCTATAGGTGGTCTTTAAGTCCTCACTTCTGGTTTTAGCTTTAGCACTCTGGATTAGCTTGTGCAGAAGCTCAAATGGTCTCTGGTGCCCTGCACCAACTCAGTTAATACTGAGTGATTTTCTCAGTTTTAGCCACTTGCACGAGCTTTTTGAAGCTTGTCAAGGGCTGATATTTTGGTCATAGGTAGTTACCTAGGTCTAGTTTAATACTTGATAATTAGTTTTTAGTTTGTAGCTTATTTATAGATTGTGCTTGAGCTTAAAGTTGATACCATCGCTTTTTTAGCTTAATATCAAAGCATCAAATCTGAGTTATCTTGGTATTCAAAGAGTAACTTGTTGATTTCTGTTTGATTTGGTCATATTTAGTACTCCAGCTTCTCTGTGAGTGTGGTAGCTTATTTGCTCATTTGCTTATCAAGTGCTTATTTTAATAAGCTCTTGATTCATCAGTTGCATTTTTCTCCACATAACCTACTGATTTTTCAATTTTCCTAGCTTCTCAATATTATTTTAGAGTTTTCCTGAAATTTTCAGATTTTTATAAGTTGTTTTGCTATTTTTCTTGATTTTAAGTAGTTTTAGGCATTTTAAATAGCATTTAATACAAAAAATTCAAAAGGTTCAAAAGTAAGTTTTCATTTTCTTAGGTTTAGATAAATATAAAAAGTAAAAAAAGTAATTTTCCAGATTTTTCATAGTTTATTTGGAAATTTTTAGTAATTTAATTAGTTTTTAATAGTTTAAAATTCATAATAAATAGAAAAATAATCAGAAAATACAAAAATAGTTTTGAAAATTCTATTTTGATATTTTAGACTTTTCCATTTCATAATTTTATTTTTCTAGCTTTATTTCCTATTTTCTTGCATTTTAGGTAATTATTTAATAGTTAAAAATAGTTTTTAATTAGGTAATTAGTTATAAAAATAATTTTCTTTTTCCATAAATTTTATTTTATCATTAGGTTTGTAAAAACATCATTTTCATATTTTTAGGGTTAATATTGAATTAGTTTCACGTTTTTAGTTGTACGTCGCGTAGATTTTAATTTCAGCTTTGAAAATCATAAAACAAAACATCAATTTAATTATAGTGATAGCGTTTATTTAATAGATTTTATCTTTTTAATTTCCTCTCAATTGCATTTTAGCCTTTGTGTTTGTTTGATATTTCTGTAGTTATAATAATCAAATCATATCCCCTTTTCGTTCAAACTCCTCGATCACTATTCGTGAGTCGATCCATTGCATAGCTCGCTGGACTTAACGACCGGGGAGACCCTATACTCTCCCTGGATTTCATTGTATTGGTTTTTGAGCGTTTTAAGTCTTACATACCTGTCATTCACAAGTGGCTGACTTGCGTGATTAGACTTGACTGTTTGGAACCAATCAAATTTTGGCGCCGCCGGGAGTCAGGCTGATCTATTTTCCGTAGTATTAGTTGTTTGAATCCTCACTATTTGTTTATATCATCCATCTCTGTATATATATATATCCATATTTTCTTCTAAAAAATCCAAAAACCCAAAAACAACCCAAAACGTATAAAACACAAAAATATTTTTCCTTTTGTTTCTATATATGTATCAAAAAAAAAAAAAAAATAATAATACAAAAAGAATCGTCGTTTTCTTTAATAATTAACAACTTAAAAGATTACTACCGCAAACCAAGGCAGGCACTACCAATAAGGGGGGCGACCATAATAAGTTCCCGAACTAAAGATATAAAACTTGCCTTTGTGTCCTTGTGATTGGTGTACCTTTTTAAAGAAGCCATTCATCTTGGATTATTGGTTAAGTTCACTGTTGTTTTGCCTCGATTTTGTGTTAATTGATTTTGTTGTGATATCGACGTTTCAGAACCAGAAAACCCATAAAGATTCTTCTCACCTGATTTTTACAAACGTCTTCATAATTCTCATTCTCATCTGAAATATCTTCATAATTCCATTTCTTCTCCAACTCGAGTCCTTAGAGTTACTCTAGTGCATGCGCACCCGTTCTTCTAGATCATTGAGTCCTTTGCGTGATCTAGCAAAAATTCCTAGACGACGTTCGTAGGCGCTTGTGCCCAAATAGTCGAACCCGAGATTCGTACTATTTCTAACAACACACCATGGCACGAACGTTTATGGCGAAATGCTCCGGCACCCACCGAGGGTTATGGAGATGCCATCGTTTTACCAGTTATCAGTTCTGATCACTTCGAATTGAAGACACATTTGATCCAACTTGTGTCTACAAATCAATTCCGTGGGTCTGACCGAGAAGACCCATGCACACATCCGTTGGTTTAACAAGTTGACTTCAACTATCAATTTCAAGGATGTGCCACAACAAGTAATCAAGTTGATGCTTTTCCCATTCTCACTTGAGGGGAAGCCGGATTTGGTGGAAAAAGAACCCCCTCGATCCATCGAAACTTGGGAGGATCTGGTTCAAAAGTTTGTTAATTACTTCTTCCCTCCATCAAAGACGACTAATCTTAAAAATGAAATTTGGATTTCACGTATTTCGATGAAAATTTTGGAGAGGCATGGGAGAGATTCAAAGATCTCCTCAGGAAATGCCCCATCATGAATTCACGGAGCTTCAACAAGTCAATATCTTCTACAATGGGTTGAACGGTAACGATCAAGATTCTTTGAACGCATCCGCGGGTGGCAATATCTTGAATCGTAAACCTAAAGATGTGCTTGAAATTTGCGAGAGTAAATCAAAAGTTCCTATTTCTCGAAACAAAGTCAATGTTCCGAACACTCCTGCTTCTTCATCCAGTAACTCTTCTGAGTTAGCAGCTCCGTTAGCCGCTCTAACGGACATGATCCATTGTATGATAAAAGAGGTAAAGGAGATCAAAAGCGAAATTCATAAGCCGGAACCAATCAAAGCCATAAACAAGGTGTGTGAAATTTGTAGTGGTCCACACGCGTATTATGATTGTCAAGCAACCGATGCTACTTTTTACCAAGCTCCCGTAGCTTCGGTAAACCACAATCACCACCACAAGCTGATCCTCACTCACCGCACCTAGCGGTATGACACCACCTGGTTTTCCTCCTGTGCAAAACCATGGCAATCAAAACCATGGCAATCAAAACCATGGCAATCAAAATCGCTTTGTTCCAAATCAAGGACACAACTTCAATAACTCTCAAAATTTCAATCAAAACCGGAACAATTTCAACCAACCATATCAAGCTCCTAATCATCAAAGTTATCAACAACCTCCTCAAGCTCCCATACCAAATGACTTCATGAAAATGACTGAGTCAAACATGCGTTCAATGCAAACTCAGATCAATAACATGAGAGGTGAGCTAAAAGGAATTGATACCACACTGTCTCGGCAGACAAATGAGTTGAAGAATATGATGAGCAGTTTCATGAACATGAATATGAACAAAGCTTCACCATCTTCTGGAGGACTCCCAAGCAATACTATTCCCAATCCTAATGCCGAGTTGAAAGCCGTCACCACTCGTAGTGTTAAGACGCACAATGGACCTTCGACTCCTATGCCCCCCTCCCTGTGGCATTTAGTCAAGTTACCAAGGAGACAACGGACAAGGTGCATTATTCAAGCCCAAGCACAGCACACGTCCCACCTTCGGTAGTCCGCTTTAAGTCCGAACCCGATGTTCCGAGGAAAATCCTGAGCAGAAAACACTTCCATCCCGGCTCAAAAGTCTAGTCCGCTTCCTTACCCATCAAGAATGAATGATGAGAAGCTCAAAGACAAAAACAAAGAGCAAATGGAAAAATTTTCCAAATCTTCAATGAGCTACACTTTGATATAAGCTGCTCTCGTTCTAATGCCTAAATTTGCATCCACGCTTAAAGGCTTAATGACCAACAAAGATAAGCTATCGAGATGGCGAAAACCCCTCTAAATGAGCAATGCTCAGCGGCCATTCTTAATAAGCTTCCCGAAAAGCTTGAAGACCCTGGCCGGTTCTTAATCCCGTGTGATTTCTTGGGGATGTTTCAATGCTCCGCCTTGGCCGATCTTGGCGCTAGCATTAACCTTATGCCACTCTCTGTATGGAAGAAACTGTCTCTTCCTGAACGTTCATCCACTCGTATGACACTCGAGCTAGCGGACCGTACCATAACTCGTCCACTTGGGATAGCCGAGGATGTCGTGATGAAAGTGGGAAAGTTTCACTTTCATGCTGACTTTGTTGTAGTAGACTTTGATGCAGATCCTAGAGTTCCCCTTATCTTAGGGAGAGCTTTCTTAAGAACGAGTCGTGCTCTGATTGATGTGTTTGCTGCAGAGTTGACCATACGGGTTGACAACGAAGAGCTCACGTTAAATATCAACCAGAACTCCAAACCTCTGTACAAAAAGAGTGTTGCCACAATTGATCAAAGATCTGAAAGATTCAATGCAACACTCTCAAACTTCACGGTTAAGAGAAGTCATGAAAAACGTGGCTGAAAGCTCAAAGCTAAATTACCCTGGTTCAAACAAATGGTTTGAAAGTCTGTACGGGAAGTCAAGAGTATTCTTGATGATGATGATGATCTAGAATCGGAGACTTCATCGGAAGTGGTGGAAACTGCTAGCTCTAAGAGCCCACCACTTGTCCCACCGAAATCAGTTGTTCGCATCGAGTTTGTTAACTCTATGGATGAAACCAAATTCTCTTCAGTTTCATCTGAGTTGGATGATGATGTTTGTGATCCAATGGGAGACATTCTCCCCATTGATGAATTGCTCAAAAATGATCCATCATCTTCTAGTCTTATTCCCGAATCTTCCATCCCTTCTCACCCCGATGAGGAAGATGACAACTTTGGAATGAAGTCGATGCATTTCTTAGTGATGAGTCAATTCCAACGGGAATTGATAACACTTACCTTGATCCGAAGGGAGACATCCTTTTCTGGAAAGTTTGTTGATTGAAGAACCATTTCCCACCCTCCCTCCCGGACCTTTTCTTGACAATCACCATCTAAGCTTCAAGTTTAAGCTTAAAGATGTCAAAACTGGTGATTTGCTTCTCTCTGCTAAGGAATGGAATTGCATTCTTATGTACGTCTTTATTCCATTCTTCACAGATGGTGTGGTTGCTCTTTCCCTTTCTCTTTCCGAATGAGGACACCATCTTTGACCCCGTATCATCCTTTATAGATTCTATTAACACTACCGTGGCTGTCGGTGTGGAACTTTCGATGTTCATATGTTTGTTAACACTGTGAACGAAAGTCCGATTGAGATTGGTTTTCCACATTACTTTCCCCATGAACAAATGAATGCGGGGTCGAGTCAAGCTAGCGACTGGTAATCAAAAAAAGAGCATGCCATATGGGTTTTCACCCATATTTCTGACTTCTTTCTATTTTTCTACCACCCTAGTGTGGGGGGGTTGCCCACATGTTTAAAAAAAAAAAAAAATCTTCTTTCTAAATAATGGCCGTAGTATTTCCCTTTCACGTTCTTTGTTTTGGCATAACCGCCGGTACTTTGAATATTGAGGGCAATATTCATCTCTAGTGTGGGGGGATTCTCACGAATTTTATCATGTAATTATCCGTAATTGTTTTGGCCAAAATTTTTTGGGAGTGTGTTTCACTTACTCATTTGGTTATCAGTCCGCCTTGTCTGTGGACAAAAGGATTGGCTAATCCAAGAGCAAACGGCTCTTGGTAAAGATTTCTCAAATCCGTTGACGGCTTGCAATTTGCCCAAAATTGTATGGTATTCAACTCACCATATCCTAAAAAGTGAAGAGTTGGCTAGCCCGCAAGGTTATGGCTTGTGGTAAAGGCAGTGGAAAAACCATAATTGGTATTCAGCTCACCAAAGATAATTTTGATAATTTATCTAAGAGTTGGCTAGTCAGAAGGGTACTACGGTAAAGACACATCAAACCGTTATATGGTTTATGATTTGCCAATAAATCAGTGGTTATCGTGTACCATGGTTCTTGCTTGAACTGAAACATTTGGCTATTTAAGTAATGGCTTTTGGTAAAGAGACGCAAATCCATTATGTTTTCAAAAAGATTGCTAGGACTAGCAATAGTATGGGGGATTGATGAGTGTGTAAATACTCATCATTTTGTACAAAATAAAACTGCGAAATCATCTGAAAACACCCAGAAACACATCAAAATGATCAAAATATCACAAATCAGTGTTTTATGTGTTTCAAATGCAAAAATATCAAAATCAGATGAAAAACATATCAAATTTGCAAAAATGCAGTTTTAGTCCCCAAGTTTCAAAGATGTCAAAAATAGTCCCCTGAGCCAAAATTTCAAAGAAAAGTCACCAAAGACCTTTTAAAATCACAAATTGTCATATTTAGTCCTTTGGTGGAAAATCTAAAAGTTTTGAGAAAATTACAGTTTAGTCCCTGAAAATCCAAATTGGCCAAATTTAGTCCTTGGGAATTTCAAAAATGTCAAAAACTAACCCTTGGATTATTAAACTTGGCATGACCAACCCTTTTGACTCATCTTCATAATTTACATGATTGGTCCCTTGAATTTCAAATGTTACACAAATGGTCCTTGGAGTTAATAATTCTACAAACCAAACCGGACCCTATTAATATAAACCCAAGCCCAAAACATTAACCCCTGGCCCAATCATGTTTACCCGGTCCGTTAACCCCAACCCGACACCCAAACCCATGTTTAAACAAAAACACCCCGCCCCCTAAACCTGCAATCCCCGACAATCTTGTCTACCACCCCCCTCCTCAAACCACCCATAGCCACCTCTACACAACCATTTGTCTCCCCCCACCTCACCAACCATCCCACCACATTAAATGCAAAGTCTTTCATGTCCCTGATATCATAACAAGATTTGGCGCCAAAACAAGATGAAGGGCCAGGATGAGTTTTAGCCAATCTATGGCTCACATTGATGCTGGGATTTGATCAGAGGAGTGAGAAAGAGACTTTTGAGCTTATAAGAAGCTAAGAAGAAGCAAGTAAAGATAGTTTTTAGTTTTCTTAAAATTGTATGTCGTTTTTAAGCTTGTAGCATCTTAAGTAGTTTTCAGTTATGTTTTAAAGTTTATTTGTACTCAGAAAAGGCATTTTAGTGTATCTCAACTTAATTTAAGCATCAATTGCAGTTCATGTTCAGTTTCCAAATTTTATGCCACTGTTGAATTTTTCATTCTCAAAGTCCTATGTTAAATCTGTTAGTAGTTTATTTTTAAGCTTAAACAAGCTCTAATAAGCTTGTCAAAGCTTTGTAGAGCTTTTATTTATACAATTCATGCAACTTTGGCAACTGGTTAACAAAAGTCAATTTTGGAGAAGAAATGATGCAGGGATGATATGGTTGATTCAGGAATGGAAATAGGGTGAAATGGAAGCATTTGGGTTGGTTTATATAGGATAGTGCTCTTTGGTTCTCTGTTTGCAAACCATTGTGGTTTTGGACTCTTGTAAGTGATTTCCACATGATTTTGTACTTAATGTATTTGTAGTTATTATCTGTCAAGATCTGTTCTAAAAGTAGTAATTAGGTTAAGTTAATCTAGTTTGATCATTTGTGCATGCTTAGTCAGGTGTTATCTCATTTAAATTTGCAAATCAATATATTAAAGGGTGTTTGGTTTGCTGTCAAACTGTCTCACAGGTGAATGCAGTAGTAGTTTTTTTTGTTGGTTCAAGTTTAGTAAGCTCTAAGTAACTCATTTGAGTCCATATATTGTGCCTGCAAACACTACAAGTCAACTTTACATCTAATCTGTTTCATCGTGCTTAACTGTGAGAATTTTGTAACTCAAATCACTCATCTTGTGTTCAAAAATCATTAAGCTAGCTTGTAGTAGTCATATAACATCTTATAACATCCATATCAGTCTTAAAATTAGATCCAAACTTCATAAAAGTCAACTGTGTATTCATTTTCAAAAAGTCAAAATGTGTCAAAACTTTGGTTGGAAAGGATGTTGCTGATCCGCAGGTGTCATCAAAGCTATTTAGGTTCTGGTTTTTGGAATACAAGTAGTCCTATAGGTGGTCTTTAAGTCCTCACTTCTGGTTTTAGCTTTAGCACTCTGGATTAGCTTGTGCAGAAGCTCAAAACAGGTCTCTGGTGCCCTGCACCAACTCAGTTAATACTGAGTGATTTTCTCAGTTTTAGCCAAGCTTGCACAGAGCTTATTGAAGCTTGTCAAGGGCTGATCTTTTGGTCATAGGTAGTTACCTAGGTCTAGTTTAATACTTGATAATTAGTTTTTAGTTTGTAGCTTATTTATAGATTGTGCTTGAGCTTAAAGTTGATACCATTTCTGTTTTTTAGCTTAATATCAAAAGCATCAAATCTGAGTTATCTTGGTATTCAGTAGCTGTAACTTGTTGATTTCTGTTTGATTTGGTCATATTTAGTACTCCATAGCTTCTGTGATCAGTGTGGTAGCTTATTTGCTCATTTGCTTATCAAGTGCTTATTTTAATAAGCTCTTGATTCATCAGTTGCATTTTTCTCCACATAACCTACTGATTTTTCAATTTTCCTAGCTTCTCAATATTATTTTAGAGTTTTCCTGAAATTTTCAGATTTTTATAAGTTGTTTTGCTATTTTTCTTGATTTTAAGTAGTTTTTAGGCATTTTTAAATAGCATTTAATACAAAAAATTTAGAAAAGGTTCAAAAAAGTAAGTTTTCATTTTTCTTAGGTTTAGATAAATATAAAAAGTAAAAAAAGTAATTTTCCAGATTTTTCATAGTTTATTTGGAAATTTTTAGTAATTTAATTAGTTTTTAATAGTTTAAAATTCATAATAAATAGAAAAATAATCAGAAAATACAAAAATAGTTTTGAAAATTCTATTTTGATATTTTAGACTTTTCCATTTCATAATTTTATTTTTCTAGCTTTATTTCCTATTTTCTTGCATTTTAGGTAATTAATTAATAGTTAAAAATAGTTTTTAATTAGGTAATTAGTTATAAAAATAATTTTCTTTTTCCATAAATTTTATTTTATCATTAGGTTTGTAAAAACATCATTTTCATATTTTTAGGGTTAATATTGAATTAGTTTCACGTTTTTAGTTGTACGTCGCGTAGATTTTAATTTCAGTTTCGTAAAATCATAAAAACAAAAACATCAATTTAATTATAGTGATAGCGTTTATTTAATAGATTTTATCTTTTTAATTTCCTCTCAATTGCATTTTAGCCTTTGTGTTTGTTTGATATTTCTGTAGTTATAATAATCAAATCATATTCCCTTTTCGTTCAAACTTCCCGATCACTATTCGTGAGTCGATCCATTGCACAGCTCGCTGGGACATAACGACCCGGGGAGACCCTATACTCTCCTGGATTTCATTGTATTGGTTTTTGAGCAGTTTTAAGTCTGTTACAGTCTGTCATTCACAAGTGGCAGACTTGCGTGATTAGACTTGACTGTTTGGAACCAATCAACCTCTTTATATAGGAGATGAACGAGGATGTCACGTGAGGATTATTGAAACGTGTCAAATATTTAATAGAGAAGTACATTTTTCATTAAATGTTTTTATTCTTGAATACACAACAACATTACTTTTGTGAACAATGCTGCTAATTGTTAAGTGTCTTTTCACCAACTCATACTTCTCTTGATTTTCTCAATAATACACTTCTTGCTCTTTTATAATCTTGAAAAGCCACGCCTAAATATCTAAGAAATATTTCGTGCTATACTCTATAGGTTGGATCAGAGAGCTGATAGGCTCATAAAATTATTGTCGATCCCAGATAAACATTCGTCTTTCAGCTTCTGGTTCTTATACATACTAGCTGACTACACATCAACTAGAAAGTATATCTTGATTCTTAACGATGTCTTTGACGTGAAGCAGACTGAGGTTGCTCGTTGATTTCTTTATCAACGTGTCCTTTTACACTTGGTATAATATATGTTTAAATTTATTGCTATTGTAAATGGTCTCGTCTGTAATGTAGCAAGTAGCAAGTACTTTGCTTCTGCAAATATTCGCGTTAATTAATTCAAGCTTGTACATCTTAATAGAAATCAAGCCAAAAAATTGTGTACGCAATGACATATCTGGTTCTTCGCTGCATGAAGGAGAACCAATTTAGACAAATGGTAATAAGAAAATAAATAAATAAATAAATAAAAGGAATAAAAGCTACTGTAATACTTAGTAGAACTTACTGGGGCCTTCCTACGAAGTAACATGAGTGTATGGATCTCTGACTGCATTATGTCATGCATTTTAGATGTTTAGTTGCGAGAATCATTGCCGACACTTGAAGGCGTTCCTTGTTCCCCAATCATGTATTGGATATTTTTCAATCCAAATGAAAATTATTTTATTATAAATTTGTATTATTATACTATATAGTAACATTTATTAAAGTTGATATGTGAGCCGGCACTATTCTGAAACCGCTGATGAGGAGGTCGGCTCGAAGGAGTAAGATGGCTTGGGTGCACTGTGGAGTCATGACTCGAGCCGGCACTGCTCACACTTCGAGCCGAGTTGTCGGCTTAAAGGGATTAAATTACTAAGGTTAGTGGGTTGTTTACTTAATTTCTAATGTTCGCTGCATGTTGTACGCCTGTATTCATTCCCTGAATTTCTTTGTGGGTTTTAGGTGGTGTTTGTTTTTTAAGAGGGTCTGAATCTGAATCTGAATCGCACGTCTGAATCTGAATCATGTAAATGTCTGAACTAACGATCAACGAAGAAAACGCATGTTTGAACGGATTTTTTTTTGGTTATTTTGTGTCTACAAGAAGCATTCTGACGTTAAGACACCCTCTCAGGTCTTGACAGATTCAGACATTTTTTCCGTTCGCGTCGTCGTTCGACGTCAACGAAAAACAAACGGTTCTGAAGCAAAATGTCTGACCGATTCAGACATTTTGCCCGTTCAGACGCGTTAAGAGGCAAAAAAAAAAAAAACAAACACAGCCTTACTCTGAGCTGTCAATTTCTATGGCTATTTACATGTTAGAGATGTTATATAGTATAGTTGGCATTTGGTACCGAAGGACGTGGGAGGCTGCATTTCGACGGTTTTTGAGTTACAGGTGGATGTTTTGGTTTTTTCCGGCTTTTAATTTGTTACTTCATTAGTGTTGTATTTGTTGTTTATTGTTGTTGATAGGCAATCAGGTTATTTGGTGTTTAATCATTTGTTGTGGTGGAATTGTTAAAGGGACATATTCATATTTCAGGAGACTATTTTTTGGTGGATTTTGGTTGTTTCAACCTTTCAGGCTATTCTAACTGGAATATGAACGGAAATTTTTTTTCTGGATTTTGAGTTGTTACCTCATTACTGTTGTGTTAATGTCGTTGTTGTTGTTGATAGATCATCAGATTCTTCATTAAAGGGGCATATTCGTATTTCAGGTGATTTCTACATTCTCTTGGGATTTTGGTTACTTCAGGCTACTTTCTAATTGAGTTATGAATGGAAATTTTTTCCCTTCTTTTAATTTTGTTACCCCATTAGTGTTGTGTTATTGCCGTTGTTGTTGTTAATAGGCCATCAGGTTGTTCGATGTTTAATCATTTGTTGTGGTTGTGTTGTTAAGGAGACATATTCATATTTTAGGTGATTTTATATTTTTTATTTTGGATTTTGGTTGTTTGAGGCAACTTTCTAATAAAATATAAATGAAAAAATAAATCTTGAAAGTGGGAATAATGCGCTTCAACTACTTAATTGCCATTTTGACATTGTAGAGTTAACTCATCATGAATATGAGAACGAGGCATGTTTGAGGGAAGGTTGGGATCCAAGTCTGATTACCATCGTTTTTTTTTCATGTTGTTAGTGGATTGATGTATATGTGTGTGTGTTTATTTAAGTTTTGTGATATGTCTGGTGTGTGATAACAGTTGCTGATTTTAACGATGTGCTACAAGTGGTGTTTTATTTGCCCATGATGATCTTTCAAAACATTTTGTTTACTTTATGTACTATTTGTAGGCTTCTTAATGTTTTATAGTGTTTGTTTATACTTTCTGATATCTTTTAGAGCGTGGTACATTATTTGAGTGCTGATTTTATACACTTTGTTTAATTTAAGGTTGTAGGTGCTTTGTTGTAGCCTTTTAAGTCTTATATGTAGTGGTGCATGCTGATTTTATATGTCGTCTATTAGTTCTTGTCGCAATTGGTCAATTATAAAGCATTGTGTAGGTCCAAAAGTTTATGGATCCAAGTAGCCTTGAATGACTAATAGTAATATTGAATAAATCCAAATTACTATATGAAGAACTCTTTGCAACAGCTTGATGTGTTAATGCGGAATCTTAACACACAAAGTATGAAGAACACAAAATAACAAACTTCGTATTTTCTATTAATTTGCTCAAAGGATAATGCTTACAACTCGTACATTAACCTAACACTTTAGGGATCCTTTTATACACCAAGGAAACCCTAATTGACTAACAAACTTGTAGAAGGGTAAAGATATCTTCTCCTAAGATATCTCTACTCGTACATATCTATTCCTAATATAACTCTAACCAACTATTCTATTTTAGACATAAACAGACTTAACTCACGACTATTTGTTCTGCCAGACTTAACATATTTAGTATTGGCAGACTTAACTACCAACAGACTTAAGTCTGGTCTACCAGACTTAACTACTAAATAGACTTAAATCTGTTTAACAAAATATAATTCCCAACAATCCTCCCCTAACTTGATCTTCACTTGTGAATTTCAAGTTCTTTGGAACTCCTGAGGATCTTGAAATTATCTTTAAGCTGCATCCTTGAGATTGTCTTCATGATGTGTTATGTGCAGCATCATATCAGCAAACATTTAGCACTCCATGGTCTTTTCTGCAACTGTGACTACCTGTACATCATAACATGAAAGTTTTATACTATTCTCATCACTTCCAGGTGTAGTTGAGAGGTGAATAATAGAAAATTTAATTGATTTGATGTCTCTTTACCAATTAGCCATCACTATTAGAGTAGCCAATGTTTTGGTGTATAAGACCATGGTACATTGATAACCATCTGATTTTTAGCAAACCAGCAGCTATCAACAGATTTGTTTAGTCTTTACCAAAAGATGTACCCTTTTGGACTAGTCATGGTTTTCCACAGCCTTTACCACAAGCCATGATCTTGTGGGCTAGCCAACTCTTTATCCACACAGATATGGTGAGTTGAGCACCATACAATTTTTGGCAAATTGTCAGCCATAAACGGATTTGAGATATCTTTACCAGAGCCGTTAGCTCATGGATTAGTCAGTTCTTGTGTGGGTTAGACATGGTGAACTGATAACCATTTGTTGTGACAGTATAAAGTACTTTCACCAAGTGAAAACCCCCTCAAAATCCATTTTATTTATCAACTTTTAAAACCTACCCAACAACACTTAGAAAATTCTTCCAAACACTTAAAATTATTGTTGTTGAGCTTTTGATTCAACTAACCTCAAAAGCTGATAACATGCATCTTCCTTTCTTTCACCAAGCAGCTTCTTCTCAAGCATAATACTGCAAACCCTGTTTGTAAGTGGATACTCCACTTTTGTGAGCATATAAATATTTGCAGTTTCTAATACCAGACAATGCACTTGACAAGTATGGAAATATCGCCATCTTATCACTTGTTCTTGACAAGCCAGCTTCCAGATTTCATCATTTGTATCTGGTGCTTCAAACATGGTTTTCAAATCTCCCCAGAGAACTCTCTCATATTCTTCCTCAGGCCACTTCTCACCATGTTTTTCCACCATTAGTGTATACAAACACTTCAAGTCATTCCTAGACATATCACTCAGCAAAATTGAAAAATTAACATATACAGTATTGGTATAGTCTTCCCTTATCACCTGATAAGATGCCTTGTCGCCAGTCTTGATGATCTTGATATTAGCAATTTTTGCAGCCATTGGACCCTCAGGGTGATAGTGCCCATAGTGAACTCTTCAGATGGAGGCTCTTCTACCTTGTCCTCCATATAAGCCTCCACTTCCTTCTTTGATTCAGTCTTTTCTTTCTTGGAAGGTTTCTTTTGACCTTGAGATTTCCTTCTAGTCCACTTGATGATAGGATTTTTGACTTCAGCTTCTTCCTCCTTCTTCACAATGCTGGGCTTATCCTCAACCTTTTCTGCTTCAGCTACTTCTTCCACTTTCTTTTGGCTTTCTGCATGAAGGTTAAACCCTTTTCTCTTGACCTTAGAAGCTTCCATCTCAGAATCCATTGGGACAAACCTGTTGACCTGATCAACCACCTTCTCAAATTTTGTTTTAAGTTCATCAGATGTCAGCTTCCTCAGTTAAGTAACCTTCCAGCTAGGATGTCCCTGACTCTTGATGAAGTTGATCATATACTCTCTCTGTTATCCTTTAGTCAGAGGCTTATTTTTCCTTTCCTTGTATCTGTGTTCTCTTAGTTGGTTTTTCTTCTCATTAATCATATCTACCATCTTTCTGGAAAAGTCCTCAGCACCAATGTCTGGTAAAATTTCCATGTTTACCTCCAGCTTTGCCCTGAGAGTATCCCAATCTTCATCAAGAGTACTTAGCAGACTCTAAAATCTCTTCATGTCTTTTCTGCTGTTCCTTAATTAATACTGGAGGTTGCTGCAAGGTTCTAGCCAAATATTAATCATCCATCTGTTGTCTTTCACGCTTGGCTGCAGCAGCTTCTTCCTCAGCTTTAATCCTGGAAATCTCTGCCATACTTGCCTCATCCTCTCTGATCTATCTCTTTGTCCTTTTGGGCTTAGGAGGCTCTTGCAGTATTCCCTTGCCTTCTCTTTGAGAAATTTCTTCACCAGACTTAATATTTTCACTGGCAGACTTAACTTCATCTCTGCCAGACTTATCCTCAAAATCGTTACCAGACTTATCTGCAGAAGAACCACCAGACTTAACTTCAGAACTCAGCCTCGTTATCTGATTTTCTTGTCTTTTGACTTAAACTCTTGACTAAGATTTCAGCTGCTTCTCGACCTTGAGGACTGATGGTCTCTTCAGAAGATTTCATTGGTGTTCTGAACTCAGATCCCCCTTCTTCCTCCATATTCCTCCCATGTTTGGGAGAATTTTCTTCCCCTTCAGAATCAGTTATTTCAATTCCTTTGGCTTTGAACTTTGCCTCCAACTTCTTGACTTTCTGAACCAATCTAACCACAGTATCATCTTGAGCTTTAGATGACCTTTCAAGATCCTTTTCCAATCATTCAATTCTGGTCAGAAGTTGAGGAATTAGACTAATGAGCTCCTCTTGAGATAGAGTTGCTAGATATGATGCAGCGGGGTGAGGAATTTCAGGTGTTTCTTCCTCATATACTGGTGGAAAAAGTGGAGGTGGATTAGGTGTCCTTTCTGGTGATGGTGTGGGTGTTCTATGTGGTGATGGAGTGGGCACCCTTTGTGCAGGCTCTTGTGGTTGCTCTTGTGCCTCAGACTCAGCAGCAGCAGATGTACCTACAGGGTTAGTAACACCAGACAACATAGCAGGCAACAAAGGCCTGTCAACCCCTTCAAAGCCTCTTTTCATATTTGAAGAAACCTTTTTGGTAAAAGCCACAACAATGTATTATTGCTTGTTGGCTGTTTCAACATTAAGAATTATTTGCAAAAATCTAGGATACATTAAAAACTTTTTCTCTTTATTAGCATGTGCAACCATGGCATCAAAAATCATTTTTGAAAAGTTGAAGAGTCTTCCAATGGATAGACAAACAAATGCAGAAGCAATAGTGCTTCCAAATTGGTCCCATCCACCACTTTTAGAACTCAAGCAGTGTAAAAGATGGTGCACAAGAAAACGCCATTTAGGAGTAAAGTGACTTTCCAGAAAGTAAAAGAGCCATCAGTAGGATATCCGATATTTTGAAGTCCATTGAAAAGTTCATCATTTGATAGCATAGTAGTTCCTGAGGCATCAGCCAATTGAAGATAACTTCTGACTGATTCCTTAGTAACTGTATAATCCAATGTATCAATGGTTGCTTTTAAAGCGATAGTTCCATCAATAAGGGTTATGACAGTTACTGACTGCCAAAACTGCTTGATGGCAGAGATATAAATAAATGGATTATGTGTAAGTGCATATCGAACATGTGATTCCTTCAAGAAATCCATAATTTGCTCGAAACCTGTGCTTTCAGTTGGTTTCTTGAGGAAGCCCACTTGGTTGTGCTTGTCATTAAACTTGAATTAAGCCATGAAAGTGGTAAATTTCAGTACTGGTAGTGCGGCGCAATATAGGGTTAATGCTGGTGAAATAGAATTTATCGAGAGAAAAGATTTGAACTTTTAAAGATCTTAAAGAAAGTAAATAATGGATAAATATAGATTTTATTAAATAATATCCATATATATACTTCTTACCCCCTAAGAGTAGGTAACGGTACTTTTTATACGTAAAGAAAAACGATTTTCCCCACCAACACTAACGTAATATTTTTGCACTACCGCATTCTAAAATAGTCAAACAGACTTAAGTGTACATCACCAGCTTTAACTCGAATAGTGCACTTCCATCAAGATAGCATCCATACATCCCCTATCTTTGATAGATATTGCATTTCACCTAAAAATTTGTCTAAAACAAAGAGAAATACAATATGTAGGTTCTAACAAGCAGAATTAACTCAAACCACCGAATTAATCCATAAAGAAACCAAACTTGAAACCAAGCACACCAAAGTTATTGTAGCAAACACAGAAATCAAAAGATGTCCACAAAACCACCAAATCGCACCAACACACAATTGTTCATAATACTTCCATAAAAATCTAACTATGCATAGGTTAGCCTATGCTTCCTCCAAAGGTAACATAAGCTCCTTGGACTTCCTCAAGCTCCTCCAAGTGATCCTTTTGTTTAGTCATCTCTGCAACATCCACTGTCAAAGATTTCTCTATCTCCCATATTCAAATAAGGATGTTCCTGCATAGAAAAGAGAAATTAGCTTCTCTTGGGGACCCATGCCTGTAGAGGCTTGGGTCTGCCTTGTGGACCTTTAGATTTGTTAGTATTAAAAGAAACTGGTCCACTATTATACTTGAAGTTTGGTCCGGTCTGCCTCTCAAGTATAACCTCGCCAAGGGCTTAATAGTAGTCCCCATTACCTCTTTGCAGCATAAGATTGAAACCTTTGAGCCGCATTTTGAGACATGAGTCTTCTCACAGTGAGAGAACCATAATGAAGTCTTTGATTAAACTGGTTCACCTGTGGTTTTCTAAAATTGGGACTGGGTGATGGACTGGTAGGTTGTGATTTAACATTCATATACCCGGAATTAACTTTAGCTTGGCCAAGCCTAACATGACCAGTATTAACTCTAAAGATATTCCTAGTATTAAAATTTTGCCTACCAGTATTAACTTGAACACCAGTACCCACCCTTGGTCTAACAGAATTAACATAAGTACTACCATTATTAACGGGTACTGGTCGAGTAACAAACTTATTAGCATGGTTAATCCTGTTTTCACTATTCCACACTGGTTTAACAGACCTATTTTCAGTGTGTACAACCATTTTCTTTCTTTCTTCAGCTTCTTTAGCCATTTTCTTTTCATGAAAGTCACAATATCTAATCAGATGGCTTAAGCTATTGCATACAAAACATCTTTTAACCCCAAAAGGAGTAACCTGCACCTAACTCCTTTTCCATTCTAGCATTCCAGTTAACCTTGTCAGTGCTATGTATTTCTATTTTCTACCTAGGAGTTGTTCTTAGAGGAACAAAGCTAGGTGAATTTGATTTTAGCTTAAATAGAGACACACTAGGTTTAACTGGTTCAGGTTTAGAGATCTCTGTATGGTTCTTACTTAAGTTCAAGAGAACATTCAGAGATACTACTAGTGGGTCCTTCATTGCCATAAGATTGACACGAAGAGTACTCACTGAAATCTTTATCTTCTGAGATATTGCTTTCGAACTTTTCTCACGTAATCCTTTATCTGTCATTGATTGACAATTAGTAAATTCAATGGAGTAGTCTTGAGAAGCAAGAGTCTCGTGGTTCTTCCATTTACTATAATCAAATAAGGACTCATCATATTCTTTTTCAGGTTTAGGAGTATAATCATCATTAATTGGCGGTGGAACTCCCTTGTTGTTGTCAGTTTTAGAAAATCTATGATATATAGGTTTACCTTCAAAATCACTTTTTGAATTAACAAAAACATTTTCCATCACCTCTTCCTCATATTCTAAAACCTCTTTATCTGATTTTATCCTATACCCTAAACCAATTTTACTTGTTGAGCTCATTCTTGAATCTACTAACTTCCACAGATTTTTATTACTATTTTGCCATTTATCAACTATCTTTTGCAATTATTCTTTATCTTTAACAGCCTTCATGCCTATTTTCCTATATTTTCTAAGCTTCTCATCCTTTTCAAATATTTTATCACCTTGGAAAGTAAGCTTTTCATTAAGAGATGCATTTTGTTTTTGAAGAGTATTTACTTGTTTTTCTAATGTTTTAACAGCACTTTCATAAGCAAGTAATTTAACTTCTTGATCACCTAATTGACCCATCTGTTCATCACAAAGAGACTGCAGTTTATTGTATGAATCAATGCAAATTTTTGAGCATAAAGTTACCTCGCTGCTGGAGCTTATGGCCATGAGAGCATGATTAACTTCTGTCCCCTCAGTAGGATGCTCTCATTAGTTAATCACACCAGCTTCCAAAGTTAGCAGCCCTGTCTAATTCTTGTCTTCCTTCTCAGCATGCCTAGGATAGAAAGAATCCCTTTTCTTTTCTTCATTTGCCTCCTTTACAGTGCATTCCTTAGCAAAGTGACCCCTTTCTTGACACTGTAGCACTTGAGCTTTGATTGTCAAATCCAACTGGTCTCTTTCCATCAAAACGCACTTGCCTACCAGTCTTCTTGAAGAATTTATTCATCCTTAGGGCAATCATTGCACACTGCCAGTTGATATCCATTTCCTCCATCTCTTCTTCTTCAATGCATCCAAGTCTTCATTTAGAATGTTTTCAGATTGATTAGAAAAACCGTGAGTAGATGATCTTATCAAGAAAACCAAGACCATCCTTATCCTTTACACCAGTAGAAACTGTATAGCTACCAGAACTAAAACCACTACCAGACTTAACTCTAGTTTTAGTGTTCTTGCCTTGAGAGATGAAAGCAACATTGTTGTCACTTGAAGAAGCTCTTGAATTCCCCTTGATTTCTTGTTCATAAACTCTAAGATTCTTATACAAGTCATCTATTGACAAAGTGTCAATATCTTCTTTAGTTCTCATGATCATTGCTAGATTTGACCATTCATTGGGCAATAATCTGAGAAACTTCATATTAGCATCTTCATTGGACACTTCAGATCCATGTGCTTCCAACTGTGATAGAAGTTGTTGGAACTTGTCATAACCTTTCTCCAGGCCTTCAGAACTGTTAATGGTAAACGCTTCAAACTATTGTTTATAAACAGCTTTTTGCATTACCTCCAAATCTGGTTCTAATAGCCTCCCATATCTCCTTAGCATCATCCATACTGTGGAACCTTCTGAGATGTTCCTTTGGTATGGCCATCAATAAGAGAGTTTTTTCCTTTATTTCTTTCTCTACATCAAGTATATCTGCAATAGAGGTTGGTGGAAGAACCCTGACTACGCCATCTTTACCCTTGGAGAATCTCTTCTTTGAATTCCCATTCTGGATCACTTTCCAAACCTCATTATCTACATATTCCAGATAATGTTCCATCTCCATGGCCCAGATGTCATATTCTTCCTTTTTCTGAATAGGAAGTTTGAGGTTGGAGATAGTTGTTGTTGCAGGAAGTTGTTGTTGTTGTTGTTGTTGTTTCTTAGATCCTACTTCAGATGCTTCAGTTTCATGGTCAGTGGCCTCTTCATCACTAAGATGATTAGAGACGTTATCATGATGAGACATTCTTTAGGGTTTAAAAGTGAGATGAGATGAGTGTTCTTGGTGTGTTTTGTTTCTTCAAATCAAGGTTCTTCAACAGGCTCTGATACCACTTGTAGGTCCAAAAGTTTATGGATCCAAGTAGCCTTGAATGACTAATAGTAATCTTGAATAAATCCAAATTACTATATGAAGAACTCTTTGCAAAAGCTTGATGTGTTAATGCGGAATCTTAACACACAAAGTATGAAGAACACAAAATAACTAACTTCGTATTTTCTATTAATTTGCTCAAAGGCTAATGCTTACAACTCGTACATTAACCTAACACCTTAGGGATCCTTTTATACACCAAGGAAACCCTAATTGACTAACAAACTTGTAGAAGGGTAAATATATCTTCTCCTAAGATATCTCTACTCATACATATCTATTCCTAATATAACTCTAATCAACTATTCTGTTTTAGACATAAACAGACTTAACTCACGACTATTTGTTCTGCCAGACTTAACATCTTTAGTACTGGCAGACTTAACTACCAACAAACCTAAGTCTGGTCTACCTGACTTAACTACTAAACAGACTTAAATCTATTTTACAAAATAAAATTCCCAACATGTTGAGAGCTATTTGTTGTTTGCGAAAAATGGTAGGATGGTTTAATAGTCAATTTTCTTTCCTAGGTTTTGTGGTCATTAGTGTTTCCTGATATCCTTTATAATCTGGTGTTTGTTTTGTCATAGGTGCTGGTTTGCTATACTATGTATAAGTTCTGGCCGAGAATGTTTATTTATCATGAGTTGAAATATGTGTTCTATCTGATTGTAATGATCTTTGAAGTTTTGTTTTTTGCGTATGTGTACAATGGTTGGATAGCAACCACTGTTTATCATAAGTAGTGTTTTATCTGGATATAGCAAACTAACAATGATGTAATTCAATAGAAAATAATGTGTTGTGCATATCCAAATTATACAAAGAATAATTCTTGAAATGTAGGGAACTTGATGACTATATTATGTCGATGTACGCAATAATAGATTATGTGATATTGGACTTTATATAGTACGGTTCAGGCTCAAGATGAATGGGAGTGGTGATCATGCTTATATCAGAACTCCTGTTTTCGACCTGCCATTGATGTTGTTATCATGTGAATGTAGGCACGGGTGTTCGCTGAATAGATTAGGTACTTTACATGTACAGACTTAGTTGTTAATACAAATAAATCGTAAAAGCGTTTATTCATATTTAGCGATCTCTTTGTGTTTATAAAGTTATCGCAAGTAAAATTATAAAGATACATGTTATTTTTGTAAAGCATTTACATATACAATCATTTAACATAAATTATTATAATAATTCATTTACTGTAATAGTTTATTAAGATGGGTAAAAACCATAACCCATGACCCATACCCATGGAGCATATCCATAACCCGTGGAGCTAACCCATGACCCATTGACTAGATGCATTGCATCTTTTAGATACATTGTATCTATTTGGATACCCATGGTCCAAAGTCTATGACCCATGACCCATGATCCATGACCCATAACCCATTTAGGGGGAGCGTCCTACGGATCCCCCAGTTTACACTGGACGGATCCCTCATGTAAGGGATCCGTGGGATCCGGGGAACAGTAGTGAATTTTTTCCTATAAATAGTGAGCCATTTCTTTATTGTAACTCACCCCTCTTCTTACAAAATCTTTCATATCCCATTATCCATGACCCATAACCCATTTAGGAGGAGCGTTCTACGGATCCCCCAGTTTACACTGGACGGATCCCTCATGTAAGGGATCCGTGGGATCCGGGGAACAGTAGTGAATATTTGCCTATAAATAGTGAGCCATTATTTTTATTGTAACATCACCTATTCTGTACAAACTCTTTCTTTATTACTCTCTCTTTCTAATCTCAGATCTCTTGATCTATATAGTAGTTCTTCTTTCTTTTGTTGTGATTCTAATATAGGTCCTTCTCAAAGGCGAGATCACGAGATACTACAAGTCATCGAAGCAAGGGGTCCTTGATTAATTTGTTCCTCCACAAGATTTCTGTAGCAAGATCTTGTATTTCATATTTCACATAGTTGTTGTGTTATAGTTGTGTTGGTTTGGTCCTCCGTGTTAAGGACTCGGTATTTAGCTTTGTACCGGAAAGAGTGTAAGCGACGTTGTGAAGGCTTCTCCGCCGAGTTGAAGGAGTTTGTTGACATAGTGTTTGAACTCTCGAGTAGGTGAATCGGGGGTGGAGAGTAGGGCAAGGAAGGTGTCCTTGTAGCCGAACCACTGTAAATCGGTTGTGTCATTTCTATCCTTTACTTTACTTGCTTTCATTGCTTACATTACTTATTGCTTTATACTTTCTATCCATCCATACGAATTCACATAAGATCGAATCTAAAGTTTTTGAAACTAACTTAAAATCGGCAAAACTATTCAACCCCCCCTTCTAGTTTTCCACAATTGGCATCAAGAGCAAGGTTTACAAAAGTTTTAAAGTAAATCATATTTTAAAACTTTTTGATCACAATGGGTTCTGAGAATTATAAAGAAGGGCAATCTATGCAACGACCTCCACTACTTGAAACTAATGGTTTTATTTATTGGAAAAATAGATTCGAAACTTATGTGAAGTCAGAAGATATTGATCTTTGGTACATCATTGTTGAAGGCGACTTTGAAGCACTACAAAAGATGATAAAACCGAAATCTAATAAACACACTCATGATCAACTCTCATGATCAAAAGAAAAGCTTTCCAAAATAGTGAAGCTAAAATGGTTTTATACAATGCTTTACCCAAAAAGGAATTCGAAAGAATTTCTATGCTTAAAACCGCTAAAGAAATTTAGAATTCTTTAGTTGTAACTCATCAAGGAAATCAACAAGTTAAAAACAATAAAATAGATTTGTTTGTTCAACAATATGAACAATTTTCCATATCGGATGAGGATACTCTAGATAATTCTTTTGCTAACTTTAATACTATAATTACATCATTACAAGCACCTGATGAGTCTTGCTCTAGTCCTAATCATGTCAGGAGATATCTAAGGGCACTTCCATCCAAGTGGAGATCAAAGGTGACGGCCCTCGAAGAATCAAAAGACTTATCAATCCTCACCCTCGACGAGCTCATAGGAAATCTAAAGGTCTATGAGGTTGTCCTCAAAAGAAAAGAAAGAGAAGCACAAATCTCTTGCCTTAAAAGCCAAGAAGGTCTCAAGCGATGAAGAAAACTCTTCTTCGGTTAGTGATGACGAAGAATATGCCGGCGGTAAGGGATTTCAAGAAGTTCTTTAAAAGAAAGGGAAGATATGTCAAGCAACTATATGACGACAAGAAGGGGTTCGGAAGGTAAAGAACGGACAAGAAAGCAAGGGATGAACACGCATGTTTTAAATGTGGGGACCCTAATCAATTCATTAGTGAGTGTCCCAAACGTGACGAACAAAAGCGTTTGTCGGTGGTTCGTGGGGGAATGAGTGAGGAGGAGAACGAAGAAATTTGTCTCATGGCAAATGACTCAAACGAGGTTTGTCCCGAATCTCTCTATTATAGTAGCTCATCATTAGATGATGATTCATTGCATCGTGAATATGATAAACTTTGCAAAATAAGTCTAAAAGTAATTAACAAAAATAAGATTTTGAGAAACAAAAATGAACGTTTAGAAAAGAAAGTCATTGAGTTAAAAGGCAAATTAAAACGTTTAGAAAAAGGGAAGATAGCAAGTGGGGAATGTGAGCTTTGTGTTCAAGTTCAAACACTAGTTGATAATCTTGATTCCAAGATTGCTAGAATGAATACTAATACTCTAGATAGAATACTAGATAGTGTTAAAACAGGAAACAATCAAAAGGGATTAGGCTTTCAGGAACATAATGCATCAACTAGCGAGAATAAAGAAACACAATTCGTCAAAGCAACTGAAAAACAAGCTACTGTAGTCACGGATCCCACAGATCCCTTGAAACGGGAACCATCTAGTGTAAAACCAGGGATCCGTGGGTCTGTAGATGCAAACAGTAGAAATAATGTAGCTACTTCATCTAGAACTGACTTTGTTATCGTTAACAAGAAGAAACCAACCCACGTTACTGTTAGACAACCACCACCACTAAAACAAATTCAAAGTTTTGTGAAAAATAAAGGTCCATCGTTTTCAAAACCAAACACATTTATAAGGCGACCTAATAATGTTTATCCGAGAAGTAACCACCATCAAATGGAATGGAATCCTAAGTGTGTTAGAAAACTATTGGCTCAAACCATTTACGTATTTTATTTGTTTCGTTAAAATGATTTTACGTTTGTTATCGACAAAACATTAGAAGATCGTAAAATATAAATAAACGTTTTTACAGCTTATTTGTATTAACAATCTCCCCCTTTTTGTTGATGACAAAACATAAAATTATTTTAAGGAAAAACTAAAATTTGTAAAAGTTCGAATTGGAGTTTTTACTCTCTTCTCCCCCTTTTTGTCGAAATAAAAAGAGCGTCGAAAAGAAACTAACACAATGTTTTAAGAAAAACATGTAAAAGAGGAAAAATCTAGAAAGCAAGTGACGGGAAAAGTTCTCGTCTTAACTCCCCCTTGACGAGTCCATCCCTTTGTGAGGGCGTCAAGTAAATAAAAAACTATTAAGCTAATGCATTGTAACTATGTTTGTAAGTGGTTTCGTCTTAGTGACGATAACGCTCCCCTTTGATGATTGCAACTTTGCAAGGGGACGTAACGAAATGTAATCCATGTGAGGATCATATTGCAAATGGTTTTGCAATGTATGGTTTGACACAATGCTCCCCCTAGCTTAGGGTGTCAAAGTCTTCATGTGTATTTTGAAAATCTACAAAACAAATGTTAGAAAACAAGTATATAGTGCATAATTTCCTGCAAATAAGACTCAAGTTAGTAGAAAATTGGTCTTCTGTTGCACGGATCCCGCGGTTCCCTCCTTTGAGGGATCCGTCTAGGCAAATTCCAGGGATCCATCTGTCTGATGACAGAATTCAGAAATGGTGATATAACAAATAATGTTAACATCAAAGTGAGACATGCATTCAAGCAACAAACATATGGCATATAAACTATCATTCAATGAAACGAAGAGATAATCAACAAATCTCCAAAACTAAGAGAATGACTTAGCCATGTAATACATATTCTACTAATACTAAATAAGTTACTGAAACTTAAAAAGCAACAATGTGCTTGTGTTTAAGAACGAGTAGACTTGTTGATTTGGTCATATCTTTCAAGAAGATGATTGATCATGAAATGCAATTCCTAAGCGATCTAAGTTAAGTTTGAGACTAGGACACCATTTAAATCCTTAGGCTCATGGTTGTTTGGGTTTGTTGACCTCATCGAAACGTTCGAGGAGGTGATAGAACATGAAACGTTGCTCCTCACATATTTCATGTATCAACCCTTCAACATGATGACAATGATAGCAATCCTTGTCATGGTTTTGAAAAGGTGGTGGTAAAGATTATGAAGGTTCAAGTGAAGAAGGTTGAGGATCCTCAAATGAAGGAGGGATTGGTGGAGGCACATTAAGTGGTGGCTCAACACGGGTTGATGGTGGAGGTAGAGAAGTGTCAACTTCCATGTGGTCGGGTAGTTGACTTTGATGTCTCCTCATAATCCAAAATGGACCATTAGATGGAAATGGAGAAATGGACATCGGTGCAAGTGTTGATTCAACACCTTGGTTTTGCTGTACAATCTTCTCTAGTGAAGAATGTGTCGGTAATGGTGGAGGATGAGATGGCCTAGGGGGTAAGTCTTCTAAGTTGTAGGAATGTGGAGGTGATTGTGAGGTGTTAAATGATATGGCTCTAGGAACCAATGATGTTGGTTGGGTTGAAAAGGGTGTGTTTGGTTTAGTAGGAATTGTAGAGTTTGGTGATGATATTTTTGTGGGAACAATCCTCTTGGGGATTGGTTTGATTGGTTGAGTTGGTGGAGGGGAAATCCTAGCATTTGTGGATTTGACCAGAGATGATTCGGTTGAGGAAATTTCGTGTACAACACGAGCAAGTTTCTTGGGTGGATGAGTTAGCACTAGGAGCTTTCCTCATGATGAAATGACTAAGGAAGATGTTTCTATTTTCTGAGAATTATGTTGTGTTTGATGACTAAGGAATTCTAGCAATATGACTTATAAAGAGAGGAATTTGGCAAGTGCATTGATTCTTTGGAATGTGATTATTAGCATGCACAAGAGTCAACTTCAGAGTTGTACTGATCTAGGAACTTAATTAAGATAAGATGGAGTGTTCAAGTTAGCAAGATGAGCTTGAAATGATTGTTTTAGCTAGAGTTGACATGAATCTGTCATACGGATCCCACGGTTCCCTCCAATGAGGTATCCGTCTAGGCTATTCCTAGGGATCCGTCTTCTCAGCTACTAAGAAAAGATAACAATGATGTTTGTAAGGTCTAATACCTATACCTTCTTGAGTGTTTCAGTCCATCTAAGTTTCTTGAATGAAAGGGTACTTGAATGATCAAGGGAAATGAGTGATGTAGCTAATGATTGCCTTTTATGGAAGGAAAATGAGACTTTATGATCACCAATAGGTGTTCAAGGATGACGCTAGGAAGTTTGATGGTGTCAAGTCATAATAAATGATCCTAGAGATCAGATGTAAGCTTGATATGGAGTTTGAAAAATCCTCAAAAAATAAAAGAATTGAAAAACTAGTTTTTGACCCATTTTGAGATAAGGATGACTAGACACAATTTCCTAAAACTGATAAATATATCCACCTAAGAGTTTTGAAACGTGAGAAACAATGTGTGAGTATTGAAGCGGAGATATGGTGAGTTTTTATTAGTTGATAAATCAAAAGCACTTTGAATTAGATCCTAGGTAAGCTGTGGGTGAGTGTGAAGCTTTCAAATGCTTGTAGAAGACTTAGTTGGTTCTAAGGTCTTATGTTTAGCTAGTGTGAAGTGATCTAGTGAGCTGTTTTGATGTATGGGAATCTGTATTGCTGATATGTTGTCACGGATCCCACGGTTCCCTCAAAGGAGGGATCCGTCTAGGCTAATCCTGGATCTGCATCTGCAGATCGTAACCATCACGAAGGTAATGCAAGATTTGCACCAAACTATATGCACTAGTAACCATTAAACTTAACAGAAACATAAACATGTTATCACATAAATCATATCATAGATAATAGCAGTAATGAAATATCAAGATAACAAAAACAAGTGTGCTAAAACATAATCATTCATACACAATCAAATGTCTAAAAAACAAGCATAGTCCTAAAGTCTCTTTCGTCAATCCTTTCTTTTCCTCTTTCCTGACTTCATGACGTAGTTAGCTAGGTTTTGAATCATACCCCTTAATTTTTGAATTGCTTGCGGTCGTTTGGAAGAGTTGGAAGTTGTTGATAGTAGTCAAGGGGTCCAATTCATGTTCGCTTTGGGGTTGACATTTACTTCTTCTTCTTCGAGGAGTCGAGAGAGCTTTAGGTTTTCTTCCATTGACCATGAACCGTTTAGGGGGTTGTTTGATAAGAGGTACTATAACATGATCGGAAAGGAAATGATCATCGTTGATAGGAAATGGTTGCAATGCACTAACATACTTACAAAGTCGTCTTAGGAGCATACCATACGGAAGTACCATGTTGGCAACTTTGAATACCCCGGCCATTCTTTTTACCATGTAATAGGCGAGATTAAATGGCTTTTGGTGAATAAGGCAATAAATCATTTGCACGAGGCATGCATTTGGATGATCCTTGTTACCGACTAAGCTAATGACGTTTTCCCTAAGAATTTCTTCCCATTTTTTAAAAATGGAGTGCATTTCGAAGAGTTCCATTTGAAAGGGATCACGTGAATGAGCTTTTGTTTCTGGTTAAAAGGGATTGGTCGGTTCTAATTTTGAAAATAATGTCTTGAATGGTTTCGGGTTCATCAAGAGGAGTATGGTATATTGGTTTGGGATCAAGAGCAAAAGATTAAATGGATATTGCCCAATCTTAAGAGTACATACAAATTCCTTCACAAGGAATGCAAGGATTTGAGCTAATGTGTTGAGAGGTAGAGTGAAGTTTCGCTTATTGATGATGAAGCTGCTATCATCGTGTTTCAATGATCCTAACGCTTTTGTAGAATTCAAAGATGAAACCGAACAAATTTGTTCATCAATATCAAGAAGACAATCAAAGTTGATTGTCGGCAGCTAATTCGGACTTCAATGGAAACTTCAAGGAAACACCTTCATACCATAAGTCGCCTTCAAGTCTTTGAAGACTTTTATATCAATTTTTGACAATCCCTCTTCCATAGTATTGGGTGAGGTAATGGACAGTATCATGGTGGTCTTGTTGGGTGGCTTTAGGCATGGTTGGTCCTAGAAACAAAAATATTCCAATTAGGAAAAATTTGTTGAGATGGGTTTATGGTTTTGATTTGTATTAACAATGTTGTAAACACAATGTAATCTTAGTTATGTGAAAACCCTTTTTAATGATCAATTTTGGAAAACCTAATATATCATTAAAAATTGAGAGAAACCATAAACCCTAGGATGAGGATGATGAAAATTAGAATATGTTAGTGTAATTACTTACAATGATGTTCTAGAGAAGAATGCTTGAGGATATGGAGTCCTATGAAGTTGAAACCAACTTTTGGGTCGTTTTTGTGTTTTTGGAGGAGAGGGAAAGTGCTGTTGGTTTAAAGCGATAGCTGGTTTCGTCCGACGGTTTCCGATCCCTTGTATAAGGGATCCGCTAGTACTACTAGAGGGATTCGCCAACGAGACGTAAAAGAGGTTTGGCATTATTTTTGTAATAAGTTATAAATTAGCTTATGGAACAAAAATAGTTTTGGGGTTAGAAAGAAATCTTCGGTCAACGGGATTTGATAAATTAATTATCGAGGATCCATTTTTGCATCATCGTTTAGTTTGACGAGATAAAAGGAATTCTATTCCCGATAATGAAAGGTGAAGTGGCTAAAAGAGACTTTCGAAAATTAGCAATTATTAGCAAAAATGGTATCAACACTTTCATGTAGAAGTAAGCTAGCTAATAAAAAGTAAACATACATCTATGCTCTTGATTTTGGTTTGTGAATACATAAGACCAAAAATACTTCATGAGCTCTTAAAGTAATCCGTTGTACTTAGAATAAGTAGGTTGTGATTACTTTTAGGTTCTTCCTTGAAAGTTGACTTCATTATTCTTTGAATAGAAATGAAGGTTTTGGAGAGATCCTAGCAAGAAAATTTCTTAAAAAGAAAATGTTAGAATAATCTATCAATATCCAACATGAAAAAAATTGTTTTAAAAGGTTTCCTTCTTAGTAGTTTTCAAACATACACGGATCGTATCAAGTTTTTAAAGTACAACATACTCTAAGAAACTGGTGACTAAGCTCATGCCAATTGTGGAAACTAGAAGGGGGTTGAATAGTTTTACCAATTAAAACTTTGTTTTAAAATATTTAGATCGACTTATGTCAATCTATTTAGATGTGTATGTTGGACATTGATAGATAGATATGTAAAAGAGTATTGAAAGATAAAGAGTAATAAGCACATAACCACAACACGAGTATTTATAGTGGTTCGGCTACAAGGACACCTTCCTTGCCCTACTCCACTCCCCGAGTCACCTACTCGAGAGTTTTTAATCACTACACGACACCAACTCCTTATGGCGGAGAAGCATTCACAATGTCGCCTACTTTTTCCGACTAGGCTAACCAAGTTCTTTCACCAAGGAGAACCACTCCTACCACAACGTCCGCTTACCCTTTATCCGCAGACTAGGCTAAGTACCGAGTACCATTACAATGGAGGAACTACTACCCAACACTACACAACACCTAACCCCAAAAGGAGACCCACTCCTTATTATAATTTCATCAAGGATATCAACATCCTTGGAAACAAACTATCACTATATGTATAACGATGCACCTCATCGATTATAGGACCTTGACATCCTTCACTAATGCCACTTGATTTGACTCCTAGGCATCTTTCAATAATGCCCTTGACACCTAACGCTAAGCACCTTTCACTAATGCCTTTGTCTTGACTTCTTTAGCATTCTTCACTAATGCTTTTGACATGGACGTTTAAGCACCTTTCACTAATGTTGCCTTTTTCTAATATTTCACTATTGCCTTCGACACAACAAAGAAGTATCAACAAGAGAACCTCAATAGTCTTGATGATGACGAAGTATGGCAACTCATGGACTTGAGCTTGCTCGACTTTAAGAAGTGGTGATCTCTTTAAGAGGAACCTAGAGAATCACACAAAAACAAAAGACAAACTACATAGAATAATCCCTTAGGATCGGTGGTTAGAGAGTTACAATACTTGGGAAAAGTATGTGTGGGAGTGGCAACACAAAAGGAAGAAATGGCTCACTATTTATAGAAAAAAAACAACTATGTTCCACTGATCCCCCGCGGATCCGCTCAATGTATTATTGGGATCCGGACGCCCTTGCCCACTGGGTTTTGGGTCATGGGTCATGGGTTATGGATCATGGGTATCCAAGTAGATACAATGTATCTATAAGATGCAATGCATCTAGTCCATGGTTCATGGATTAAAACTGTGGGCCATGGATTAAAACTATGTATGACTTAAGCATGATGTCATGCAAGGGTTATGGGTCAAGCTCCATGGGTATGGGTCAAGGACTTTGGGTTGTACCCAACTACATTCAATGTATTTGGTCAATGGGTCAAATACTTAAGTTTCTATCCAATTGTATTACCCATTATAATACATACTAGTTATGTATATATTTACCCAATATGTAAACACTAGTTGTTGTACATATGTATTATTAAATCATAAAATCACTTATTCTTGTTTTAGTGTTTATGTTAGAAACTATTGGCTCAAAACCATTTAATGATTTTTATTTGTTTCGTTAAAATGATTTTACGTTTGTTATCGAAACATTAGAAGATCGTAAAATATAAATAAACGTTTTTACGGCTTATTTGTATTAACACACATGACCGGTAACAAAGACTTATTTTCCACATACGAATCCTTCAATGGAGGGAATGTGGTATTTGGTAATAGCAAGAGCAAAATCATTCGGTAAAGGTACAATTTCTCACAAATCTTTAACCATCAACGATGTGTGTCACGTAGAAAACCTAAACTTCAACCTTCTAAGTATAGGACAAATATGTGATAAAAAGTGTAACGTACTTTTTAGTGAAACTGGTAGTAAAATATTGAAAAATGGTATCACTATAGGAAGAGGCATTAGAAAACATGGAGTCTATGTCATTAAAATCGGTAATGAACCTAAAGACAAATTTTGTCTTACTTCTATGGATGATACTTCGACCTTATGGCATCGAAGATTGGGTCACGCCAATAGACTTCTTCAATCGCTATCATCTAAAGAACTAGTAAGAGATCTACCAAAATTAAAATACGAACATCATTTTTGTGATGGTTGTAACGTAGGAAAGCAAGTCCATGCTAGTCACAAAGCTAAAAATATGGTCTCTACTACTAAGTGTCTAGAACTACTTCACATGGATTTATTTGGTCCATCCTCTATTCAAAGTTATGGAGGTAACTACTATACTTTGGTCATAGTGGATGATTACTCTAGGTACACATGGACTAAATTTTTAAAGAATAAAATTGAAACGTTCGACTACTTTGAAACATTAAGTAAGAAAATCCAAAGACAATTAGGAAGTCCTATAGTGTCTATTAGAACGGATCATGGTAGGGAATTTGATAATGAAGTGCAATTTGGAGCTTTTTGTGACGCTAATAGAACCTCATTAAGAAATGATTCACTTTCATGATTAATGAGCAATCTATTCCTTTGGTTTTGGTGCAATGCCATTGATACATCAACCTACATAATTGAGTCCTAATTAGATTTTATTTTAAAAATCCATACATGTTACTTCGAGGCAAAAGCCTACGTTAGAACATTTTAGAGTCTTTGGTAGCAAATGTTTCTTACTTAACACTAAAGATAACCTAACTAAGTTTGATCCTAAATCAACCAAATCTTCTAGGTCTCTCCTAATAGTAAAGCTTATGTTATATTAAATAAAGAAACAATGAAGGTTGAAGAGTCATTAAACGTAAAATTTGATGAAAGTCCACCTAAACCTACCCAACCTCTTGTCGATGACGAGATAATCAAAAGTGAAGCCATAGAAATCAAGGAAAATATAAACAAAGAAGATGAACCATTAAACAATGATATCATCAATATTAAAGAGTCTAAATATCATCCCGTAGATAAGGTCATAGGAAAGTTAAATGAAAGAACTTTAAGATCTCAAGTCCAAAACCAAAGTAGTTTATTTTGTTTTGTCTCAACCATAGAACCTAAAAATACACAAGAAGCAATAAAAGATGAAAGTAATGGCTATGCAATAATAGTTAAATCAATTTGTTTCTAACGATGTTTGGACACTTGTCCCTCCACCTAATAACCAAACCATATTAGGAACTAAATGGGTATATAAAAACAAGTTAGATTCAAACGGTGTAGTGTCTAGAAACAAAGCTATAGTAGTTGCCCAAGGGTATAATCAACAAAAAGGCATAGACTTTGATGAGACCTATGCTACCTATAGAAACTTCTTGCTTATGCTTGTGCTAATGATCTTAAGATTTTTCAAATCGATAAATGTGCTTTTCTAAATGGCTTTATTAATGAAGAAGTCTATATAGCTCAACCTCCGGGCTTTATCGACTTCAAAAAACCTAAACACATGTACAAACTATAGAAAGCTCTTTACGGTCTTAAACAAGCCCCAAAAGCTTGGTATGATAGACTCAAATCATTTTTAATTAAAAACAACTACACCACTGTTAGTTGATAATACACTTTTCACTAAGAAAAGGGAATCACATATAATTATTGTTCAAATATAATGGACGATATTATATTCGATCGATGTGTTGACATGTGTGATGATTTCTCAAAAATCATGCATGATGAGTTTGAAATGAGTATGACGGGAGAACTAAGTTTTCCGGTTTACAAATCAAACAACTAGAAGATGGTATCTTCTTTAATCAATCAAAATACATAAAAGAAATGTTAAAGAAATTTGGTTTAGATGAGTCAAAACCCATAAGAACACCAATGTCATCTGACACTAAACTTACAAAAGATGAAGACGTGAATCGTTGATAACACAAAATACCGTGGCATGATTGGTAGTCTTCTCTATCTTACGGCTAGTCGGTCGGATATCTTGTTTAGTGTTTGTCTATGTGCTAGGTTTCAAGAAGACCCTAAAACATCACATCTAGAAGCAGTCAAAAGAATTTTTGATACATTAAGGGCACGACTCAATTCTGATTATGGTATCCTAAGGAACGGGGTAGAAACTATTGTATATGCGGATTCCACCATGGTGTGATTATGTTGACCGAAAGAGTAAAAGTGGTGTAAGTACCTTTATGTGATGTTGTTTAACATCTTGGTTCTCAAGAAGCAAACAAGATTATATATCAACAACCCGGTTATGTCTCCACGCAAAGCATGCCAACAAGCACTATGGATGAAACAAGCGCTAGTTGACTACTTACATTCATCTAAGTGACATACAGCCATTTTACATGCATAAGGTGCTATTGACTTAAGCAAGAATCCGGTGTTACACTCTCGCACCAAGCATATAGAGATCTATCATCACTTCTTAAGAGACAATGTTCAAAAGGGGAACCTTTCTTTTAAGGTAGCATCCAAAGATAACATAGCCGACGCCCTCACTAAACCTGAAGGAACAATTCAACTTGCTTCGCCTTGGTCTTGATCTCATGGAACAATCGCCAATTTGCTTCTCAACTTTACAAGGTATGCCTAACATTAGCCTTCGCTTCTCGGGTAGGATCTCTATTTCACACAACTCACAAACAATATGGGGATTTTCAAAACTCAAAATATATTTTCTTGTACCCTTTCAAAACTAACGATAACTTTTTGTTTTCAAGAAACGTTTCGAAATGTTTTCTAAAAGAATACTTCTCCCCGTATCATTTTTTCAATGCTATTCTCACGCCTAGGACAAACCTTTTTCATTATTAATACAAAGTAATAACAAGTTTTCATTGCATCTCATGTCTTTTGAATGCTAAAGGGAACACATAACTAATATGTGTTTTCGGGTACATTCATTTAAGCAACAATGAATGAAGGAGCACTCGGGTTATCTCACATAATAATATGCTTTTTCACTTCTAGTTTATTTTTTTTTCTTTTAGGAGTCGTGATAACCGAACTCCAAATGGTTTTACACACACTAGGCACAAATGTTTAAACTAAAAATTTGAGTCGCTCGAGTCACCAAGCATTACGGATCCCAAAGATAACGCCGACGCTCCCTCAAGGAATGGATCCGTGGGAACCGGGACGTAATTCAAATTTCTTTTCTATTTTTCTCACTTTGGCTATAAACCTTCATATTTTCATCATTTTACCTATTTCACTAATGAGTATGTTACTTAATGCTTGTGTTCTCATGATCACATGCCTTAATTTCATATCTAATCATTAGATTTTAGTCCACATTTTGGGTCTAGCATTCATTACAATGCACTATTTTCTCTATAAATAAAGTTCCCAAAATGCTTGTATATGCATCATTCTCAACCTCACAAACAATCATCATCATGCCATCCAACATTGATGAATCACCTAGTGCAAACAATCCTCTTCAAGAAATCCAAAACTTTATCCTACCACCTTCCGTAGTACCACCACCCAAATCTAGAAAACCGCACGGATTAGCATCCGGCCTTGTTGCTTAGCTAAACCATTGTCAAAAAGTTCATCACCAACTACTCATTCACCACCAAATGATTCCATAGTGGCACCTCCATCATCTCCAATAAGTACATCACCACCATCACCTATTAATTCTCCACCTAAGATCACCTTATCAGAACTTCTTAAGACTCCGAAAACAACCTCACTACCCGTGTCTAGTCCAAAAGAACAAGTATTTTTAACACCACCCACATCTCCAAACACACTTTACAAAGATCTTGCGACTTCACCACCTTTAGCTCCCATTATCTTACAACAACATCTAGGTTCATATATTCCATCACTTACAAACATAATGGACTTTGATCCATATTTTTCAACTTTTCCACCACATATTCCGCCTTCCACAAATCAACTACTTACCCGAAACCATATACACACAATACCCACATCATTTACATTGTGATCATTGCCAATCCACTAGGGAACTTGCAATGGAAATAACTAGATGCGATCATACTTAACCACATCCTTGATCGTGATCAACATCATTTCACCAAAACTTCCATAATTAACCTCATGCAAGCATGGAAGGAATGATATTACTATTTTCCCTATTTTGTTTCTTCTTTTGAGTCATTTTAAAGAACAAACCTTGTTCTTAGTTTTTACATGTTTGTATGTGGCCTATATACCACTACACTTTGTCTTTTTATTACAAGGCTTTGTTTATATATCTTGGCTTCCATCTTGTTTCTCGTCAATTACAAGATTATATTGCATGTTACTACTAACATTTTCTTTGTAGGTATTATACTTTTTCCACTTGACTTCCACCTCGGGAGTTATAGGATTAGATTTCTATTTTTCCACACTTTATTTCTTCGTTAGGCTCGCTTTTGTTTCAAAAAAGGGGAGAAGAAGAACTTTAGATGCTTTCAAAACATACATCTAATCTTAAGTTTTACTCATCATAACATTATGTTTTGTCATCAACAAAAAGGGGGAGATTGTTAATACAAATAAATCGTAAAAACATTTATTCATATTTAGCGATCTCTTTGTGTTTTGTTGATAACAAATATAAAGTTATCACAAGTAAAATTATAAGGATACATGTTATTTTTGTAAAGCATTTACATATATAATCATTTAACATAAATTGTTGTAATAATTCATTTATTGTAATAGTTTATTAGGATGGGTAAAAACCATAACCCACCACCCATACCCATGGAGCATATCCATAACCCATGGAGCTAACCCATGACCCATTGACTAGATGCATTGCATCTTCTAGATACATTGTATCTATTTGGATACCCATGGTCCAAAGTCTATGACCCATGACCCATGATCCATGACCCATAACCCATTTAGGAGGAGCGTCCTACGGATCCCCTAGTTTACACTGGACGGATCCCTCATGTAAGGGATCCGTGGGATCCGGGGAACAATAGTGAATTTTTGCCTATTGAGCCATTTCTTCATTGTAACTCACCACTCTTCTTAAAAACTCTCTCATATACTATTTCTCTTATAATCTTAGATCTAGATCTATGTGAGTGATTCTTATAGGTCCTTCGATTACGATATTTACAAGTCATTCAAGTAAAGGGTCCTTGATTGATTTGTTCCTCTACAAGATTTCTGTAGCAAGATCTTGTATTTCATATTTCACATAGTTGTTGTGTTATAGTTGTTTTGGTTTGGTCCTCCATGTTAAGGACTCGGTATTTAGCTTTGTAACGAAAAGTGACATTGTGAAGGCTTCTCCGCCGAGTTAAAGGAGTTTGTTGACATAGTGCTTGAACTCTCGAGTAGGTGACTCGGGGAGTGGAGTAGGGCAAGAAAGGTGTCCTTGTAGCCGAACCACTATAAATCGGTTGTGCCAATTCTATCGTTTACTTTACTTGCTTTCATTGCTTACATTACTTATTGCTTTATACTTTCTATCCATCCATACGAATTCACATAAGATCGAATCTAAAGTTTTTGAAACTAACTTAAAATCGGCAAAACTATTCAACCCCTCCCCCTTCTAGTTTTCTACATTTGTTTCTAACGCTAATACTTTACATTGTTAAACATCGGGGGTAAGGTAATGCAGATTTATGCACACTTGATAAGCTATTTCTGAATATCTAATTTAGATAATATTTTTTTGGCTATGATGAACCGATAAACTGTAACGTATAAAAATCTACCCGTTCTTTATGCCCAATTCGATATCTAAGGCCAGGGATAGATATTGTTGGTGCAAATAATAATACATTTTTACATTTGTTATTAAGGGTATCCAAGAATGTTAGTTTGTCATGGTAATGTTGGGGTGAGGAGGATGGAAGAAATCGATGAAAAGGTGACATTTTTGAACCACTTGCTTACATTGGTAGAAAAAGTGGGGTTACTCCAAAAATGTGTGACGATATGCGTATAGTCACACACATGTTTTTGGTGTTTGTCACCAAAGGTCGCGCCACCATATGTATCCTACATTGACATTGTTGAGTTCGGGGCCTTTTCATTGAAAAAGAGTGACTGAAACATGAATATGTGTGACAAATAAGGCACAAGTTTTGTCTGATTAATCAGTATTAGTGACCGTAAACACTTTATAGTCAAACGAATGGTATTTTAGAGTAACTATTGTTCGTCCTTTGGCCACATAAATATATAATATATATGACATTTGAGATGATTTATTCAAGTAAATGTGTATTTTGTTTATTTCCTTCCCGCCACATGAATATATATAATAAATGACGCTTTGTGATGATTTAGTCACAACGGGTGTTGTTTTTGGGTTAGTCACATACAATTAAAATGGCCAAAAGTGAAGACCATGTGTTGTTTAAAATCAAGTGAATGTGTATTTTGTGTGACTATTATTCATCCAATGGTCACATGAATTTTTAATTTGTGTGGCATTTTGTAATATTTAGTCACACAAAGTGTGATTTTTTTGGTGTTAGTCACATAAGATTTTAAAAAAATAGTCAAAAGTGTTAATAAGTGTGACCATATGTTATTTAAATTAAAGTGAATGTGTATTTTGTGTGACTATTTTTTATCCAATGATCACATGAATTTTTAGTTTGTGTGGCATTTGGTAATATTTAGTCACACAAAGCCTTTTTTTTTTTTTTTGATTTAGTCACATACAAGTTAACCAAAAGTGGCCAAAAATGTTAGTAAGTGTGACCATATATTGATTAAAAGTCTTCTTGATGATGTTAGAGTTACTGCTGCTCATATTTTTGTTAATGTTGCTCATCTGGAGTTAGCGCTGCTCATGAACTTCCATGAAATACAATATTACGTACAGCATTGCTAGTACACATTTAATGCTGCTGGTATATAAGTTACTACTGCTAGTACAAAGTTAATGCTGCTCAGAAATCCAATTCTTATTTGGCCAAGTGAACATCATTGATTCAGATAAGAAAAGATTCACTTATATTACAACTTACTTTCTATTGATACATTCTTGCAAACAATACATTTCAAAAAGTTACAAGCTACCTTAATTGATTACTTATGTATAACTTTAGAGCAAAATAGCATGTAGTATGTAGACTACCGCACACTTTAGTGATGTCAAAAATGGCTCTCTGTGCATCTTCAACTTTCACTTCACAACTGCAATCTTCAACTTTCGTTTCCAATCTCAACAACTCAGCTACTCTTCAAAACGAGTTCTCGCTCTTTTGGTGTAGTTTTCATTTTAATCATCCAAATACGCAAACTTGTGTTAAGTACTACCTTAATAGGATTTAAGCAATGTCTCAATTTGTTCATCAAGCATAAACAAGTTGCATTTCTTTTTAACTAAATAGACGGAATCTCAACTTCAAAATAACATAATAGTAAACACGCGTACATGTGATTCTTGTAGGACCTCTATACATTAGTAGCAAGTGCATCCGTAATCAAGGTTGTTACATAAAGTTAATTGAGTTACCTTAATCAAGAAAAAGGATGACATACTATGTTATCTCAAGTCTCAACATCTTTTATATGTACATATTCTTTGTCTTGTGAACCCTATTTTCTTTTAATAAAACTTAATTTGACTAAAAATTGGATTGATGCTTGACGACAATGGGCTCTGTATATAATTGGATATAGGAGATTTGTAAATTGAGAAAGTGATGAAAGGTGGCTAGGCTTTTAGAAGATATAGTAGTACAAAACTTATAGATTAAAAGTCAGTAAGAGGGCAAAAGATGAGAGGGTAACAATATATATCTTGCTAAGGGGATAATTGTACCTCTTCATCTAGCAAATTTCCATATGAACTATCACCCCGCCTGTGCTACCTGTATCACACATGTCATCAAAATTACTACCTCCATCAACATGCTCATCTTCTAGATTCTAAATATACCAACTTGTAGAATAACTTGGGTCAAGTGCTTTAGGAGATGGTATGAATGTCACCTGCAGGATAATAAACTCATATTATGGTAGTCGCAAAATAAGAACTTATATTTAAATAAAAAGTGTAGGAACTAAAAAGAAGATCATTCGCCAACCCTCTGAATGTTCCTAAAAAACTGGTGCATCTTCACTTGATAAGAACTAACCTGATAAACAAAAAGAAAATCATCATTCTCAGCACTATAGGATTAAACCCTATGTACACACTTAAATAAGCCAAAAAGCACCAGGCATAAATAGATAAAAAAGTGAAGGTTACTTTACCTCGCAGTGGGTGTATGATAGCACAAACAAACTACTTCATGATGTCATTCCATGTTGATAGCTAGCTGCAATATATATATATATATATATATATATATATATATATATATATATATAAATATATATATATATAAAAGCTCCAAAGATATGCCGCTAACACTAAAATTCCAGCCTTAAAGCTATAATTATAGCAAAATTTACTTTCAAAGAAGACCTATATGATAGCACAAATATATCAACTATTGCATCCCTTTCAAGATACGTTTCAATTATAACATACAAACAAAAAGCATTTGATATTTAAAGTCAAAAGTATCATATTTGGCAAAATTTATAAACTGATGAGCTTTAATCTTAGCCCAAGACACTAGTAGCTTGTCATGTTCATGTGCCAAAAAAACTTTGCTAAACAATCCTCATCAAAAACATTCTTGTTACACTTAAAGTTCATATCCCTCTAAAAACCCATCAAATAAAATGATTTGTATTGACAACAGAATAATCTTTACAAAAAGTCAACCTCACTTGAATCCACTCATTTTAACCACATCAAATGTGGATGTTTTGCAGGTAAAACAATTAGGGAGGTAGATGTATGAATTTAACATAACAAATTTACTTAGGTACACGATGGTAAACAAATTCACTTAGGCACGTCAATTTCTTCCTTATAATCTTTTAGTAACCATGACAAAAAGTCAAACTCTACTTCACAAGAATGCATTTAAAAATCAATGAAAAGAAAAACAGTCAAGTAATTAGATGAGTTGAACATACCACATAATCTTTGTACATCCTTGTGGCTAGAGATCGATGCATAAACAGGATACAAGCCCCTCAATCTACAATAAATTCCCAATTAAACAAGGAAAAGGAATCGTTATGACAAAAAGGTATTAACGGAACATATATTAAATAAATAGATAAGAACAAGATACCTTGAGCGAGATGAGATTAGCAGAGGTAAAAATGGTGACGGCAGTGGAAGGAAAGATGAGTCCAATTGTGAGACGGGGGAAATGGTAGAAACCCTAATCAATTTAGGGGGAATTGAAATATTTGAGAAAAGGGGGGAAATGAAATTAAAGTTGAATTTGATGTAGAAAACAAATGGTGGGAGTGAGGGATGATGAAAATGTGAATTTGATTTTTGGAGAAAGTTTTGAGCGGGACTAACGAAAATGTTTAAAGTGGGTAGAGGAATATAGCCCGGGTTTGCATAAGAAAATGTTTAAGTTGTCACACACTTCAAATTCATATGTGGCTAAATATTCAAAGAAAAAATAGCAGTCACTTTTAAATAATGTATGACAAACTTGACTATATAATTTAGCAACATACACAATTACTTCATGTGACCATATATGGATTTTTGTCACATTGTTCAATTGTGTGACATATATTTGTCATATATGTATATATATAGTGTGGCTAATATTTCAAACTTATTTGTATTCTGTCAAACGTCCCAAATTATAAATGACTATATAATCAACAAAAAACTACCAGTTACCTCTAGTCAAATAAATATTCAAATGCGTGATAATGAAATTCCGAAATGGTCACACAAAATGAGTTCAAATGTGGTTATTTATTTTATCCTGGTACATTTAGTCATATAAATATCTGACTGTGTGGTTGTTCAAAAAATAGCATGTGTGACGAAATCCCAGATTTGTACTAGTGTTATTGCTATTACTTTACGGTGTTGTTTAGAAGTTAGCAGTTTTGCAGAATTTTATATCTATAAAAAAACTCCTTCAAACCTAGAATTTTACTTGCTTTTAGATAAATTTGAAAGGCCTAAAGACTAAGGTGATTATAGTTTGAACGGGTACATTGTTTTACAGTTTTTAATAAATCGGATTTGTTAAGGTACACTATTAATTTGTTTCATGGAAAACAAATCTGTATTTTACTTGCTTTTAGATTAATTTGAAAGGCCCAAAGACAATGGTGATTATAGTTTAAATTAGTATATTGTTTTACAATCTTAATAAAACGGATGAGGTACGCTATTAATTCATTTCATGGATTTTGTTTCCCCATTTGAGTTTACCATGATTAAACTGTGTACCATCGTTGAGGTTCATGCTTAACCAACATCTGTTTTTTACTGATTGTTTCACGTTAATGCTACCACCAATGCTTAGAACACCGGCCATTCGTTTAGGGTTATTCAACTTGATATATACTCTATATGTGGTTGTTATATATCTAATTTGGATGTTAGCTGCATGCCTCTGATGATTCTGTCACATGGTCCTTCTTGGTAAATGTATCCCTGTTTTGTAGCCAATGCAATATCTGAGCCAGGTTATGAACGATATGTAGCAATAGAATATTGTGGTTAAATATCTGGAGGTTGTGGAAGGGGAAGTTACGTGATAAGAAACTCGTTATCCAATCTTCCTTGCGACAAAAACCGGCCTATCATTCTTGCTAGAAAACATTTATGTCAATTTCTTCCATCCTCCTTACTCAAATGTTGGTATGCTCATTTTACATGTCGCGTATATTCTAAATAAAGCATGATCACTGTCTTAGGTGTCTTCTGGTTCGGTCAACCTGATTACGGCGGGTTAGCATGCAAATGGGTTTTGCTCTGAAAAATAAGCTCCCGATATGCCTTTATTTTGTTCTATAGCTTGCTGCACTGTCTCTAGTACATTGAAATTTCACTTTTCCTGTCATGTTTTGTTAAATTTCTATCCAAGAGTTGTTTAATCAGCTTGCCAAATTTCTATGGTGCTAGGTTGATCCAATAATACACGATGCCATTTATAGTTATTTATTTTGGCTATTTGCAATTTTGTACTTAATATTAGCGATTTTTAATCTTGCATATGTGGAAAAGTACCATCTCGAGAGACCTACACAGGCTTCAGTTAGTGGGGGTGGAGGTTCATTTGAGATTTATGCATGACTCTTGGATAACTGCGACTCAGGCTGCTAAATTGGCTAACGATCCTAATCGTCATCATGTTATTATCTGGGGAAAAAAAGGCCCTAAAGAAGAGGAGGAAGTACGTGCGAATGTTTGTTCAAGAAGAAAGAGATAGTATTATGTTCCAATACACATTAGAGTTAGTGGATACAAATTACAGAAATCGTAAACCATAAAATTTAACATGTTTTGTACCTAATGCGATATGTGAGCTGAGCTGAACATTAAATATTCTTGGTACAATTATTAATAGAACGGTCTTTTTGTATTCAACTTATGCAAGAAATTTCGACACGGCATAATAATGTTTGGTCGAAACGGATGGAGGAAATTGGTATAAAATTGTATGATGTTTGAAGTAAGGTTTCGTTATGAAGTTGACAAATATTAATGGAGCGGGTCAATCTTCCTCGCTAACCACTTATATATTACCAATGGCAAATTAAAAATCAACGATTTTGTGTAACATTTGTAACATTATATGTGTCTTATTTAGGAAAATAAGTGGCGACTTCACAACTGTGCGGGCCCATTTAGACCAAGCTAACAAAAAACAATTAAAAATGGATGGATCATGTACTGTTTCAAAGTTTTCTATTCATAAGCAAAGTGAAAGGTATCTTGTCTAAGTTATTTTCTTCCTGTCAAAAAAACGTATACAAGCGTTCCGCGACAACGTACGGGTTGAAATCCTTGTTTTATCTATGTAAGAGAAGGAACTAACAAATGGCCAAAACAGTATGATAAAACATATCCTTTGTTTTGTTATTTCTTTTGAGAAATTTGTAAAACTTACAATGAAGCAACCCTTATATTCATCTAGATTAAACTTTGTGTCAGATTACTAAACTATGATTAATTTTTCATATTTCAATATTACCCCTATAATTATGTACTTTAATATATTTAATAGATGATATAAGACCAACAATGCACACAGCTACCATATTTGCCTTTGCACACTAATATAATATTTCAAAAAATATATATTTTCTAGACACACATCATTACAAAGTATTACGGAAGAATCGCAAAACGAATCCCTCTTTTTTTTACTAGTTAAATAGAATTAGTGCCTAATCCAAAATCCACTTTTGTTGTGATACTATTAAGAAGCGTATAAGCATCTAAATATTAGAAAAGTTTCATGAAAATATTTAAGACACGTAATCATGCAAATATTTAATAGACAAAGTAAACATCCATTAATATAAATGTATTAATGAATATTACAAAAGACGATTAGTGATCTACTATTGAGGATCGTAATTCCTCTTCGTTTATGTTGTTATTTGATCCTACCAAGTTGTTATTTTGTTGTTGTGGCTCTCTATTGCTTCGATTAGGTCTTGTATTGCATCTTTTCAGCAGATCCTTGCTTCGATCAATGTTTCGATAACATCTTCATATTTTTTGTTTTCTATTTAGAATATTTGATCAATTTTTCATACTACTCAGTCAACATCATTTATGTGGCATTATCGCCTTTGTTGCACTTCTCCCAAATTTTGTGGGACATGTCTGGGTAATGGAAAATATTTGGTGGTGCTTATGTGGATGATGAGGGCCCCATTGATGCTTGTGGTGATGGTGATGGAGTTCTTTTTCTTTTGTTGTTGTTTGGTGATTGTGTTTTTGTTCGAAGAAGCGGTATAGGAGGACGCCATTGGTTAAACTTTGCTTAAAAGTTGTTGGAACAATAGGAGGAGGAGGAGGACGGTGATGATTTTTGAAAATGATAAATGACGGACGGTTTGCTAGTTTATATAACACAACAACATTGAGTTAAACAAAATGACGTGACTTATAATCATAGTTGACCGATTTATTTTGCCGCCAAAACCATTTTGGTATATCTAAACAACAGTCGTAATTATGAAACACATGCATAACACTTCGAAATAACACAACCATTTATGAGGAATTGATTGCACTCCATTCTTTTTTAATAGGACATGCCATTTTATGCATCACATACTTGTTCCGCACTTAAATCCTTTTTTATATGATTGTATAGTTGTGTATTCGTATTAAAAAAGGGATTGTATAAATCATTTCCCCCATTTATTGTGTAGCGCATGCGAAGCGCTTGCGAAGTATTTATGAGCTAGGTAATCCCATTTATAATTTTTACCCTAAATATCATGGAGTTATGTGTAATTCTACATCCTCTCTCAAGTTACTGCTATTTACCCAAATTACTTATAAATATGTGGCTTCAAAGAGTAAAGTGCAAACTTTTCAACCTCTACAACCAAGTAAATTAATCACAAGGGAGTCTTACTAACTACAACATATTATAAGGGAAGCATTGGTCACTACATGTGGCATTAAAGGCGTCATTCATTGTCCGTTTCATCATATGACTTCTAACAAACCGTACAACTCTGTAGTTTATGTGGTTCACTTCAAGCTTGTTAAATTGCTTCAACTGTGCTTTAGTTGGCAATGATCTAAAATAAGATCGATCCAACAAACTTGGAGGAATGGAAGAAACGAGATGCAAAATCAATCATTATGGAATATTGATTAAACAAGCTTGAGAGATGAATTTTAATAGAACATTAGTAATTTATTGTAGACTATTATGGCTATATTGCTTCAACTATAAACAACTGCAACAATTACTTGTTACAATATTGTTTATGCTCCAAATTTCAATGTAGACGATTGTAACAATTAACTTTGTATACAAATATCAAATTTTAATTAACAAACTTTTGTGCTCTATGTGACATTCTTTTTTAATTGAATATTAGTAATTTCACAGTAGACTATTGTGGTTCTCAAGTGTAGACGATTGTAACAATTAATTCGTTAAAAATCTGTTTATGCTCTAAAGTTTAATGTAGACGATCGTTACCTCTTAATACAACTATCAATTTTAATTAACAATATTTTGTGCTCTATGCAATATTATTATTTGCTGTAATTTTTGGAAAAAATGTTGAACAACAAATCACTAAAACCATAAAAACATAACGGACCAAATACAAGTTGAAACATAAGGGGAACACCCTAATTCACAAACAATCTGATTGCGTTTATTACAAGAAGCAGCATCATTCAATGAACATTGATGAGTGTCTAAATACTCATTGGTATGTGCTAAAACACATACCTTTTCTTTATCAAAATAGACCCAAAATAACCAAGAAAGAGCCGTTTATTGCTAATATTTGTGGTTTTCTTGAGTTTGTGTATGTGCAGGTACGGATATGTAAAACACATAAAGGAACCGGGGACAGAATGGGCGTAAATCCGAGCACGAGATTAAGAGAGCTTAAGGCGGAAGGTCAATTATGCATTTTGAAGATTTCTAATCTCTGAGGATGATTTGTGAAGAATTGAGCAAAGTTTGAAGAAATGTCAAGAATGGCCCCTCAAGTTTCAACAATTGGCAAAAATGATCCTTAAAGATTCAAAAATTGCAATTTGGCCCTTGGTTTATTTGAGGATTGGCAAAGATGGTCCCTAGAAGATATTTTCAGATTTACACCGTTGGTCCTTGAAGTTACAGCTTTTACATGTTTGGTCCTTGGTTCATTAAATAATTACACTACAAGTCCTAATACTATCCTATAATCCAAGTCCAAAAACCACTTAACAACTTGCGGCCCAAACATATAAAAGCCCAAAATCCACCCCGTCCACCCTTTATTAAAACCCAATACCCGTTAATAATCAAAACCCGGCCACCAACTAAACCAACCCGCTTCCTTATACCATTTACCCTGGATCGACAAACCCAATAACCCCAGTCCACCCATTTGAGATATCATTTAATAAACCAAACGCTCTTTCCATTTATCTCCTTCCCTGTCTCAACCAAACACCACCCATAACACCTATCCCAAACACACTACTTGGTACTAGCATCTTTCAAAGTTTCTAGATACACTGACTTGTCAGGATTGGTGACTACGTGGACATAAGGCTCACTATCATTGGACTAGACACATCATAAGAACAAATGGAGCACTATGATTGGATTAGATGACCTGGGATGAATGTGTGGCTGCTAATGACCTCCTAGATCCTTCCTCAGAGCATCCCAAGCAAGGCCTCTCCTCAGCTATATAAACGACCCTTTGCTCACATTGTAATTGTCCAATTCCTTATGTCTTAAAGGAATTTTGGCCATTTTATTTGTCATTTACATATTTCTGTTTAGTGTAAGCTTTTAAACTTCATTTTGTAATCCTTCTTCATTAATGCAATCTTTACTTTTACCCTTCTAATAACTTGTTTTAGAATTGATCACATTCCTGTTTTCAAGCTTCCTAAGTCTGATATTTTGAGCTTACATAAGCTTATTGGAGCTTATGTAAGCTTGTTAGTGTTTCTATTTGCTCAAATCTCTAGTTTTGGTAAAAGTCAAACAAAAGTCAAAGATTTAAGGTCAATCTATTTCCTGTTAATGTATGGTTTTAGTTTGTTGAAATGATGAGTTTGATGTTTATATAAGTTTTTAAATCAGTCTTGGTAAGAATCTCATCAAGGTTTAAAGTTTTAAATGCATTTTTGATTCATAAAGGGGTGTTTGGATTGCTTTATAATCTGCTTTAGGGGTCATATAAATGGAGTAGATCAGTTGGTTGGGTCTTGTTTTAGTCTATTATTGTCATAACTGTTCTTGATTTGTGCTTGTTCTCTTCAAAAGTCAAATTTACTTTATAACTGATTTTGTGATCTTCTTGTTGGAATCAAGGTTCTGAGATCATCACATATAGGTGTTAGGTTGGATGATATGGCTTACTATAACTGTCTTACATCATATTTAATCAGTTTCAATTCAAAATTTGCTTTCAAAACTCATTTTAGTCAAATATCTTAACTGTTTCAGAAAGTCAAAAGTCATGTGATGTTCAGTTTTTTTACAGATCTTGCAGCTGTTGCACACTCTTCATTTCACATAGTTAAGGTCTGAATCTTGGTCCATTTGTAGTTCTCCAGGTGGTCTTCAAGACCTTATATCTGTTTTTTGGCTTAAGCACTCCTGATAAGCCCTTGTATAAGCTCAAAGTAGGTGCCTGTTTCATTGTTTCGCACCAGTGACCACTGTCCCATTTTATGCCATTTTGATTTGATCTCTTATTGCTTCATTTCTGGTCCTTAATAGCTGCAACTTTGGAAAAATAGTCTCTGGTTGGTGGTCTTGAGGACCATACAGCTTAGTTTCCCTCTAGCTTATTGGATAAGTCATTTACATCAGCTAGAAATTGGGGTCGATTCATGTTTTGGCTTATGTAGCAGTTTCTTGAATCATTGGTAGATCATTGTTTAGGTGTTAGGAGTAGCATTAAATAGTTGCTGTAGGGTAGTTTAAGGATAATTTAGCTTATGTTTTCAGTTGGTTCACTATAGAGCTTGTTAGCTTATTAAAAAGTGCTTATTCCATTGCATTTACACTACTGCCTTCTGATTCTCCTACATAAGACCTAGTTTTTATATTCTTCTCAGCTTTAGAATAATATTTTAGGATTTCCCTGAAATTTTCATAATTTTTAGACACTGTTTAGTATTTTTCTTAATTAAAATCAGTTTTTAATCAATTTTAATTAGCTTTAATTGCATTTAATTGAGAAAAAGTTCCAAAAAAATAGTTTTTCAATTTTACCAGTTTAAGATAAATATAAAAAGCATAAAAAAGATTTTTCCATATTTTTCTCCTTTTATTTGGTATTTTTCATAATTTAAATTAGATTTAAATAGTATTAAATTAGTAGAAAATAGGAAATTAATCAGAAAAATAAGAAAATAGTTTTGAAAAGTCTTTAGTGTTATTTTAGATTTTTAGAAAGTAATTCCATATTTTTCCCTCTCTCTTTGATAATTTTTAGTTAATTAGTTCATTTTTATTAGTTAATAATTAGTTTTTAATTAAAATAAAATCAAGAAAATTCCTAAAAAATAATTTTAATTCATATTTAGTTTTCTCATATCATTTTTAGTATAAAAGTAGCTTTAGGTTATTTTTAGGATTTAGATCGAGCGTTGTTGCTTTTTATTCGCGTTTCGTTTAATTCCCGTTTTTGCGTTTTAGTGTAGAATTGCGTGGTTGCCATAGTTCTTAGGATTTCCCGTAGATTAGATGTTCCATTTACATTCCTTATCCCATAGTTTAGATAATATCCTCTTATGCCCCTTTTCTTATTCAAATCCCGATTATTGAGACGTGAGTTGGAAATTCCATTCAACCCTCGTTCGGAACGATCTCGGTGCTCAAACCTAACACGTTTGAGTTACCCATGTACTACACAACTTCTTATTATTGGTTTTCATCCCCAAATCAATTTTTGGCGCCGCTGCCGGGGATTGTTTTGGACTCTAAATCAATTTTTGGCGCCGCTGCCGGGGAGGGCTTGTAGCGAGTTTTCGTATTCGTCTCGCAGATCGTGTGCATTTGAAGATCCTTCCCCGAGTGAAGTTATCGTTGATATTTGTACATATCCCTTTTTATAAAAACCCAAAAAGATTTTCCTTTTCAAAATTTGTTTTAAAAACCCAAAAATATTCTTCTTTATCCTCTGAACCGTCAATTCTTTATCTCTTTACCCTCTCATTCGTATAATTCTTCTCGATGTCTTCGTCTTACCATTATGGTTGTCAATGGTGTGGGGACCTCAAAATGGTGGGAATTGTCCGGTTGTAGCATTGTGAATACGGAGACGAGTTTGTCTACGCACCAATATCCCTACAATGATCCACCAGATTTCCTTAACCAATCCCCATACCACCATGAGAGTCATACTCGTGTGAGTACTGTGGAGGTCCTCACCAAGGGTTTCAATGTCAAGCTCAATATAACAATCCGACCTTTGGTTATGAACCTTATCCATATACTTCACCAAACCCGTCACAACAAACATCTCGTTGTACAAGAGTATTGTGGAGGTCCGCACTTTAATTCCGATTGTCGATGCGAACCCGATTGCTTGAGCAAGTTCCTTGTGATAATTACGACTATCCTTATAACCCACCTCCACAATACCAAGAAATTCAACCACAACCTCCGCAAATTCCTCAAGATAGTTTCCAAAGATGTATTAATACACTCGAAGAATTTATGGATCCTCATCAGAAAACGTATGGTGAATTACTTGCCAAAGATCGTGCGTCTCGCAACGAAAGATCTATGATAGAATTACTCGAAGAAGAGGAACGAGCAGCTCAGATTAAAAAATGCCTTGAAGAAATACGAATTGAGGAGCAAGCACTTGCAAGACGTGCCCGATGGCTCGCGACTTACATCGACGATGATGATGAGGATTCCATCCAAATGAAAGAATACTATGCAAGTTTGTCGGATGAATCCCTCTCCGTTTCGAGCCTTTCATTTCCCCTTCCCCTTCACTCACGCCGGTTGAGAAGTGGCGTTCCTTTGGAAGAGGTCGATGATTCTATTTCTTCGACATTATTACACCGCGTTGATTCTCTCATAATGGGGATGAGCATCTTAGTACTATTCCGAAACGAGAAGAGACTAATCTTTGAGATCCTTATCCCAATCCCAAGAGAGTCCTGGGTTGTTGAAATTTGTGATGAGCCTTCTCTTGATATATCGAATGATCATGATAAGATGTTCTCCAATTCCGAGGATTTATCTGATAGTGATTGTGATTCGCTTTTATGTGATTCTCTTGACATCTCCGAGGTTACTTCCGGGATTTTCTCAAATCCACTCTTTGAATTCATGGCGACTACACCTTTTGTGAAGTTAATCCTCTTTTCGACCAAGATTTTGAGTCCAATTCAGAGACCACAACGGAAGTGGTGGATATTGCTAGCTCTAAGAGCACACCACTTGTCCCACCTCGTGTTCGACCTTTCTCTTCCGTCATGTGATGTTGAAGAAAGTATTGAATCCGACACCGAGGTTATTATGGAGATTGATTTTGAAATGGTTGAAGACGATATTCTTGATAAACCACGTGATTCGATATGGAAGAAATCGACTTACCTATTGATGACCCAATACCACCGGGTATTGAGGATGTTATGGTTGATCTTGATGGTTCTCTTGACTCTCCTTCTTCCCGATGAGTCCACCATCATGTATCCCGTTGAACCCGCATGTGAAGACAAAATCTTTAAACCCGGGATATTCATTGATGAGTTTTTTGTTAAAACCGTTGTTAGAGAAAAGGATCCTCCGATGGATGCCTTCATTTGTGAGCCTACACCTATTATCTTTTACCATAAGCTCCCGTCTTCTTTGGAGTTTTCTCACTTTGATCCGTCATCCCGCGTCCACCCTTCAAAGCCACCGGATGATGGATCGATCTTTCATTACCTTATGTGAGTTTGGGAGGAATCATTCCTTATGTGCTTGAGCCGAAATTTCTTTCCCTCCCAAACCACCCATCTCATTCTTTTCTCGAATGAGGACACCGTTTTGACCTGGGTATCTCTACCACTTTCTTCCCCAAGGACAAATGAATTGGGGCGAGTCGGGCTAGCGACTTCGGTAACCAAAACATAGCGCCGTGGGAGGCACCCCATGCTTATCCATCTATCTTCTTTCTTTTTCTAATAAGTGGCCGAAGGGTGCGCCTCTTCGATTTCGTGTTTGGTTGTTTGTGATGTTGTGTTCAGGATTTTCCCGATATGAAGACTCGTGCTTGCGAAGTTTATCTTTTCTCCACTCGAGTTTCATGATCGATGCTGATGGAAATCCGATATCCTTAATCTTATCGACTAACGTTTATCTTCTAGCATACTTAATAAACGGCTTTTAGATTTTCGTGATACCCTTGTTTTAATCATTGAGGACAATGTTCGTTCTAGTTCTGGGTAGGGTAATCTTCGATTTGATTTGACCCACACTTGCTTACCGTTTCTCTCGTAACCCGCTTTTTCCTTAGAAATTGAAAAATTGTGCAAAAATGAGAAAATTTAAAATTTTTGTAAGCTTTTGTTAAGTCTTTTTGATTGAAAAGTTTGCTAGTCTCTTAGACAATAAGCTATAAAATGCGAATTCTAGCCCACAAGGCCAAGATTTTGCAAGTTTCCCTGAGTGACTTTAAATATGCATGACTTGATTTCATTAGACGAAACATTTGCTAAGTTAACATATGTTTTGACACCTTGATTGACTTTCGGTGTGAGTAGGAATGGAATTCGACTTGACGGTGTTGAGCCCTAGCTTGTTCCCTTAACCATAGATAATCTAAAAATTATCGGCTAAGCATATGCGGATCTCATTATTTGGGATTTTAAATTTGCAGAGATCGAGAAATGATAGAGTTACTTATGAGTTTAGATGCTAAGCGTGGAGTAGTTGGTTCTCTTTAGAGCCCATCGAAGGTACTTATGGCTTTTTGTTCCCACAAAATTGTTTCACCCCATATCTGTCTAATAATAATTAGAGATGTCGAGTTTTTGGCGATAGTTAGTTCTTTATCTTCTCAAAAGAATCTTTGTTTTAAAAATTGGGTACACATCAAGGATCCGTAATAAGTAATAAGTAATAAGTGATATGTGAAATGTAATAAGTAAAGTTGTGAGCTGCGGTGTCGCGATCGGACCCTTGGATCTTTAGCCGGGATTGAGTGAGGTCTTAGCCTAGCTAGCCGGGATCCTCATTTCATGAAGCCTATAGTCTTGGAATTACCCCGTAATGAAGCTCCGTGGTTCGTTTAGCTCATATAAATAAAAGTAAAAGTTTAAGTGCAATATAAAAAATAAAAAAATGTTGAAAATTGAAAAAATCAAAAGTTAGTGAATAAAAATTCCTTGATGTGGACCTCATTTTTACGACAATGGTTCTCGAGAGAAGACGGATAACTAATTATCGACTTAGCTTTGTATCTTTATCGGAATAAAAGTTATCAAAACGAGAATTTGAAGAAATTCATTTCTCACAAAAATAAAAAATCTAGAGGAAATAGGAAAATGGGAACAAAAAGTAAGTACACAAGTAACTTCCATGGGTAGTGTTAGCATCTAGAGTCATTTGTAACAATGATTTCGGTTTTACGCTTAGTTTGGGACTTGTGAAAAATCGGGGACGATGTATTCTATCCGTATGGTCACTTCACTTGCCGTGTTGTGTTTCTACTCGTGATCCTAACGTGTCGTTTGAAAAATGTTTGAGTTATTGATCGACATGAAAGTTCAACAAACCGTCATTCATAACCGGAATGTGCTTAATCGTAATATCTATATGAGATTTAAAAGGTAAACGGGGCGTTTTTAGAATTAAGGCTTTCTTAATCTCTTTTGAGGAATCTTTGCTACTTCTTCATAGGTTTAGTAGAAAGAGATTGAAATCCTTGGTTTTAGAAGCGTGAGTTGATTGCATTGCGTGAGGACACGACAATAGTTTCGTCTGGGTATTTTGGTATGTGCTAAAACACATACCTTTTCTTTATCAAAATAGACCCAAAATAACCAAGAAAGAGCCGTTTATTGCTAATATTTGTGGTTTTCTTGAGTTTGTGTATGTGCAGGTACGGATATGTAAAACACGAAAAAGGAACCGAATCGACGTAAATCGAGCACGAGAGATTAAGAGAGCTTAAGCTGATTTGGTAGGAAGGTCAGAATTATGCATTTTTGAAGATTTCTAATCTCTGAGGATGATTTGTGAAGAATTGAGCAAAGTTTGAAGAAATGTCAAGAATGGCCCCTCATGTTTCAACAATTGGCAAAAATGATCCTTAAAGATTCAAAAATTGCAATTTGGCCCTTGGTTTATTTGAGGATTGGCAAAGATGGTCCCTAGAAGATATTTTCAGATTTACACCGTTGGTCCTTGAAGTTACAGCTTTTACATGTTTGGTCCTTGGTTCATTAAATAATTACACTACAAGTCCTAATACTATCCTATAATCCAAGTCCAAAAACCACTTAACAACTTGCGGCCCAAACATATAAAAGCCCAAAATCCACCCCGTCCACCCTTTATTAAAACCCAATACCCGTTAATAATCAAAACCCGGCCACCAACTAAACCAACCCGTTTCCTTATACCATTTACCCGGTCGACAAACCCAATAACCCAGTCCACCCATTTGAGATATCATTTAATAAACCAAACGCGCCCTTTCCCTGTTTATCTCCTTCCCTGTCTCAACCAAACACCACCCATAACACCTATCCCAAACACACTACTTGGTACTAGCATCTTTCAAAGTTTCTAGATACACCTGACTTGTCGATTGGTGACTACGTGGACATAAGGCTCACTATCATTGGACTAGACACATCATAAGAACAAATGGAGCACTATGATTGGATTAGATGACCTGGGATGAATGTGTGGCTGCTAATGACCTCCTAGATCCTTCCTCAGAGCATCCCAAGCAAGGCCTCTCCTCAGCTATATAAACGACCCTTTGCTCACATTGTAATTGTCCAATTCCTTATGTCTTAAAGGAATTTTGGCCATTTTATTTGTCATTTACATATTTCTGTTTAGTGTAAGCTTTTAAACTTCATTTTGTAATCCTTCTTCATTAATGCAATCTTTACTTTTACCCTTCTAATAACTTGTTTTAGAATTGATCACATTCCTGTTTTCAAGCTTCCTAAGTTCGATATTTTGAGCTTACATAAGCTTATTGGAGCTTATGTAAGCTTGTTAGTGTTTCTATTTGCTCAAATCTCTAGTTTTGGTAAAAGTCAAACAAAAGTCAAAGATTTAAGGTCAATCTATTTCCTGTTAATGTATGGTTTTAGTTTGTTGAAATGATGAGTTTGATGTTTATATAAGTTTTAAATCATCTTGGTAAGAATCTCATCAAGGTTTAAAGTTTTAAATGCATTTTGATTCATAAAGGTGTTTGGATTGCTTTATAATCTGCTTTAGGGGTCATATAAATGGAGTAGATCAGTTGGTTGGGTCTTGTTTTAGTCTATTATTGTCATAATCTGTTTTGATTTGTGCTTGTTCTCTTCAAAAGTCAAATTTACTTTATAAGCGATTTTGTGATCTTCTTGTTGGAATCAAGGTTCTGAGATCATCACATATAGGTGTTAGGTTGGATGATATGGCTTACTATAACTGTCTTACATCATATTTAATCAGTTTCAATTCAAAATTTGCTTTCAAAACTCATTTTAGTCAAATATCTTAACTGTTTCAGAAAGTCAAAAGTCATGTGATGTTCGCTTTTTACAGATCTTGCAAACATGTTGCACACTCTTCATTTCACATAGTTAAGGTCTGAATCTTGGTCCATTTGTAGTTCTCCAGGTGGTCTTCAAGACCTTATATCTGTTTTTTGGCTTAAGCACTCCTGATAAGCCCTTGTATAAGCTCAAAGTAGGTGCCTGTTTCATTGTTTCTGCATCAGCAGCCCTGTCCATTTTATGCCATTTTGATTTGATCTCTTATTGCTTCATTTCTGGTCCTTAATAGCTACAACTTTGGAAAAATAGTCTCTGGTTGGTGGTCTTGAGGACCATACAGTTGGTTTCCCCTCTAGCTTATTGGATAAGCCGTTACATCACCTAGAACGGTGGGGTCGATTCATGTTTTGGCTTATGTAGCAGTTTCTTGAATCATTGGTAGATCATTGTTTAGGTGTTAGGAGTAGCATTAAATAGTTGCTGTAGGGTAGTTTAAGGATAATTTAGCTTATGTTTTCAGTTGGTTCACTATAGAGCTTGTTAGCTTATTAAAAAGTGCTTATTCCATTGCATTTACACTACCCTTGATTCTCCTACATAAGACCTAGTTTTTATATTCTTCTCAGCTTTAGAATAATATTTTAGGATTTCCCTGAAATTTTCATAATTTTTAGACACTGTTTAGTATTTTTCTTAATTAAAATCAGTTTTTAATCAATTTTAATTAGCTTTAATTGCATTTAATTGAGAAAAAGTTCCAAAAAAAATAGTTTTTCAATTTTCCCAGTTTAAGATAAATATAAAAAGCATAAAAAAGATTTTTCCATATTTTTCTCCTTTTATTTGGTATTTTTCACTATTTAAATTAGATTTAAATAGTATTAAATTCGTAGAAAATAGGAAATTAATCAGAAAATTACAAAAATAGTTTTGAAAAGTCTTTAGTGTTATTTTAGATTTTTAGAAAGTAATTCCATATTTTTCCCTCTCTCTTTGATAATTTTTAGTTAATTAGTTCATTTTTATTAGTTAATAATTAGTTTTTAATTAAAATAAAATCAAGAAAATTCCTAAAAAATAATTTTAATTCATATTTAGTTTTCTCATATCATTTTTAGTATAAAAGTAGCTTTAGGTTATTTTTAGGATTTAGATCAGTCGTTGTTGCTTTTTATTCGCGTTTCGTTTAATTCCCGTTTTTGCGTTTTAGTGTAGAATTGCGTGGTTGCCATAGTTCTTAGGATTTCCCGTAGATTAGATGTTCCATTTACATTCCTTATCCCATAGTTTAGATAATATCCTCTTATGCCCCTTTTCTTATTCAAATCCCGATTATTGAGACGTGAGTTGGAAATTCCATTCAACCCTCGTTCGGAACGATCTCGGTGCTCAAACCTAACACGTTTGAGTTACCCATGTACTACACAACTTCTTATTATTGGTTTTCATCCCCAAATCAATTTTTGGCGCCGCTGCCGGGGATTGTTTTGGACTCTAAATCACTCATCATTTTTATACTGTCTAGACTACAAAAATCATCTGAAAACACTCAGAAACACATCAAAATGATCAAAATATCACAAATCAGTGTTTTATGTGTTTTAAATACAAAAATATCAAAATCAGATGAAAAACATATCAAATTTGCAAAAAGTGCGTTTTAGTCCCCAAGTTTCAAAAATTGTCAAAAATAGTCCCTGAGCCAAAATTTCAAAAGAAAAGTCACCAAAGGTCTCTTTAAAATCATAAATTGTCATATTTAATCCTTTGGTGAAAAATCTAAAAGTTTTGAGAAAATTACAATTTAGTCCCTGAAAATCCAAAAATGTTCAAAACTAATCCTTGGAATTTCACAATTGGCAATAATAGTCCTTGTATTTTTGGAGATTGTCAAAACAAACCCTTGGATCATAAATTCAGAAAGTACAGATTTGGTCCCTCAGTTTGGAAGAATTACACATTTGGTCCTTTGTATTAATAATTTCACAAACCAAATGGACCTTATTTAAAACCCAAGCCCAATATTAATCCTTGACCCGTCCAAACCCTTAGACCCGGTCAACCCACAACCCATTGGTCAAACAAACACAAACCCGCCATTTCCTCCCTTCACCTTCACCGCTGCTCAGCAACTAGCTCCACATATCCATCCCCCCTCCTCTCCACATCACCCTCCATGTCCCCTACACATCCCTAACACAACAAAAATCATTAATTACATCCCTACTCCCACACTCAAACCCTCCACCTGTTAAAATCCTTTTGGCGCCAAAATGATCAAACGGCCATTATCTACTTAAAGCATCCAATGGTCATTATTATTGGTGGGATCAAGTCAGAGACATGTGGAGAGAAGTTTGGAGCTATAAAAGAAGAAATAGAGAGAAGGAAAGAGTGGTAGTTAGTTTTTTTTATTTTTCCTTAATGTCGTTTTCTTTAATAAATGTTGTAGTTTAATCCAAATGTTATAATTTCAGTTTCCTTGTATCACATTCAAGTTAAAAAACCATTGTATTAAGCTTTTGAGTATTAATCTAAGTTTTCTTATAAAAAATCAAGTTTATGGTTCACTGTCTAATTTGCAGTTTCAAAACTTTATGTTCAATCTTCTAAATAAGCTCATGTTATAGTTAAATAAGCTCATTAAAGCTTATTAGAGCCTTTGGTATGCCTGCTGAATCAGTTTAAGAAAATTTGAATGATGATCAACAAAAGTCAACTGTTGATGCATATTTGGAAATGGTGGTGAATTGGGTTGATGCTGTGGTGCTTTGGGGTTGGATTAGATTAGGGTAGTGTAGTCTTGGGGTTGGGTTTAGCTTGCAACACCAGCTGACAGTTGTGAGTAATTTTCTCACTTTTCAATTTTTAGTCGGTTTTGCATTTCATGCTTATATTTGTATCTTTGATCACGTAATTCTTTGTTTATTAAGTTGTTCTTAGGTTTAGTAAACTTCGGTTTGAATGTTGCTTTAGATAAATCTTTGGTTATCTCATTTTTTCTTGCAAACAGTTGATAAAGTGGTGTTTGGTTCGATTGTAAAAGCGTGCTAGAGTTTTGTGCAATGGTTAATATCTGTTTGGTCATTCTTGTTTAGCCCTATTGAACTCATTTGAGTCAATTTCATGTGCCTGCAAGAGCTCTTGGTCAAAATTGTTTGCCATCTGTCCTTACAGCAAAAGCTGTTGGATTTTGCATAGTCAAAAGCTAATTTTGTGTTTAAAATCCATAGAGTTAGGTTGCATTAGATTCATTTCATTACTTTACATCATTTTCAGTTCAAAAAGCAAGATCAAAGCTCAAAAAGGTCAACTTTTCAGTTTTATTAAAAAAAGTCAAATTGGCAAAATCTCAGTTTTGGCCAAGCTAGGTGATTTTATTGGTCTCATTTCTGATTCATTTGCTATGAAACTTATTGTTTTAGAAAGCCCTACTGATCTATTTTCTTATGTACATTTTATCATATTTTTGTGATTTTTCTACAAGCTTCAAAAGAGCTTGTCTTTAGGGTCTTAGTTGCCACAGTGCAACTGAGACGATTGACACTTGACTCTGCAGGTTTGTGCGAGCTTGTATCAAGCTCAACAAAGCTCACTGTGGTCTCTTCTTTGGTTTAAAAACTCTCAACCAGGTCTAGTATAAGTTGCAAGTTTCAGTTTTTGGTTGCTAGCTTATTTGAGTGCTTATACTTGGGCTTAAGGTAGGCACCCTCTCACTGTTTTGCATACATAAGCTCATCTTATCAAATCCTTTGAGCTTGTGATTTAGAAGTGTAGGATAGTTGTTTTAAGTTTCATTTTGGTTCTTTTAGTATTTCAGAGCTTCTGTTTTGGTTTGGTGCTTATTGGTCTCCATTTAGCTTATTCAAGAGCTTATTGATAAGCACTTTGGACATCAGTTTCAAATTCTTCCACATAGCACCCTGTTTTTCTAATTTTCCTAGCTTTCTATTATTATTTTAGACTTTTCCTGAAATTTTCAGATTTTTCTAAGTTGGTTTGCTATTTTTCTTGATTTAAATTAGTTTTTAAGCATTTTTAATTAGCTTTAAATACAAAAAAATTAAGAAAAGCTTCAAAAAAATAATTTTTCATTTTTCTTAAGTTTAGATAAATGTAAAAAGCCTAAAAAGTATTTTTTCATAATTTTCTTAGTTTAAAAAGTATTTTCTAGTATTTTAATTAGTTTTAAATAGTTTTAAATTAGTAATAAATATATAAAAAGTCTAAAAAATATATTTTCAGTTTTAAAATTAGTTTTATGATATTTTAGATTTTTCTAAGTCTTAATTTTATTTTTCTAGCTTTATTTCATATTTTCTTGTATTTTAGGTAATTATTAAATAGTTTAAAATAGTTTTTAATTAATAATAATTACATAAATAGTTATAAAAATAATTTTCCTTTTCTAATAATTTTCTTTTATCATTAGGATTGTAAAAATGTATTTTTCATATTTTTAGGATTTATATTGTGTAAGTTTCACGTTTTTATTTGTACGTTTACGTTATTTTTATTTAAACGTAAGTTTTAGGTTTTAAACGTTCATCACTTTAAATATAGTGATAGCGTTTATTTAATAGATTTTATCTTTTTAATTTTCTTAATTTGTATTTAAGCCGCTTTTATTTATTTCCTTTTTTCAGTAGTGTAATATTCAAATCCTAATCTTTTCCGATCACTATCATTAGTGATCATTCTATCGTCTGATCTAGTGCTTGCACACCATTGAGTCTCCGTGGGACTTAACGACCCGGGAATCCATTGTATTCTCTGATCTTCATTGAATTTGGTTCCAAGCTGTTTTAAGTCTGTTAGGACTTGGCGGTTCGGACAGATCAAATTTTACGCCGGCATTGCCGGGAGCTTTAGCGTGTGTTAGCCTTTTTCAGATCCATTCTTGCACATATTCCATCTTTTGTAAAAAGTTTTTTTTGTAAAGTTTTCAAAAATCCCAAAAAGTTCATTAGCACTTTTCCTAAAGTGTTAAAAACGCCAAAAATATTTTCCTCTTTGTTTTTATAGCATGTTTTTCCAAAAATGCCAAAAATATTCCTCTTTACCCTCTTACCCTTTTTGATTCTTTATTCCTTTACCCTCTATCCATTTGATTCTACCTTCTCCTATTCTCATGGAATCGTTTATTCCTTGTGTCGGTTGTGGTGAGCCTCTTTATGGTTCACCACGCCATTGATGGTATGCGTGTAATGCAGTGTGGTAATGATATTCAAAGCGGGAGTTGTTTGTTTTGTGGTTCGAGGAATTCATTTGATTATGATCCTAATCCGAACTCATTTAACGACCTTTCAAACTTTTCCAATTACCCACCACAGCCCGACTTATCTTCATATAACTTGCTGTGAATTTTGTGGAGGTCCTCACCAAGGATTTGAGTGTCAATCCGGAAACACGTTTGTCTATGAACAGTTTTCGGTGATGCTCGAACTTTGGTTGTGACCAACATCCATATGATTCACCGATCCGGACTCAACAGTTTATCTTGTTGTGAGTACTGTGGTGGTTCACACTACGACTCGATTGTCAATCGGAAACACGCTTGTCTATGGCGGGTTCCGATAACAATTATGACACTAGCACATACGACTCACGGCCACATCGGTTTTCATTTGTGATTCTTGTGGTGGTCCTCACTCTAGCTCGGATTGTCGAGCAGGGGAACCTATTTCCTTGCAACAATTACGACTATTCGTTTCAAAACCAACCTCCACAGTGCCATACGATTCAACCTCGACCTCGACCATCTCCTCACGATTTGGTTTTGAAGATTTATTCCAAAACTTCAAGATGCGAGGAATGCACTTAATGATTTGGCTGTGAGGCGACCAAGAAGAGCGTCATGGTGAATCTATGGAAGATTTACTCATAATAGAACGAAGCGACACACAACCGTTTTGTTTAATCAGCGTGCATGCTCGATGACAAAGATGAAGACGACGAGGAGAGTACTATTCCTTTGAGCGATATCATTTCTCAACTCCCTCAGTCTATTGTTATCACACCCGATATTCCCACTCACTCTCTCATCATGGGGGACGAGCATCTCGACACTATTCGGAAGCGGAATCATCTAATGTTGAGAACTTTATCGATCCCAAGTGAGTGCGAGGGAATTCTTGACCATGAGTGTGATGTGTCTTCTCCTCTTACAAATAATCTTGTTGAGACTTTCTCGATTTTGACGTGATTATAGTGATGCCAATTATTTATATTCTAAAGACACAGAGTTTATTGATGCATCACTTCCACATTCCGAGATCGTCAACTTAGAAGAGGATGTTGACCATGTTGTTTCCACAACAGTTTATACGACTATCACTAATCCCTTATTTGAATTCGATTCTGAATTTACTCTAAATTCAGTTAATCCAATCTTTGATAGTGATGAGTCCGACACGGAGACTATAATGGACGAGGTGCATATTTATAGCCCACGAAGTACCGCACATGTCCCACCTCCGTATTCTCTTCATGAGGAGTTCGTCGGTGAACTCACTCATATCATATCTCCGTTGGAATATGATTGCTTGGATGGCAAAGATCATGATGGGGAGAGAATCTCAATTTGCATAGTTATGACAAATCTTCCCACCCTCCCTACCGAGATGCCTTCCAACCCTAAGAGCTCTACCGATAAAATCCAAACAAGTGCAAGCGCACTTAATCGAGGAAGAAGATCTAGTCATGATTGTTATCATGATTTTCTTTCTTTTCTTCACCTACTCGGTGACTTCCTCTCTTCTTCACTCCTTTGGGAGTGAGGACACTATCTTTGACCCTGGCATTTTCATTTATCATCGTGTAGCCGGTCGTCTCTCTATATCTCATCGGTGTGGAACTTTCACGTGCTTCAAATGTTGTCCAAACATCTTGAATGAAAGTCCGATGGAGATTGTTTCTTCCACTTGCTTCCCCATGAACCAATTAATTGGGTCGAGTCAAGCTAGCGACTTCGGAAATCAAAAACATAGCATGCCATATGGGTTTTCACCCATATTTCCGACTTCTTTCTATTTTCTACCACCCTAGTGTGGGGGGGTTGCCCACATGTTTAAAAAAAAAAAAAAAAAAAATCCTTTCTAAATAATGGCCGTAATATTTCCCTTTTACGTTCTATGTTTCGGCATAACCGCGGTACTTTGAATATTGAGGGCAATATTCATTTCTAAGTGTGGGGGGGAATTCTCACGAATTTCATGTATTATCCGCCCAATTCCCGTTTTGGCCAAAATTTTTTGGAGTAAGTGTTTTACACTTACTCAATTGGTTATCATCGCCATGTTTGATAAACGAAAGGATTGGCTAATCCAGGAGCAAACGGCTCTTGGTAAAGATATCTCAAATCCGTTTATATGGCTTGCAATTTGCCCAAAATTGTATGGTTCTCAACTCACCATATCCTAAAAAGTGAAGAGTTGGCTAGCCCGCAAGGTTATGGCTTGTGGTAAAGGCAGTGGAAAATCCATAATTGGTATTCAGCTCACCAAAGATAATCCCGATAATTTATCTAAGAGTTGGCTAGTCGAGAAGTGCGGCTACGGTAAAGACACATCAAATCCGTTATATGGTTTATGATTTGCCAATAAATCATCTGGTTATCGTTGTACCAAGATTCTTATTTGAATCAAAACAATTGGCTACTCCAGAAGTGATGGCTTTTGGTAAAGAGTTTTTCAAATCCATCAAAGTTTTCTCAAATCATTGCTAGGGACTAGCAATATCTCAGATAATGGGGGATTGATGAGTGTCTAAATACTCATCATTTTTATCTGTCTAGACTACAAAAATCATCACGAAAACACTCGAAACACATCAAAATGATCAAAATATCACAAATCAGTGTTTTATGTGTTTTAAATACAAAAATATCAAAATCAGATGAAAAACATTTCAAATTTGCAAAAAGTGCGAGTTTTAGTCCCCAAGTTTCAAAAATTGTCAAAAATAGTCCCTGAGCCAAAATTTCAAAAGAAAAGTCACCAAAGGTCTCTTTAAAATCATAAATTGTCATATTTAATCCTTTGGTGAAAAATCTAAAAGTTTTGAGAAAATTACAATTTAGTCCCTGAAAATCCAAAAATGTTCAAAACTAATCCTTGGAATTTCACAATTGGCAATAATAGTCCTTGGATTTTTGGAGATTGTCAAAACAAACCCTTGGATCATAAATTCAGAAAGTACAGATTTGGTCCCTCAGTTTGGAAGAATTACACATTTGGTCCTTTGTATTAATAATTTCACAAACCAAATGGACCTTATTTAAAACCCAAGCCCAATATTAATCCTTGACCCGTCCAAACCCTTAGACCCGGTCAACCCACAACCCATTGGTCAAACAAACACAAACCCGCCATTTCCTCCCTTCACCTTCACCTTTCTGCAACTAGCTCACATATCCATCCCCCCTCCTCTCCACATCACCCTCCATGTCCCCTACACATCCCTAACACAACAAAAATCATTAATTACATCCCTACTCCCACACTCAAACCCTCCACCTGTTAAAATCCTTTTGGCGCCAAAATGATCAAACGGCCATTATCTACTTAAAGCATCCAATGGCTGTTATTATTGGTGGGATCAAGTCAGAGACATGTGGAGAGAAGTTTGGAGCTATAAAAGAAGAAATAGAGAGAAGGAAAGAGTGGTAGTTAGTTTTTTTTATTTTTCCTTAATGTCGTTTTCTTTAATAAATGTTGTAGTTTAATCCAAATGTTATAATTTCAGTTTCCTTGTATCACATTCAAGTTAAAAAACCATTGTATTAAGCTTTTGAGTATTAATCTAAGTTTTCTTATAAAAAATCAAGTTTATGGTTCACTGTCTAATTTGCAGTTTCAAAACTTTATGTTCAATCTTCTAAATAAGCTCATGTTATAGTTAAATAAGCTCATTAAAGCTTATTAGAGCCTTTGGTATGCCTGCTGAATCAGTTTAAGAAAATTTGAATGATGATCAACAAAAGTCAACTGTTGATGCATATTTGGAAATGGTGGTGAATTGGGTTGATGCTGTGGTGCTTTGGGGTTGGATTAGATTAGGGTAGTGTAGTCTTGGGGTTGGGTTTAGCTTGCAACACCAGCTGACAGTTGTGAGTAATTTTCTCACTTTTCAATTTTTAGTCAGTTTTTGCATTTCATGCTTATATTTGTATCTTTGATCACTGGTAATTCTAGCCTGTTTATTAAGTTGTTCTTAGGTTTAGTAAACTCAGTTTGAATGTTGCTTTAGATAAATCTTTGGTTATCTCATTTTTCTTGCAAGCAGTTGATAAAGTGGTGTTTGGTTCAGTTGTAAAAGCTGTGCTAGAGTTTTGTGCAATGGTTAATATCTGTTTGGTCATTCTTGTTTAGCCCTATTGAACTCATTTGAGTCAATTTCATGTGCCTGCAAGAGCTCTTGGTCAAAATTGTTTGCCATCTGTCTACAAAAAAACTGTTGGATTTTTGCATAGTCAAAAGCTAATTTTGTGTTTAAAATCCATAGAGTTAGGTTGCATTAGATTCATTTCATTACTTTACATCATTTTCAGTTCAAAAAGCAAGATCAAAGCTCAAAAAGGTCAACTTTTCAGTTTTATTAAAAAAGTCAAATTGGCAAAATCTCAGTTTTGGCCAAGCTAGGGTGATTTTTATTGGTCTCATTTCTGATTCATTTTCTATGAAACTTATTGTTTTAGAAAGCCCTACTGATCTATTTTCTTATGTACATTTTATCATATTTTTGTGATTTTTCTACAAGCTTCAAAAGAGCTTGTCTTTAGGGTCTTAGTTGCCCATTGGCGAGGCGATTGACACGACTCTGCGGTTTGTGCGAGCTTGTATCAAGCTCAACAAAGCTCACTGTGGTCTCTTCTTTGGTTTAAAAACTCTCAACCAGGTCTAGTATAAGTTGCAAGTTTCAGTTTTTGGTTGCTAGCTTATTTGAGTGCTTATACTTGGGCTTAAGGTAGGCACCCTCTCACTGTTTTGCATACATAAGCTCATCTCATCAAATCCTTTGAGCTTGTGATTTAGAAGTGTAGGATAGTTGTTTTAAGTTTCATTTTGGTTCTTTTAGTATTTCAGAGCTTCTGTTTTGGTTTGGTGCTTATTGGTCTCCATTTAGCTTATTCAAGAGCTTATTGATAAGCACTTTGGACATCAGTTTCAAATTCTTCCACATAGCACCCTGTTTTTCTAATTTTCCTAGCTTTCTATTATTATTTTAGACTTTTCCTGAAATTTTCAGATTTTTCTAAGTTGGTTTGCTATTTTTCTTGATTTAAATTAGTTTTTAAGCCTTTTTAATTAGCTTTAAATACAAAAAATTAAGAAAAGCTTCAAAAATAATTTTTCATTTTTATTAAGTTTAGATAAATATAAATAGCCTAAAAAGTATTTTTTCATAATTTTCTTAGTTTAAAAAGTATTTTCTAGTATTTTAATTAGTTTTAAATAGTTTTAAATTAGTAATAAATATATAAAAAGTCTAAAAAATATATTTTCAGTTTTAAAATTAGTTTTATGATATTTTAGATTTTTCTAAGTCTTAATTTTATTTTTCTAGCTTTATTTCATATTTTCTTGTATTTTAGGTAATTATTAAATAGTTTAAAATAGTTTTTAATTAATAATAATTACATAAATAGTTATAAAAATAATTTTCCTTTTCTAATAATTTTCTTTTATCATTAGGATTGTAAAAATGTATTTTTCATATTTTTAGGATTTATATTGTGTAAGTTTCACGTTTTTATTTATACGTTTACGTTATTTTTATTTAAACGTAAGTTTTAGGTTTTAAACGTTCATCACTTTAAATATAGTGATAGCGTTTATTTAATAGATTTTATCTTTTTAATTTTCTTAATTTGTATTTAAGCCGCTTTTATTTATTTCCTTTTTCAGTAGTGTAATATTCAAATCCTAATCTTTTCCGATCACTATCATTAGTGATCATTCTATCGTCTGATCTAGTGCTTGCACACCATTGAGTCTCCGTGGGACTTAACGACCCGGGAATCCACTGTATTCCCTGATCTTCATTGAATTTGGTTCCAAGCTGTTTTAAGTCTGTTAGGACTTGACGGTTCGGACCAGATCAAACATAAAACCAAAAAATACAAGCCAACTTTTTTAGCGATCCATTAAAAATGACAAGCCTTTCCTTATCCTCGATCTCTTTTTCTAGACGTTTGATTTCATCCACCAGAATATTACGTTTTTTTTGTGATATTCCTGGTCGAGAGCACGAATAAAGCAACTATTTAGTTGCAACATCCATGTTAGTAGTGGTTCTTTGCCATATTTAAGACGCTTAGTAGGGGTGACTAAGAATCGTTAGAGGATATCTATTAATTGAATGGATATGAAATATAAATGACACGTGCGTTGATTTAAATAGAATAGATCTTAAAGATAGAAATGAACTATCTAGAAATCATAGCCAGCAGTTGTGTGTGTCAAACATACATGGACGGACTTAGGATTTTCGAGAGGGTATTGCACAAATGTTTTCTATTATAATTACTAAAAATTTGCACCGTAAAGAACTTTTTAGCCAAGTTAAAGTTATACTATAAATAAAATAGCATAAATATCGATAGTTGCACATACCAAAAAGCACCACATTTTGAAAAAATTGCACTGCGTGACAAAAAAATGGGTGTGGCCAATGCCACACCCGGCCTCCATGTAGGTCAGTCCTTACAAACATAGGGTTAGGATCTTGTGAAGTTACATATAACTTAATTAGGTATGTTAGACAATTATTAGCAATTAAATTAAATCAATGATCACAAGTAAATGATATTAATTAACTTCATCTCTCCACTAAATATGTAGCTCCTTCTACACCTTATTTTTGTTGGTAGTTTTCCTGTTGGGTATAGAGATAATCAATGAGTATCATATATCATTTATAATCGTGTAATCACTTTCCAAAAAAACTATTCGACCCTATGTCTGGGTTGCACGGATATCTTCTTGGGATAAAACCAAGTGTTTGTCCTTGTTTTAGGCATAAAGAAAGAACCCTTTCGCTTCTATGTGTTTAGGTTTTTTGTATGTTTTTCATGCATGTGTGTGTTCCTATTTATAGGAAAGTAAAGTCTTAGCCGATGGAATTATGAGAATTAGTCGGCCAATTAATCTCCTCATAATACTACTCTATGAATGCAATAGTGGTTACATGACTAATTAAACGTGGTCATTAATTGCAGTTATAACAGCTCTTGAATATGTGATGTGCTTGAGAAAGGCGAGTTCGGGGTCAAGAAAACCTCCTTTTCTACGAGCAAGTTTTTCAACCCTCTAGGCAGTGAACCTAATCGTTGTAGTGTAGTATGGGGTAAGCCTCGGGGATTGATATCGTTCTCTAGGGAATTAGGAATGTTAGTAAGAAATATATGACGAGAAGGTGGGGTTGAGGATGATTCTTTTTTTTTTTTATCTTTTTTATGCTTTTTAGAAAGCTAAAGTAAAATCTCGGGGCAATTGGTTGGACGGTGGTACTTCTACCGATTACTCTACTTCTACTAATTATCTAATTATCTAATTACTACGGATATCGATGTTTAATTGAGGTGTGCTCGTATGATGATTAAAGATATGTTCACTTAGATACTATTACTCTCTAGTTATCGTTTATTGGTTGGTTGAGTTGTCACGTCCTTTATCTTAACGCGTTGTATTCCTAAAAGTCGTAGGGTGTGTGTATCCCTTAGTTCTATGAGGTTATCTCTCGTATATGATTCACGGAATCGACAAACCTAAGCTATTCCATCCGTACACCATATCATCATTAAGCATACTCAAGCATTAAATACAACGATAGCGTAGATGCACTTCTAAGCCAATTTCAATTAAGACAAGAAACAACCTAACAGCAATCAATAACTAGGTTTCATAGATCTAAGCAGGCACACAAGTAATTTAGCTAGACATGTTAGACAAGCAAGCATACACACAATCAATCGAACATGGGGTAGTCATAATGATAAATTGGATTAACAAACTTATCTTGATGTGTAAAATAGGGTATGGGACCCTAGAATACTGTCCAAGTCGGACTACAACTGAGGTAGGGTTTGCTCTCCAAAATTCTACCTCTTTAAATACAGAAAAATCGAATTCTATATATAGATTTACAATCGCGACGGCGTCACCTTTTGCATGCGACGCCATCAGGTCGTCGTCATTAGGGTTTCTTCTGGGCCAAGTCATCGATGGGACGACATCACTTGAGAGTTGTGACGCCGTCGGTCGTTAGTTGAGACGTCGTCTGAATTCTAGATCTGGGCCGTCTGGAGTGAAAACTGTGAGTGACGCCTTCCATATTTAAAGCATGACGCCATCAGACTTTATGACCAGGAATTTCACTGAGCCGTCGCGTGCATGTGTTGATCAAGTCTTCATAGAGGGACGGCGTCGCCCTTTGGATGGGGCGCCGTCAGGTTCTGCTGATTAGTCTTGAGTGGCTTCGATCTTGACTTTGCCATTTTCTTCATGTATTTGCTCCTTTTTGTCCAAATATGCTTCCTTCTAGCATTTTGCTTCCAAAAGACCTAAAAAGTGAGAAGGAACAAAATTAAGCAGTAACGGATATAAAATGTGTCGAAATAGAGCTTAAATGACCCCCTAAAAGCGTACGTTTTAAATCCTTATCAATATGTCAAAGTAGTTACAAGTTAGTTTGAATTCAGTCTAGCATGTTTACTTGCTGAAGAGCATGCTCCTTGAAGGAGTTATTTAGTTCCTGATTTTGCTCGTTGAAGAGTTCACCCATTGAAGAGATGAAACTTCTGAAGAAACTACTCCCTGATGAGATCCTTCAGCATAAGCTGAACTCATCAACCTGATGAATACTTTTCGCATAAGCTGAACTCATCAGTTACTTAACACTTTACCACTATCATAGTCAAGAGGGTTTAGTGACCTGATAGGTGTATACTCCATACCTCCAGGCCCATTACCAGGTGTGACCTGAACCCTCAATTGAACTTCAACAATCTTCCCCAATATAGTACAATTCTTTTTGCATGAAAATTAAATGAAAATATCTTGAAGGTTGAATTTTCATGTTAGTACATTACATGTTCAAATATTCGAGAATCAGGGTGTTCTAAGAATTGAACCCTTCAACCAATTTGAATACTTGAAGATAACATACACATAAATTTTTCAAACACTTAAACGTTCTTGACACTAAATAAGCATGTGTCCATATCCAATTCATGAATATTTCAAGATCCAAAATCCCAAAGCTTATTGAAGCATCAAAACTTCACACTGACATAGGTAGTTCCCTTTATTCATGCACCTGCACTCAAAATGAGCTATTTAGAAGTAACCCTTCAACCTAACCCTTCAGCAGGATCGAGCACAAATCTTTGGATGATATGTAAAACATGTGCTCCAGCCTCTGACCATGAAGCTTTCCATATTGAACTTAGCTTATGAGTTTCCTTGGGATGGAATTAGGTGTCTCAATGCTCAGCTACTATGGTGAACTTTAAACCCATCCATTTAGCATACCTTAAAACCAAGTCTCTAGCCAAACCCTTCGTCAAGTGATCAGCTAAATTTTGTTGAGATATTACAAACTCTATAGAAATCATCCCAATCATGATAATTTCACGAATCATGCTATGTCTGACACCTATGTGTCTAGACTTCCCATTGTACATCTAGCTATAAGCCTTTGCCAATGTAGTTGCACTATCACAATGGATAGAAATAGGTGTTATAGGTTTGGGCCATAAAGGAATCTCAAGAAGCAAGTTTTTCAACCATTCAGCTTCTTTACTAGCATCAGCTAAAGTCACAAACTTTGATTCCATTGTTGAACTTGTGATACAAGTTGGTTTCTTTGACACCCATGAGATGGCACATCCCCTAAGTAAGAGTACCCAACACTTGTTGAAAAATTAACTTCAGTGTTGCTGATCCATCTAGCATTAGTATAACCTTCCAGCACTGAAGAATATCCAGTACATGACAAACTATAATCCATAGTTTTCTTCAGATACTTTAGTACCCGTTGAACTGCTTGTTAGTAATGAGTACTAGGATTAGTGTACTTACTCAGTTTATCCACTACAAAAGCAATATCAGGCCTTGTACAAATCATTGCATACATCGAGCATCCAATCACCCTTGAATACTCAAGTTGAGATACAGCCTTACCATGATTAGGTTTCAGCTTCTCACTTGTATCCATAGGAGTGCTCACTGGAGTACAATCAAAGCAGTTGATATTCTTCAACACTTTTCAATATAATGATACTAGGAGACTGAAATTCCTTTACTTACATGTTTGATCCTTATACTAAGGATAATATCAGCCTCCCCCATGTCCTTCATGGAGAACCTTGATGGCAAAAATTCCTCTATCAGGTCAACCTGAACTTGGGCAATCCCAAAGATCAGAATGTCATCAACATATAGACAAATGATGAATCGTTTATGCATTTATCAAACTTGCTATTCACACATTTTTCATATTGGTTAAGAAGATAACCACTTCATCAAAATTTTGATGTCATTGCTTAGGTGCTTGTTTCAATTCATATAAAGAGTTAATCAGTTTGCACACCTTGTTTTCATTGCTAGGCATGATGAAGCTCTGAGGTTGGTTCATATAAACCTCCTCATCCAATTCACTATTCAATAAAGCTGTCTTCACATCCATCTGATAATTATCAGATTGTGAACTGATGGAAAGGCAATCAGTAGTCTTATGGTACTAATACGGGCCACTGGAGCATAAGTATCAAAATAGTCTATCCCTGACTTTTATTTAAAGCCCTGAATGACCACTCTAGCTTTGAATTTTTCAATAGTTCCATCTTTTTCATCTTTCTTTTGAAGATCCATTTGCAAAACAGAGGTTTGCAACTAGGTTGTAGATCAACCAACACCCAAGTGTTTTTGCCCATGATAGAATTCATCTCATCATTTATTGCTACTTTTAAGAAAGCAACATCCTGGGACTTCATTGCTTCATCAAATGTCTTGGGGTCATCCTCAACACTAAAGCAATAAGACTATTGGTCATAGACTTCATCCCTTATACCTTCAATTAAGTATAATTGAAATTCAGGTCCAAATGATTTGGGGTCCTAATATTTTTGCTTTTTCTAAGCTTAGGTTGTTGAACCACAACCTCCATAGAGACCTTTTCAGGAACTTATGAAACACCGTCATATTCAGTTTCATTTGAACCTTCAACCACATGATTTGGTTTAGGTATAGATGAGAATCTATTCTCATCAAAGATTGCATCCCTTGATTCAATTATGGAGTTAGTTGAAACAAATTTATTAGGTTCAATAACATAGAACCTGAAAGCTTTGGAATGCTCATCATATCCAATAAATATGCAGTTTATACCTCTGTCACCCAAATATTTTTTGGACCAGGGAGTCTTACAAGTTCCCTACAACCCCAAAACCTGAGATAGTTCAGGTTTATTTTCCTTTTAGTCTATAGTTCATATGGGGTAATCTTGTTCCTTTTATTAGGAACCCTATTTAATACATAGGGAGCTAATAACATAGCTTCACTCCAGAACCCTTGACTCAACCCTAAATAGGACAACATAGAATTAACCATTTCTTTAAATAGCATGTTTTCCCATTCAGAGATACCATTTTGTTGTGGAGTATAGCAATCTTTTCATGAATTATACCAACATACTGAAAATATAAAGTATCCATATATTCACATCCCCTATCAGTCCTGAATCTTTTGATTAGGGCTGTTTGTTGTAATTCCACTTTAGTTTTAAACATTTAAATTTTATCTAATGCTTCATCTCTAGAATATGACAAATACACATAACAGAACCTAGAAGTATCATCAATAAATCTTACAAAATATTTCTTATTCCCCAAAGAGGGAGTTGCATGCAAATCACATAAGTGATTCTGAATTAACTACAAAATTTCAGTTTCTCTTTTGATATCTTGGAAAGGTTGCTTAGTGATTTTACTCAGCATACAAGTTTTACATTTTCCATTGTTCATTTCAAAATTCATGTATTAACACCATTTTTAGACATATCTTGCATTCTTTTAAAGTGAACTTGGCCAAGTCTAGCATGCCAAAGGGCTAAAGTATTCACTTTAGAGGTTGACATAAAGGCTGAATTAACAATATCATGATCAGTATTAAGCTTAAACATTTGATTGCACAAATAACCAAAACCAATAAACATTCGATATTTAGATTAAATAAACTTATCAGATTCAATCACTTGTTTATAACCACAATTCTTTAAAATACTATTAGACACCAAGTTCTTTCTAATTTGTGGTACATACAAAACATTAAACAAAAAAACAATGTTTTCAAAACTATATCTTAAATCCACACATCCTCTTCCATGCACTAGGGCTATTGACTCATTTCCCATATGAAGAATAGATCCGTCATTCAGCGACTTACAAGTCTTGTACCAACATCTATCTTTACACACCTGGGTTGTAGCACGAGAGTCAACTCACAACGCAACATCATCATCCTGAACAAAGTATGCTTCATATATATATATATATATATATATATATATATATATATATATATATATATATATATATATATATATATATATATATATATATATAGTTAAAATAAAAAGACAAATATCCGTAAAAAGAATAAAAGTTTTTAATTCTCCAAAAATTCCAAAAAAATTCCACAAGATCGGGTATGTTGGTGCATAAAACTTTTGTGAAAACAATATTTATAATTTTGAGTTCGACACGTCGTTTTTTTAATGCACAAAAAGCGAATTTTGATCAGCAAAAAATTTTGATGCACAAAATTTTTAACTTGTTTTAGTTTGATGCTAATATTATTTTGATGAAAAAAGTCAGAAGTTGGGTGCAAAACAAATTTTGATGCACAAAAAACGATTTAATCGTAACGTATTTTTTCATAATTTTTTTGGGAAAAATATTCACTTTTAGAAAAAGTTTTCACAACTTTTTCATGCACCATCATACCCGATCTTGTGAAATGTTTTGGGAATTTTTTGAGAACTTTTTTTGAAAAAAAAATCTTTTTATCTTTTACGGATATTTGTCTTTTTATTTGATCTTTATCCTATATATATATATATATATATATATATATATATATATATATATATATATATATATATATATGTAACATAATAAATCTGATAACACTTATTAAACATAATTAGATTTTTAGAGGGTGGGATGAACCACTCCCTAAACCACTTATTCCTGAACCAATGGTTTTATTACCAAATTTAACACCCTTGCAATCCTTTTTCAAGTGTCCAGGTTTCCCACACTTCCAACAAGTCACTTTAGACTTCTTGTTGGGATTAGATTTGGTGTTATCTTGATATTTACGTTTTCCTCTGTTGTCATTGTACATGATGGAGTTGTTATGCTCCACCATATTGTAACCTGAAGAACTAACAACATTGTTTCTCTTTGGCTTGTCACTATCCTGCGCCCTGAGGGATACCTTAATACTGTGAGATGACTGCCCAACTCAACAAGAGTTAATTCCTCTTTCTTATGTTTCAAGGTATGCTTGAAATCATTCCAAGAAAGGGGAAGTTTATCAATGACACAAGAGATTGAATAGCCTCATCCACGTTCATCTTTTATTTTGTGAATCGGCCAAGTATACTGAGAAGTTTATTTGTATTTGTTAATACAAATAAGCCGTAAAAATATTCATTTGTATTTCTTGATCTCTAATTTGTATCGATAACAATCGTAAAAGTATCTCAAGTATAAATCTAAGATTACATGTTTATTTAAGAGTCATCATATATAAATTATATACATTTTTAGTTATACATTTGTTGTTAAATAATAATGTAAGTAAAAATGATATGGGTATCCATGACCCATGACCCAAAACCCATGGCGCATGTGCATTACATCATGCATGACATCATGTTGGGTACCCATGACCCATGACCCAAATTCCATAACCCTTGACCCAAAATATGGATTTCATCACGCATGACATCATGTTGGGTACCCATGACCCAAAACACGTAATTGTAACCCAAAATCCAGACTGGTTTCCCCAGTGTACCGGATCCTTTGGATTACACTGGCCGGATCCCTTTTTCAAGGTGGATCCGGTTGAACAATTGATTGTTTGCCTATAAATAGTGAGTCATTTCTTCATTATTCCTCACCCATTATCTTATATATCTTCTTACATTCTTACATCTCTCTAACCTCATATCTGAGGTTCATTTTTGTGGTTATCGTTTAGTGATTTCAAGGTTCTTCTTAAAAGGCGAGATCACGATTTTTGCATACAAGACTTGCAAGCTTCAAGAGAAGTGTTGCTAGGATTCATCATCATTACAAGATCACTGAATTGATTCTTGTATTTGATTCATCATATTGTAATCATAAACTTGTTGTGTTAGTTGTGTTGTTGGATTGGTTCTTCCTTTATAAAAAAATCAGGATTTAGCTTTGTACCAGATAAAGTGTAAGCGATGTTGTGAGGCTTCTCCGCAGGTTAAGGAGCTTATTGACATAGTGCTTAGGAACTCTTGATTTGGGTACTCGGGGAGTGGACTAGGGCAAGGAAGGTGTCCTTGTAGCCGAACCACTATAAATCATTGTCTTACGGTTCTATCTCTTCCTCTCTTTTACTTTATCGTGTTTATTTCTTTACTTATAGTCTTGAATTATCTATACCTCACCATTCAAAGGTTTCAAGTATACTCGACTTAAAAGTTTTTGAATCTAATTTAAATCGGTAAAACTATTAATGCCCTTCTAGTTTTCTAGAGTATTATTCCATGACAGGTCTAGAACCGACCATTTTGTAATTTTAAAAAATTACTCACAAGAAACTTCTTGCTAGAAGCATCCTCAGCCTTATACTTAGCCTCCAAAGAGTTCCATAATTCTTCTGCAGATTCAACATTCTGATAAATATCAAAATAAGGATCAGACATACCATTGAGGATTAAACTTCTGCAAATGTAATCATCATTCTCCCGCTTGCTCCTTTTCCTTATATCTTCCACAGTAGCATCATCCCCGTCATCTGGTACTGGAGTGATCAGAACATACACCACACTTATGCTTGAAAAATGAAAGTACATCTTTTTCTACCAACTTCTGAAATCAACGCCTTCAACCTTTTCCAGTTCAGAGAAGTTAGCAGCTTTATGATTCATTGCAGCAGATATTGGTTATCACAAAATATTTTTATTTGATTGTTGGTGGTTTTCCTAGTTCGGCATAGACAATCAATGACTACCGGATATCACTTAGATTTCTGTTTGTTTTCAATGCATGTGTGTTCATATTTATAAGAAAGTAAACTCTTAGTTAATGGAATTATGAGAATTAATCGACCAATTAATATCCTCATAATATTCCTCCATGATTGAAATAGTAGTTACACGACCAATTAAGCATGATCATTAATTGCAGTTATAACTGCCCTTGAATAGGTCAAAGCCATTAAAAGTCAGTCCAACGTGTTTACGTGCTGAAGAATATACTCCTTGAATGAGTTGTTCAGTTCCTGAGTTTGCTTGCGAAGAGTTCACCCACTGAAAAGATGAACCTTCTGAAGAGCCTACTCATTGATGAGATCCTTCAGCATAAGCTAAACTCGTCAGTGACCTGAATAACACTTTACCACTAGGGTGGTTCAGTGACTTGATGGGTGTATATTCTGTACCTTCAGACCTATTACCAGGTGTGATCTGCACCCTCAATTGAACTAAATTTCCAACAATCTTCAATAGATTCCAAATGATCCAAAATTCCAAATGCGCGATAAAAGAAGATCCAAATTCAAACTAACAAATTCCAAATGATTGAACAAAATTCAAACGACTTGACCAAGTCTTCGAACAATAAATCGATCTTCAAATTCCAAATAAAACTCTTCAAATTATAATAACCCACTTATCTATAAGTATTACGGTCCAACTTGAAACTTATTATCGAAGTATCAAACAAATTTAAGTTAATAAATAACTTGACGAATGGGATACAATAATTAAGACACCCCAAATATGATGTAGATAATTCTAACGACCTGCTTATGTGATAAAGATTATGATCCAAATTTCAAATTCAAATTCATATGCCAAATACCCAAGCAGAACGATTGATTCTTGATTCAAGAACATAAATTCTTCAAACCAATATTGTTGGCATCTAACACAAACAAGAAAATCAGGTGCCATAATTATTTTTTCAATTCAAAAAACCAAAGAATGTCCACAAAACAAATTAGATAACAAACCCAATATCTAACACATAAGGCTAGTTACCAAATCACTCCACCAAAACAAACAACTACATGGTGAATATAGGATACTAACGATTGATCTATCTATCTATAGAAACGAGCAACAACTCCACACGAATCTTTAATACCAAAAAAATAAAAAACGATTTTTTTTTCTTTTCTTCTTCATGGCTAAACGAACCTAGCTCTGATACCACTTGTTGGTAATTTGAAAACGAAACAAACAAGCGAAATTCGACAAACAAAGCGAAAGCTTTATTTAAACTGAAGAACCAAATACAAAACCAAATTAAAGGTACCAAACAAAAAATTTCAATTCGAATGTACCAAATTATAATTCAAAAGGTACAAAGAATTTTAAAGCTATCAATCCCTATTTATAGACTAAACTAACCGTCATAAGATATTTTTCTAATTCTAAACAAACTTGAGGGACAAGTCACACAAATTATCAAATAACTCTTAGAGTTTAAGTTGCTATTTTAAACAGATTATATGAGTGTTCTTAGTGTTGTGTTGTTGCTTTATCACTATCAATGCTCATAAAATCCATCATTCTCCTAAATGACACTTTATTGGATACAACTCCCGTCGACCTTTATTCCATTTTCATACCAGAAATAGACGACGGTCATTCATTTTCTTTATGGAATGAACATTGGATTGGGGACTCCTTGATCAAAGACGTGTTTCCTAGATTGTTTAATCTTGAAACCTTAAAAATGTACTGTAGACAAAAGATCCAATACAATACATGGGCCCAAGACTGGGTTTTGGTGTTGGCGTCGACTTGTTAGGGTTGGGCCTAAAGAGGTGTAGTTCACAAGCATGCTTACCCTTCCCCGAATATGAGATTTGTAGGAATACGAGATCAATCACCAATGTTACAACCTCTTCATTGCGTCAACTTTGAGTAAACAAATCAACGAATCCTTATTGATTTGGAATGGATTACCAATAAGATGGAACAAAGGCTCTACCTATCAAGATTAATATCCATTCATTGAGGCATATTTTGGATCGTCTCCCTTCTTGTTGCAACCTTGTTGATCACGTAATTAATATCTATTCAAAACGATATCCAACTTGTGATGATGGTTTAGAGACTAATCAACATTTTTTTGTAGATTGTTCGATTGCAAACAACCTTTGTAAGGTGGGGTCTCAAAAACAATCCTACAATTTCACAAAACCTAATTACACGGAGTGATTCTACACTTCTTAATGGTTGATTGAAGGTTTGCTTAGATGTGTTTATTCAAACTACCACTTGGATTATTTGAAGATTTATAAACCACGTGTGCTTTGACTTTAGCCCTTAAAGAAAAGATATGCTTGAGGAAGACATTAAAGTTCTTTCTCGTTCTTGAATTGTTCATAGGTTTATGTAATCTATCCTAATATGGACCAAGTGTATCATTGACCCAAATTTGCATGTATGAATTAATCGTAAGCCCCTTTCTCTAGCGTCTTGTTGAGTAAAAACGCCGTTTTAAGAAAAACATCAACTTTTGCCGATGTGGTTAGCTTAGTGGTGTTTAAGTGCTTTATGATTCAATCACAAAGTTAAGTTTGGTGGTGAACACTTTATCCAAGTCGCATACCATATTCATTATAATTGTTAAGAGCCTAAAATCAGACAAATGAGTTGTATTAATCATGATTAAAGATAGTGGCATGGGAGTTGCCCACAAACCTAGAGGTTTTGGGTTCAAGCCTCGCTGGAGGCATTTATAAAATAGGTGGTATAGGTGTGAAAAAATTGATTATCTAAAAAAAAAAAAAATTATAAGATGTTAAGTCTTAATATATGTCTAAACATTCAGAAAGTATTGAAGATCTTCTTTTACATACATCTTTCATGCTGCAAACGTGTTACAATAAAAAAAAATCCCTCAATTCACATAACATGAACCATAGTGGTATTATTTTCGATGAAGTACCTTGTCGATGGCAAAAAGATTATTTACGTGTAAGCTCGCTTGTCGCGCCAATTCTTACACATAAAACCATTTCAAAATATCCTGTCGTCAAGATGGTCGCGAAGAGAATCCAAGAATATTTTAGTAAAGTTAGCATTTTCCATATTAATGAAGTATATCATTTGAAAACTAGTCGGTTTTATTCATCAAAATGGATATGACAAAAAGATGATCAAAAATCATTGATCCAATCTGGTTATGTCAGTTATTTTGTTCACATTCTAAGGGAAAACCATGGGGAAAGCGACTAGAGTCATTGCAGTAACTGTAAAACATATGTTTATGTTGTACCAATTTTAGCATCTCTTTGCTACTCGAATTCAATTCTTTTAGGTTATACCAATCATGTTTTACAGTATTTGAGCTTCCTGAACTGCAACTAGATTCTCCATTCATCAAAACACAACCCCGGACCTTATAATTCCTGAACCATGCTTTGAATGGAGATTCCGTCCAGTTCGTTTTGACTGTCCCACCTCTCGTGGCCCATTGATCCCCATCCCAAAGGCTCAAGTACACCCTCATCGGCATGTCCTTCAAATATGGGACTCCATTGGATTCCATGTTTTTGAACACTCTAATGGGCGTCCCATCTACATACATCCTGAACAAACAACACAAGTTAAGATCAATTATAAAAGATAGTCATATATTATTCATTGTGACATTAAAACTCGTAGAGGCGGATACCTACACAATCATAAAAGGGTTCCAGGTAATTGTATACGTGTGAAAATTTCTTGTCGGGTCAAACCAAAGGTGAAATTGTTGCTCTCTAGATCCCTTTCCTTTAGTAAATATGTTAGTATGGACAGTGTATGGCTCGTCCGTTAGATTTCCTAAGAACTCAATGTCTATCTCATCACGCTTATCACCTTCTGATGCTAACTAAGCAAAAATACATCAATTATTTGTACATTCTAATAAATCATATATGTACAAAAAGGAGAAGACAATGTCGAAAACCTACATAGAATGCTGTAACAGTGCCGGCAGAGTTTCCTGGAATAAGCTTGATTTGCATGTCGATCCTTAAAAAGAAATATGGACATTTTGTTTGAATCCCCGAACCAGAATATTCATCGAGGGACAACCGTAGAGTTTTTCCATTACTAAGAATGCTTCCCCGGCCATTGCCCCACAATATATCGAAGTCTCGATGAAAGTTGGCAGCTAACACAAATCTCATACAATTCAAGATTATAAGAGGTACCAAATATAGCATAGTTGTCGAATTAGATGGAGTAGACATCGTACGTGTTTTGAGTTGTGACAATTCGAAGACGTTATAATTTTGACCCATTTATATAGCTGTGTAGGGAGCTAAAAAGATGTTAATTAGTTGGTTGATAGAAAAAACTTGAAACCTTCAGCCCTATTTTTCTGAATCGTTGACACACATTAAATACTTGAACGTTATTAGCAGAATTTGTACCTAGATCCAAGACTAAACTTAGCACTGAAATTCGTTGCCACTTATTGTAACTTTGATACTTAATATGAAAGGAAGCAATTTTCAAATTAGATGTTTTTCTGGTTGACCAATTTTAGAAGTTCTAAACCAATGTCAAAACTAGGAGATATAAACCGAGGGTTAATTTGAAAAGTCACCTAGTTAAACTCAGTGGCGCGCGGATCCGGAGTTATAACTAAAGGCAAAACGCAATAATTAAACTAGAAAAGAATAAACAAACAGTCGAGTAACGCTGGGGCTTAACGTGATTCATATAAATGATCGACCTATGTCTACGGCCAATAAGATGTCTTAAAAATCATGCAACACATTGATGTACAAGGACAAAAACATAAATGAACAAAATTTGCTTGTTCATGTTCATTCTTTAAAAAAATAAGGTTGTTAGTAGTTGTTTATGTTAGTTCTTTAAGACATTAAACGGATACACACAAATGATTGAAATGAACGTACGAAAACGCATATAAAATACTTAAAATATATATAACATGTTATTTTGAATGTGTTCTTTTGTTTAGGTATAGCTATTTTACTCAAAAATGTATAATATAATAATATATGATATTTGATCATAAGCAAATAAATGAACCATAATGAATATTAGTGAACATATAATCGGACGTTCATGAAAATAAATGAATAAACGAAACTTTTATTTATGTTCGTTCGTTTAACCAAACAACCATACTCTTCTTAATACCTGTTTATTTAATGAATATACAATATAAAAGAACTTGTGAGTAAACAGTTTATAAAATATTTAATGCATATAATGTTCAATCGTTTAGAGTCCCTTAAGTATGATGCTTGAAGTACTTGTGTGCCAATTTGGTTGTTTGGATATCACATGCATCCTATTTAATCTACTAAACTTCAATGGAACATGTTCTCTCGATCTCCTTTCTAATATATTTGGTTGATACGAATGGGCAACTTAGAGTTTCCACGAATTTCATATATTATCAATGTATCATACTTTTCAGCAAGGTAAGAAAAGAGGGACATGTATTTATGAGGTTTGACGAAAATGGCTTATGTTTCAGTGGTATCCATGTTGTGCGAGAAATTTATCGATCGAATGGTTTAGGGTTGAGGGAGATTTTAGAGAGAAAAAAAGATTTTAGAGAAAAAAGATTCAAGAAAAAAGAAATTAAGTCCCTCGCATAAATAAAAAATAAAACAGATTTTAGGGAGAAAAAAAAGACATAGGGCCTGTTTGGTACGTAGCTTTTTTGGAGCTGTATGTTTTTTGTTGCAAAAATAATCTCTTTCAAAACAAGTAGCTTCGTTTGGTTACATCAACTTCAAGCTTTTATTTTAAACAAGTAGCTCTAAAATGAAAAGTTAATTCATGAAGCTTTTAAAATATTTCGTAGCTGTTAAAACATAAAATTACTGTTAACAGCTTATAATTACATTTAACAGCTAATTTACCAAACACTTTTATTGAAAAAAAGATTCAGCTTGTAGCTCATGTTAACAACTTTGTTTGGAGCTTTTCTGCGTTCTGACTTAAATTATACAACTTACAGCTAATTTTCTCAAACATACCCATAGTATCAAATAATACCAAATAATCTATACTACTTTATAAAGGGTTTGGGACATACTAAATAAAGAAGTCTTAAAATTTTAAGACCGAAAATATTTCTTTAATAGGAAATTGAAATTAACAACCCAACTTTCAAATGTAAATTAAATGTCTTTAACTGTGACAACTTTAATATTCATAAAACACATTGACTTGTGAGTTTTAACAACCCATGTAATCCATCATCATCATGTAGTAAATGTTTTGATGGATTAGTAATTGGACTATCCGAAATTCTTGACCACTAATGGGCTTATCCAAATATACATAGGCTTGTAGTTTTATCCCTAAAAGTTATTGTAAATGTGTTGATGGATTAGTAGTTTAGTCATTTTATTTGAAGTTGTATTTGTAATGTTCTTAAATGCATTTGAATTATTGTGTAATGGTTGAAAAAAAAGTTGAAAAAAAATGTCGGTCGCCTTGTTGTGCTTAAAAGGTCACATAAAAAACATTTGTTCGCCATAAAAATGATCACCGGGTATCCGCTGCTGCATTGCGCATGTACCATTCTAGTATATATATAATGATGGAACATCCATGTGTTCTAATTATTTGTTATTATTACACAAAAAGATTTATAAATAATTAAATTTAATTCTCAAACTTAAGATAAACAACTTCAATACTCAAAGTATATATAATATATATGTATAAGTATATAAACGATTCAACACTCCTTATGCCATTTTGCACTCTGGAGGAAACCCTTGAGGAAATCTTTTGGAATCAGAGCAGTAGTTGTAGATCATATAATTCTTCTGTGCCCATCTCATCCTCTCCTGCTTTGTATTATCTAACCCCTCCGATAACCATGCTGGGTTAGTGTTAGAACCGCAAGACGTTTTACCAGAAGATACAACACAAGCATCGGCCCTAAAGTTTCTGTAAGAAGCAGTGAAAGGAGCATTACTCCAATCAGTCTTGACAAGCCCACCCCTTGTTGCCCAATCATCAGCATTCCATAAACTCGAATGTATCCTCATTGGCTGATCTTTAGGATAAGGTACACCAATTGATTCCATATTTTTGAACTCTCTAATGGGAGTTCCATCAACCGAAAATCTGGAAATTAATATATGACCGGTAAGAAAAACATGTGAACAAATATATTAGCAAAGATAGTTGTTCAGTACGTGCATGCATATTAATACTTACACAATGTGTTTAGGGTTCCAGAGGATGGAATAAGTGTGAAAATCAGACGTTGGATCGAACCACAGATGGAATTGTTGCTCTCTGTTGCCTTTACCTTGGCTAAAAACATTTGTATGTAAAACGTAGGGATCACCACTTAAGTTACCCAAGAACTCGAAGTCAATCTCGTCCCAGTTAGACCCTTTTGAAGACAACTGAAACATAATCACAATAAACGACCATGTTTAGCATAGTTATTTTCTTTTTACATATGCGTGCTATATATAACAATGGATAATATAAACAACATAATTAATTAGCTAGAAACTTACATAGTAGGCAGTGACCGTGCCAGCAGAGTTGAGCTTGAGTTGCATATCAATTTTGCCATACATGTACTCATTTCTTGATTCGAATCCAGAACCGGATGAATTGTCAAGGGAGAGCGTCAAGAGGTCGCCATTAAGTATTTTGCCACGGCCCACACCCCAGGTGATATCAAACTCATTGTAGAAATCAGCCGAGACAAGCGAAGAACCAACTAGAAATAGAGCCACCAAGTACAAACTTGGAAGCCCTGAGGAAAAAAAAGTGAACCGCATTTTCAGAAGTGTTTTTTACTTTGTGTTCAGTGATATGTTGAAGACTTGAAGTGATGATAGATGGTATGAAAGTGTTGTATTTATAGGGTGTTTGAAGAGCAATGGAAGGTGGTGAGGAAAGTGACATTACATGTACGTAGAAATTCTTTTGGTTGTAAAATAGCTGGAATATGTTGCAACTTAATTATTACGGAGTATATTTTGATGCATGTAGGATGATTGTGCACTTTTGTTATATTGAAAACTGGTAATATTAGTGACGAAAGGTGTGGAAGTGTGGGTCACTTCAACACCAATTTCATCAATATAGTTATGAAACGAATGATGATAACGCGGTTCGTTGAATTGTGAGGATGCTTTTGCACCGGCAAACAAACTTTTGTTTTAAAAAATGTAAAATTCCTTTTTTAGAAATATTAATAAGAGTGTGGTGGGCTTTTCCACCGGCGAACAAAGCACAAGGTACGTATTTAATTACTTAATTCAATTTCCTCTTTAACTCATATAGTATCACAAATGTAAATGTACGTTTGAATATTTATGGTCAGTTCACATGCTTAAAATAAAAAAAATAAATCTCTAATTAGGACTAAAGGAGTATTAGGACTAAAGGAGTATTTAAAATCTTGTCCCAACTTATATTTTGTCTCCATGGAATTGCAAAACAACACATACGGTTCGTTTAGTAAGACGGAATGAAATGTTAAATGAATGGAATAAACGATGTAATGAAATGAAGAGTATAATTTAATAATTCATTGTAGTTAATGTTTGGTTTGTATGATAAGATATAATGGAATCGATAATAAAAAGACTAAAATACTCATTAATGATAGAAAATTTATTTAATGTGATTAATTAATGATGGAGTTTTATGTAATTTTGATTACATTACATGATGTATGAAAAAAATGTAAAGGACCCCTAAAGAATGATTTTAGTGTAATGGGTCATTACTTGTTATAAATCATTATATTCTATAAATATATTAAAAACAACATTTATTCATTATATTGTAATAATCTTTTCTATTACAGCTTTGATTACAACATACCAAACACTACGATATGGTTAAAATACTTGAAGAGTTGAAGAATATCTTTGTGATAGTGCATTAGGACATTATCGTATCATATCCCACATTAATCATCTGGCATCTGGCTCAGTTATTAGATATTAATTAGTTATATCAAAGAAAAATATCAATATTATTAAGTGGATGCAAATATTGTTGTTATTAAAAATTTGTATAATTGAATGACAGCATAACATGCACCGATCGAATGTTAAATTTATGTATTACTATTTTTCTTTTTCTTTTTTTTTTAAATGCAACTAATACATGGCATCCCGAGTTTACAAATAAATTAAGACACGGTATGTGTCTTTATATTTTCTTGAATCATTTATATACTGAAAGAATTATCTTATTTTAAAGAAATTTTGTCAAAATGATTTTATTAAGAAATTTGGACCAATCAGGTTACTTAATCTTGACATGTGGCAAAATCAAACAATGTGATTAAATTTAAAAGTCAAAATTGAAACTCAATTTGATCAAACTATTAAATTTCCATATAATTTAAAATATGTTGTTGTCATAAATACAATAATATGTTGTTGTCATAAATATTATTATTAGTATATATGAGTGTTAAACTAATGTATTTGCATGGACACATAAATATAAAAAGAAAAGCACGGAATTATTGTGACAATGTAAATGAATACACGAGATTATACATATACGAATGATTCATGTTATTCCTCATTATGAGATTAAGTAAGAATATCCAGAAAAAGTATACTTTTTTAACTATCCGCATTCTTTTAAGTTTGACCCGAACACGAGTTTAAAATCGGCTTAAATTACTATTAACAAAAATATAAATATCAAAATGAACGCACGACCTCACACGTTACTGTAAGATAAAAATAAATAGACGAGATTTTACATATAACAATGACATATATTTTTTCAAAGTCATTATGTGCTACTAAACATATATAATGTCTAGAACATGAAATAAATAGTTAAATTTAAACAAAATTATCGTAAACAACATGTCAGTTAAACAAAATTAAATCTTTCGTGAAACAAAAATCTATACAAAATATTAATCGATATTAACACATAATAAAAAAATTATGGTAAAAACTCGTGCGTCCACAGGTATTATAACTATACAAGTGTTAAAATTTTAATTTTTAAAGAATATCTTAAACATTACAAAATCATAAATTTATGAATTGTCCAATAATTAACTTTAAAACAAAGTTATTAAAATATTATTACTCGTTATATTATCTACTTAAACCTCATACGTGCACGAGTTCTAAGACTAATATATATTCAAACAAATAGATGTCTCTCTACTCGAGTAGAAACTGCTCATCTTTTTTGTGAAGATAACATATACTTCTAGGGCTGTAAATGAACTAAATATTCAGTAAACATTTCATGAACCGCTTGGTATAAAATTTGTTTATGTTCCTTTATTTATTAAATGAATGAACATGAACAATAGTTTACGTTCGTTTAGTTAAATGAATGAACATGAAAAAAAACGCGTCCATTCATTTATGTTCGTGAACGTCTGATTATACTTTCCTTAACGTTTTTTTATATTCATTTACTTATTTATATTCATATATCATATCTTTTAATTGTTTAATTTTAAAATTGGTTTGTTTAAAAAAAACAAAACTCATAAAACAATATATTGTGCATAATTAAGTTTATGTTCGTTTGTCTATGTTCATTTATGTTCGATCGTTTATGTTTGTTTAGCATTCGTTTACTGTCTTAATACACAAACATGAACAACTCATTTTCTTAATAAACTAACATGAACAAGAAAATTTGTCCGTTTAAGCATTCATGTCCCTTTATGTGTCCGGTTAAATTTAAATGAACGAACATGAACAAGGCTCTATTCGTGTTCGTTCGGTTCGTTACAGCCCTATATACTTCTATAGACTATATAAATTGGTATAATATAATACATAGACCTAGGATCAAATGAGAAGAAATCTTAAAATGAAAAGGATGAAGGTTAACTATAACTACACTTTAGAGATGTACCAACTTGAATTAGATGCAGCTTTAATCTTTTAGATACACCCTAATATACTTTCTAGCTAAAAACTAGATGCATATACATATATTAGATGCATTTCATAAAGTTAGAAGAATCCAATATATTTTTCGTTCCCTGCAGGTCAAATTTGTTGCTAGTGCTAATTTGCGTCATTTCTATTTCAAAATCACTTCTGAAACTACTCAAGATGCATCTAAATGAATAAAGATGCATCTAATCTATGTTGATGCATTCAAATGTGTGGTTATAGTTGTTTCTCATTTTTCTGATTTTAAGCTTTCTTCTCGCCGGATCCTTACCCATAATACATAATCACATTACTTTAAAAGAAAAACAATACATAAACGTTTGAAATACAAGTCATTCAGACCCGTGTGATGCACACAGGTTGTACCTAATTGTTCAGTGCGTAATGTTCAACATAAATCGTTAAAGTATGAAATCTAATTGTGTATTCGAAAAACATGTAATGTTCAACATCTAATTGTGTATTCGAAATCTAATTGCACGGGCTTTGTTCAACATAGAGAATTATCGGTTTTGCAATGGTTATGTGTATTTAGTTATTAGATGGTTAGTTTTGATATTGGGTAGTCGATTAAACCACGAAAGTTTGTGTAAGTAAGCTTTTGTAAATATCATTGCTTCACAGGAAAAAGTATAAAACAGATGGTTGATTTCTTATTTTAAACATGTAGTTTATACTACATAGAGTTCATATGTTTTCCCGGTGTCTCTTTCTTAAGCGATTTTTATTATAAATGTAGTAGTTATTGGTCATAAGTCGAAGTCTATAGCATTAGTTTTAGTAACTTGATTTTCGAAAGCACGGAAAACGAAAACCTGCATATTTTGTAACAAAATAAAAACGTTCCCTCTGATCATTTGCTATCAAATTATGCAAATTTTGTGCGTCTTGAAGAAAATATCCCGTCTGGAAGTGAAAACTTGTGAATTTTAGAAACACTTAATTTAGATATACTCAATGGAAAAGCGTGTGCATATATGAAACAAGCAAACAATAAAGACCTTAAGAAAATTGTGATACTTGGTAACAAAATTATCAAAACTATAATAGGCCAGTATCCATCACTTGGTATATAAAAATGAAACTTAAATTGATGCTTATGTTGCATATTCACGTTGAAGGCGGCCAAACTAGAATGTGTTTCAGTTTTTAGAGGACACAGGAAAAGGTGCCACATAATGAACATATCAAACCGCCAATCCAATATGTGCCTAACTAATTATCTAATAAGGTTAGAGCATTTTAAAATGTTTCTCAACTGCTAGGTAACCTATCTAATCTATAATTAGTACTAACATGTTCTAAAAATAGTGGTGTTTTGGTATGCTAATTCAGCCTAACTAATTATCCAATTAGTTGTATTTTGGTGTGCTAATTAAATGCAATTTTACGGAGTGTTTGAGCCTTTTTAAGTGGTGTTTTGGGTTGCAGCAAAAATGGATTTGTAAATGGTCGTTGGGTCGTTTTTAGTTGTGTTTGGGGCTGCTAGAAAACTGTTTGGGGTGTGGTCACCGCTATAGTTTGAACGACATGCAAAGATCCCTTGCACTTTTCTAATACGATAACAGTTGGATCATCCTATAAGTGAGAAAGTGTGCCACATAGAAGTAGCATTTCAAGATACTTTACCATAAGTTAATATTTATAAAAAAGGGGGTATGCAGGCTGATCAAGTGGGTCGGGTAACTGATTAAAACGATTATAATTAAATATGGGTTATCTTCATGTGTAGGTCATTTCAATTTTGGTTCAGATTGGACGAACCAATAATTAAGGGTTGAATATGGTTGCAAAATATACCACAACCAAATTTGATCTAAGACAAGGAATAAGAATCTATGCATTTAGTTACACCTCATATGACTTTCTGCTCATTCTGTTCATTTAAATCATATACTTACTTTAGATTAATCATTTGAAGTCTTTGACCCATTAGAGATGATACATCACCCAGACCAATCCATTTATAAGCAAACACGTAAACTAGCCAAAGCTGTCACTCGAATTTCAGAGTTTTTTTGAAATTATAGTATTATGGTTATGATAAAAAAAAAGAAAAAAAAAGAAACTATTCATCATCTATATATTTTTAACAAAAGTAAGTATGTCATTTTCATTATGAAACATAGGAGTACTTCCCTTTATAAATTTGAAGTAAAACATGTCAGAGAGGGTACATGAATGCATATTTACAGTTAGAACTTTAACCTGAAATCCATAATGGAATGAACTGACTTACGTTAAATGATACAGGGTCCATTCCTGAATTGAGTATGTTTCAACTGCCAACCAACAACAATTATTTCTTTTCCACTAGCATATGCAATTAGTAACATACTGAGGATCAATATATAGCAACAACCAAAGCCTAAATTAGATCACTTTTCAAGAAAGGCGTAATTAACATACATGATCATCATGAGTATAGCAACTACTTAGGTTTCTTACCGAATTCACCCATTGCGGAATTTTCCTCACTTCACCACTGTAATAATCTTTCAAAGCTGATTCAACTCCCGAGATCTGGGATATTATGGCAGAAACAAATTGTTCATGCCTCTTTAATCTAACATCGTTCATAATGTTTTTGTAGCTCGTTCTAACAGCTCTTTGAAACTCATTCAACTAAATACAGCAGAAAAAGTTCAAAAAAACACATTATTTTCTATGCTTTATAGAAATAATCAGTCTGTTTTCATGTAAGCATCAGTGAATATTCGTGTAAGCAAAGGAAAACTAACCAAATTACTATTTGTTTACTTTTGCTTCCTTATGCTTCATAGAAATAATCAGTCTCTTTTCATCTAAAAAAAGAAAAAAATCGTAATCAATTAAAAAAACCGGAAAAACATAAAACACCAATAAATGGAATCTCTCTCACTTGAGAAATATGATCTTGCAAAAAATTAACATCGAAAGCCCACCGCAAATCCTGCAAAAAACACTATTAATGGGTTGATTGGTGTTATGCGATGTTGCCAGAACTTCAGCTCTCCTTGCATCTATATCCAATTCAGCCATTTGTCTAGCCCTAAGGAACAGCTTGGCTTTCCCTATCTGAAATATACATACATTAGTTCAAATTCTCTAGTTCTTGTTATATGTTTATATCATACGATAGTATCATAGTATTAATAGATAAATATATATATATATATATATATATATATATATATATATATATATATATATATATATATATATATATATATATATATATATATATATATATATATATATATATATATACACTACCTGACACCCTAGTAATCCAAATCTATCACAAATTTCTAATAGGACATTTGACTAAAAGCATATATGCCTATTTAGAACATCTGGACACAACATTCCAAATTGCTCCAAGAAATCATCAAAAGATCTTTGCTTTGGATAGACACACAACTTATCCTAATTGCTTCTAGCACACCCTATTACGATAACAACCATGGTTTTCTGAAAAAAATCATATAAATCATTATATCAGTTTTCTAAATCAAGTTGGAGATAGTCATTTACTCCACATCTTTATTTGTTGAGAACGTTATCATTTTCAAATATTCATGGCTTCGAAACTGTAGTAGGTTTTACACATCTGATGTAATTTGGCTAGGATGTGCTCAGGGTTTCTACCAAAGATTGTAGTTGTTACTAAAGTTGTAACATTGTAACACTTCATACTCATCTTACATTCTCTTTTTGGTTGTAATTGTTCCAGTATCAGTTGCTATTCATCTTCCTATTCTTCTTGACATTTATTGACAGACGTAAATTTTGCTTTATGCAGTCTCAAATTTGCTTCGGAGCATACGGTGTGATAACGGTGGTCTCGGCGTTATGCTGAGCTTGACAGTGTTATCATGGCTTTATTACACTGTACATCGGCGTTATAGCTTGCTGCCATGGTAACGCATGTTGGAAGAGAAAAAGGCCAAAAAAAGTTACCCCACAACCCTTCAACGCCTAGTTTCATTTGAATTTGAAAAAAGTACACCTTTAGCCCCTTGATCAAACGACTAGTTTTTCACACACACAAAAAAAACCCCACTGTAAATACCCACCTATATACAACATTCTTTTTCACACTTCCACAACTCAAACTCAAATTCATATACTTACTCTCTAACCAAATTTTTTTTTTGTTCTTTTACAATGGATCCTTATCAAAGTGACGAAGAACATAACAAATGGTCTGATGCAGATGACAAAATTGACTTATACTTTATGATGGTCGTGTACGAATATCAACAACAGTTAGAACAAGAAGCAGCTCGAACTCGTGTGAGCCGTAACCCGATCTACCGTGAACGTGAGGTTGCTGAAGTACGTTTGATGAACGACTATTTCAATCAAGCTTGTAAGTATCCGCACGTGACTTTTCAAAAAAGGTATCATATGAGCCGAAAACTATTTCTAGAAATAGTCAAAGGTATTGAATCATACACTTCCGATCCTCTTCCAAGTCATTTTAAATTATTTAGCCAAGCACCCAATTGTAAGGGGTCGAATGAGAATAAGTGTTATTATGAAGTGTCCAGCCGCCATACGCCAATTGGCATACGGTACCTCACTCGATGCGTTTAATGAATATTTGCAAATGGGTGAGCATACTTCGCGTGATTGTCTTGAAAATTTTAACAAGTGCGTTATTGAATTGTTTATGCTGGAGTATTTAAGAAAACAAACCTATGACGACATTAAATATATTTATGAAAGACATGAGTGTTATCATGGTTTTTCGGGAATGCTTGGTAACATTGACTGCATGCATTGGAAGTGGAAAAATTGTCAGGTGGGTTGGCATGTGCAATATGGTAGGGGATATAAAAAATACCCAACAATAATGCTTGAAGCTGTTGCTTCGCAAGATTTATGAATTTGGCATGCATTTTTTGAGGTGGTGGGGGTGAATAACGATACTAATGTTTTAGATAACTCTCCCTTATTCCATGACATTCTTGATGACGTTTCCCTTGTAGCTCCATATATGGTAAATGGAACCATTTATGAAAAGGGATATTACTTAGCTGACGGAATTTACCCACAGTGGGCAACTTTCGTCAAATCATTCACGGTCGCAACTGACGATAAGCATGGTTATTTAAAAAGAAACAAGAAAGTGCACAAAAGGATTTCGAACGCGCTTTTGGTTTGCTCCAAGAACGTTGGGGTTTACTACCATAACCGATAAGTCAATTGAAAGTTAGTAGGATAAGTAGAATCATGTATTCTTCCATTATTTTGCATAACATGATTTTAAAGTATCAAAAGTTTTCACTAAGTGAGCATAGAGACATGTGGGTGAATCCGGTACCACATATGAGGCAAGAAGGTGGGTCGACAGATGTGATGTCAATCGTCGAAAGGTAAAAGAAATATGTGGCACAGAAACACTTACTAGTCTCCAACAAGACATTTTGGAGCAACTTTTGCAAAACAATCTTCAACGACAACAAGAACAAAAGCAAGAACAAGATGAATAAGTATTTGTAATTCGTATGTTTTTAAATTTTCGTATGTTGTTATTTGTAATAGACTTTAATGAATGAATTATTATTTATGAGGTGATACTATCAATGAAAAACTAGTTAGAGGGTTTAAATTGTAATTCTGTAAGTTTTAAAATAAAAGTGGGGCTCAAAATTTGATGTTATAATAAGGGGTATTTTTTTTGTGTTAATGTTGAAATATTAAAGTTGATGTGACGCTGACGTGTGTGCTTCCTTGACTTTTAAGGTGTCACTTTATACGGGAAACATGGCATATCCTTACCACATGCAACGAAAATAGAAAACTCTCAAGAGGTTGAAATGTAGATATATTCTTGTTGCAGAGAAAAGTGTAAATAATTCTTATGTTTGAATTTAATTTTAAAATCAACTAATGGTTCACACAATGGTCTAAAACTCTTTTGGTTAATATTGGACCGTGGTTAATGTTTTCGTGTTATACCCTAATCACTTGAAAAATAAGTTGTGACAAAAATAAGTTAACTTGTAGTTATAAGCAATATGTGTAAAGTCGAGGTTATTCACATCTTAGCAGGGCAAGTTATTAGATCTGCAGGTACGGCGGGTTAACCCTTCTCTTTACCTGCAGATGCATAGCTTTGGATTCCTTATATTTTGTGCTCATGCGTCATTGATGTCGCCAGTCCTTTTGTTGTCGCCAGTTGTGTTGTGTCTTGGCAGGGTGTTTACATTAACGCAACTACGATGGTTTCGGTTGGTTCTAAGTTATGTTACTTAAATTGTTAGAAGTGTGTGCATGGTTGTGGCTATAAGCAAAGTGTGGTTTGAGGGCTTCCGTATCTTGGTAGGGCGTTTACACTAACGTAGCCATGGAGGTTGTTTCGGCTTTATGAAATCTGTTATCGATGGATTATATAGGTAAGGGCATAGTTTTGTGACAGTAGCCATGTCTTGGCAGGGCGTTTACATTAACGCATCCATGACAGTTTCATTTTTTTCTAAGTTATGTTAATGAAATTGTTAGAAGTGTGTGAACGGTTGTGGTTATAAGCAAAGTGTGTGTAGGTGAGGCAATCCCCATCTTGGCGTGGCAAATTATTAGATTTGTAGCCATGGCAAGTTAACCGTTCTCTTTACCCATGCTAATAAAATCAAGATTATTCCCTTCCTTTTTACCCTAAGGCAATGTTGATAAATATATGCACTTAAATGTTTCGATGACATAATCTACTTATACCGGTATCTTGGCACATGACTTTAATTAGAATTGCAGCCATGGCCTGTGTCGGGTTTTAAATTTGAAAATTTGAGCCTTATACATACTTTAGAAAACATTTATAAAGTAATCTGAGACTCATATCAAAAATTGAAAAGTTTGTTGCTTTTCGTGTTCTTCATTTTTACTTTTATGAAATGCAGTTTTCTTTCTTGCACCTATCAAAGTACAAATTCTAGTATCCTCAGTTTTACTTTGAATGATTAAAATATATGTTGGCTAGAAAATCCAGGTTAAGCTTCTTTCTTCTGCAGCAACTTATGCTTTTAAATGAATTTTTAGGCATGGTAGCTTCTAAATGGCAAAAATATACTGGTAACGGTTCAGAAGTAAAATTCAAAGATATGATCTTAAATAATGGTTCAGAAAGTAAAAATATACTGGTAATGAGATTCAAAATAGTGTTTTGCATAACTAAAATAATGGTTTAGAAAGTAAAATTAAAATAGTTTAATTCACTCTTTTTTTGATATCATATCCACCAAAAGAAAATTCACTCTTTTTTTAATAATAGTTTAGAAAATAAAATTCAAAGAGTGTAATTCGCTCTTTTTTTAATAATGGTTCAGAACGTAAAATTCAGAGGACCTCCTCTCTATTGTGTGTATTTTTATCCTTCTGTGACATGTTTATAGGGGTATTTGGCATATTTTTCGTATTACTGTTTTATTTTTTGTGTCATAAGATTAGCTGTTTAGAAATACTTTGCACTTATAATGTTACTAAAAGCTTATGCAGTTTCAAAAAGTTAAAATAATGACTAAAAATAACCGTCAGGGTGTTTTGGTGCGCATATTGTCAGGTGTGTTTTTTGGTTATTATATTAACACAATTCACTTTTGAGTGTGTGGGCTAATGGTGCTTATTTTAAGTACCTTTGAAGTGCTTAAAGTTAAGCATTAGCAAAAAAGTGCAATCCCAAAAACCCAGTAGCATAGAAGAATAAGGAAAGATGAGGTGACATCTTAACTCAAACATAAGAACTTGCAAAATAAGGTGAAAAGCTAAAGATAGGATCTTATTAGAAACCGTATGCTAATCATTTTTTCGGCTTTGTTCTATTACATGTTTATTATTGCATATGCATTATGTGTGTTCATGTGGTTTCTTTACTACATTTTTGTTGTGGTTGCAGCTGAGAAAGGCCTTATCTTCGCGGGGCGTTTACTGTGACACAAACATGGAGGTTTTTTTGGATTTTTTCTATTACAGGTTTATTATTGGCATAAGTAGTCTGTTTTTTCGTGTGGTTTCTTTAGAACATTTGTGTTGTGGTTGCAATTTTATGCAATTATGCTTTTTTGGTCCACATTTTACTTACGCTCGTATCTTGGCGGGGAAGCCACACTCCTAATGTGGTTGATAGCATGGGGCCGGGGTCGAGAAAACCTCCTTTTCTACGAGCAAGCTTTTCAACCCTCTAAGCAGTGAACCTAAACGTTGTACTGTAATATGGGGTAAGCCTCGGGGATTGATATCGTTCTTTAGGGGAATAAGAATGCTAGAAAGATATTTATGACGAGAAGCTGGGGTTGAGGATGATTCTTTTTTATCTTTTTTATGTTTTTTAGAAAGCAAGGGTAAAATCTCGGGGTATATGATTGGGGGTGGTACTTCTACCGATTTCTCTACTTCTACTAATTATCTAATTATCTAATTACTACGGATAATTTATGCTAATTGAGGTGTGCTCGTATGGTGATTAAAGATGTGTTCACTTAGATACTATTACTCCCTAGTTATATTTTATTCGTCGGTTGAATTGTCACGTCCTTTATCGTAACGCGTTGTTTCCTAATAGTCGAAGGGGGTGCATATTCCCTAGTTCTATGAATGTATCGCTCCTACAGGATTTACGGGATCGGAAAGTATAATACTATCTCCTCCGAGCACCCTATCATCGTAAAGCATACTCACGCAATAAATACAACGATAGCCTAGTTGCACTCCTAGGCTTTTATCAATTAAGACAAGAGACAACCTAACAACAATCAATAACTATGTTTCATAGATCTAAGCAAACACACAGGTAATTTAGCTAGACATGTTAAACAAGCAAGCATACACACAATCAATCGAACATGGGGTAGACATAATGATAAATTGGAATAACAAACTTATCTTGATGTGTAAAATAGGGTATGGGACCCTAGAATACTGTCCAAGTCGGACTACAACTGAGTTAGGGCTTGCTCTCCAAAATTCTACCTCCTAAAATACAGAAAAATCGAATTCTATATATAGATTTACAATCCCGACGGCATCGCCTTTTGCTAGCGACGCCGTCAGGTCGCCGTCATTATGGTTTCTTCTAGGCCAAGTCATCGATGGGAAGGCGTCACTTGAGAAGTGTGACGCCATCAGTCTTCATGTAGGACGCCGTCTGAATCTTGGATCTTGGGCGTCTGGTGTGAAAAGTATGAGTGACGCCTTCCAAAAGTTAGGCGTGACGCCGTCAGCTTTAGGACCAGAAATTATGCTGAGCCGTCGCGTGCACTTTTTGATCAAGTCTTCATAGAGGGACGGTGTCGCCCTTTGGATGGGACGCCATCAGGTGTAATGATCAGGCTTTGAGTGTCTTTGATCTTGATTTTGCCATTTTCTTCATGTTTCCGCTCCTTTTCGTCCAAATATGCTTCATTCTAGCATTTTGATTCCAAAAGACCAAAAAAGTGAAAAGGAACGATTTTAAACAGTAACGGATATAAAATGTGTCGATTTAGGGCTTAAATGACCCTTTAAAAGCGTACGTTTTAAATCCTTATCAAATATCCATACACTTGGTATTTGCTTGTCGTCAAGCAAATGTGCTTTTGATCAATCAATTTATAAGTTAAGGGGCATGAAGCATTGGTTTAAAATAGTCTACAACAAGTAAAAGCGCCACAATAGTCATAACAAGCACGGAAATTATACACTAGCACATCACAAGTGGTGTTTGGATTCTCTCATCTCTCGGGTTTATATGAAATATAATATGAATGGAAATGGAAGATAATCACTCATTACCTGGCATAGTACATAGATTACCATAAGCTTGAGAATAAATCAAACCTCCACCGCTTTGGCGTAAGCACCTAGGAATAACTATCTAAGAGGTCTTTACAAGGGTTGTAACGTTAGGCTTAGGGTAGGGAAGTAAAGGGTTTTGTTGGATAGGGGATATTTAGTGGTGGCAATTCAAAAATCTTATATTACAAGCATGTAAAGCATGGCGTTGCTAAGCCAGGACTCGACTCACTAACAATAGAAAACTTGAAACAAAACAAACATAAACTTAAGAACATAAAATTAAAGATAGATGTAGGATGGTAGCCCGTATGTTTTTCTCTTTATTTTTTTCATACATTTTTACTCTACCATCCTCTACGATAACATCAAAATATAAGGGATTTATAAGAGCATCCCTACACTTGAGTTTTTATTTAACTAAAACTAATTGACCCGATTTGAAAAGATCAAAACACTTGGAGCATTTAATTACGTAGACAAAGAGAATTTGAATTTATCGTTCTTTCCCGTTACTCTATAAAATATTAATTTTACCCATGAGTCCCAATCGTCCCAAAACTGTGTACAAAAGATATGACTCGACTTAGCTACCATGCAAGTAACTATATAATTGAACTAAGGGTTTAACAATGATAACAATAATGCACTAAAGATAAGTGCATACAAGGTTGGCTAAGGCTATTTGGGTGTACATTTGGGGGTGGATTGTAAACAATGCTCTTCATTAATATTCTGGAAAACTGAAACATCATGAGAACCGCGAAAAGGATAGGCTCTGAGGGGTTAACTAGGGGTATCGTGTACTAAAGATGAGTACATCGTAAGGGTGTGGGGTAATTACTCAACCAATGTGGAAGATGTAATTATAATACAGGTTTCAAACCAGGGTTATCCTAATGCCTCTTATCATTTAGTTACTCCTAACTACACAAGTGTAGTCTCACTAGTGATCTCGGAATGCATCACAAAACTAGTTACAGAATCTATTATACTACAAGTACACTCACTAAGCATTAAAGGTGAATGCTTTTATTCCTAAAGATCTAGGGTCAAACCTCACATTTTTGGGGTGGAATTTGAGTGGTAAACGGTTTTTGTGCTAGTCATATAATTCCTATCAATGAGACGCTTTATTAAGACTAAAGTTTAGCTCGTAAATGTCATAAAAAATTTAAATTTGGTTCTAAAATTGCCGTAACAAATATTTCTCATAGTTTATTACACAAATTAACAAGGACAAGACAAATGATCAAGTGAGTGAATAGTTTCTAAGTTCTCGTTTTATTCTCCCTCCCTACACTTAAAATGAACATTGTCCCCAATGTTCCCCGAAAGCATGAAAGTAATGATAAAGGAAGGTAAGTAAGGAAAAGAAACTAGTACTCCCCTGATTAGCTTGGTATGATATGTGTGAAGTTGAAGTTAAATCATCTTCCAAGAAGAATGTATAAGTAATAAGCTTCATCCAATGTGTGTTTCTTCTTCTTGTCCAATACAACCTGCACACTTATAAGAAAACAAACGAAACCTTCGCGTAAAATCGGCGGTAATTTCCAACAATTTACAAGTTACACAGAAAACGAAAACTGATCATTCTGTTTCTACATAGCCTGACGTCGTCAGGCTTTAATCCTGACGCCGTCAGGTTGTCCTGACAAAAAGTGGTCTATTGCGTTTTTCTGGAAAATTTACATCATTAAAAACTGGAAAAATTCCTGCAAAACATCCATTATGACTCGATACAAGCATTTGACTCTAACAAACACACACACACACACACACACACACACACACACACACATATATATATATATATATATATATATCAATTTCAATAATTGTAATTCTCATGTTCATGTTCTTAAAAACTTATGTGATCTGCCCTACACTTATCTTTTTATAAAATACCTTTATATGTAATTAAGACGAGGTTAAAGACAAAATAAAGAATTTTCACAATGTCTAACATGAGAATGAACAACAATGAAAAAGATATATAAACACACAAATTGAAAAACAAAACAAGTAAACAATTAAGCATGGGTTGCCTCCCACGAAGCGCTTTTCTTTATTTTTATGAGTCTTGTAGCTAGACTCGAAGTCGTGCTCCTACGTGACTTCTTTACCGTCATCTTCTTCCTTATGACGATCTCTATTGGGGTTTTCCATGACATAGTTATGTCCTATCGTGCATCTTTCTAAGAACTCATCTTGCCCCTAATTGGTTCTATATTCCGGTCCTAGTTTCACACATTCTTTATAGAACCCAAATATCTTATTCATCACATAGTCTACTCCTCTCTTCTTATCCTCCTCATTTCTATAGTAGACCGATAGCTTAAGTTCCTTCTAATCATTGGATATTGATGAGAATTTCTCAATCTTAAATGACATTTGGTAGGTAACGTCATCGGTCTCATCCTTGAATCTAACTATCCTAAACGACGGATCATAAGTCATCCCGGTGCTATCTATGAATGGCTTTCCTAGAACTACATAGGACAAGCTAGGATCTATAGCCGTACTAATATCCTCCACAATCACAAAATCCGTAAGGTACGTGAAGCTACCTACATAGACGGGCAATCCCTTAACTCTACCAAGGAAATTACATCTAACTCTAGGATCATTGGGGTCTTGCCTATTTGGGATAGGTTTTTTCATCACCCAATTATAGTACGTGCTAGTCATGATGTTTATTGGGGACTTGCGATCAATGTAAGCCTTTGCCACGAAAAGATGTCCTATGCAACATGGTATGTTGAGATTTCTAGGATTTCCAAAGGTGATTCATGGGCATCTCCTAGCATAAAAGGGACGAAGGTCGCGCACTAGGTGTGGGTGGTATGAAAGTTCCTCATCCGTAGGAAACTTATTGAAGTGTTCATAACCTACTTTGTCTATTTCATCGGGTGATTCATCCTTAGGAGTCTCACTAACCTCAAGTACCGTCTCATGGTTTGCTTCATCACTATTCCTATTTGGTTTCACTAGGGTGATGGCATTGACTAAGTGAACATGTTTTGATAAAGACGGGTCCCTATTTTTGAAGTACTTGCTCGGGTCCTTAATCTTAACAACGGAAGCTTTTTCGGGAGAGTGAGTCAAGATGGCATTATCTATCTTCCTATCCATCTCGACTTGTTGTTGGTTAAATCCGTCCGAAAGTTTGGCTATTTGGCCTTCTTGGGATGTAACTAGGTGTTGTATCATCCCTTCTAGGCTTTGTTATCTAGGTCCATGAGAGCTTTGATTGTGTTGTTGGGGCCATGGGGAATCATTAGAGGTGAATTCTTTGGTTTGACCACAATTATAGTCGGGTTTGCCCCTCCATACTTCTCGGGCTTCGTTGAAAGTCCTAGGTTTGGGTGTTGTGGGGAATCTTCTTCCCATTCCATTGGTACGCAAGGATGCATAGTCCAATAAAGTTTGTTTGGGGAGTCTCGTGCAATTACGAGTGTCATGGGGAGCACTACATAACTCACACAAGGAAGAGATCTTGTTCACTTGGTGTGAAAGATTAGGAGTTTCGTAGGAGCTCATTAGCAATTTGACTTGATCTTCAAGTTCGAGCATCCTACGATTGGAAGGTTGTGAGTCAATGGGAGACAAGGAGATTGCCTTAACGGTTCTGGGCAACTCACGGGGGTCATTCCAACATTCGTTGTCATAGAGGGCAAGGTCCTCTATTGTACCCCACGACTCTTCCGTAGTAAGTTCACTAAGTTTGCCACCGGCCTCCCGGTCGATGGTTTGCCTAGTTGAGAGATTGACATGATCGTAAAAGATTTAGACTTGAAGCCAAAAATCGATGTCGTGATGAGGGAATTTATGGAGCAAGTCCTTGAATCGAGTCCACGCCTCGTAGAGAGTTTCACCTTGACTTTTTGGAACATCAAGATGTCATTCCTTAGCTTAGTAGTTCTCCCCAGTGGGAAAAATTGGGCGAGGAAACGAGTGGTGAGATCTGATGAGTGTCTAAATACTCATCATTTTTGTACCATCTAAACTGCAAAATCATCTGAAAACACTCAGAAATGCAACAAAATGATGAAAATATCACAAACAAGTGTTTTATGTGTTTTTAATACAAAAATATCAAAATCAGATGAAAAATGTATCAAGTTTGCAAAATTGGCAGTTTTAGTCCCCCAAGTTTCAAAAGTTGTCAAATCCAGTCCCTGGTAAATCAAAATAAAGAAAAATATCATTCAAGGTCCCTGAAATATTCTAAGTTGTCAAAATGGTCCTTGAATGAATCTTTGGTCAAATGGCAGAAAAGGTCCCTCAAGTTTGAAAAATGTCAAAAATTAGTCCTTGGATATTATAAAATGGAAAATGATCAAATATTATCCTTGTACTATTAAAGTTTGTCAAGATTGGTCCTTTTGATATCTTTGGAAAAGTGTCATGTTCAGTCCCTCAAAGTTTGGAGAAGTTGCAAAAATGGTCCTTGTTATTTCAACAAAACCAAACCGGACCCTAATATCAAACCCAATCCACCACTTGGACCTTGACCCTTGACCCCAGTCCAAATCATTTTGATCCCAGTCAATAACCATTTTGGACCCCCCTGTCTATTAATACCACTCGGTCAGCAAAAGTCAAACACCAGGACTGTTCATCCCTTACCTCTCCTTCGCGCCAAAACCAGAAACCAGAGTGGTTTCTCTCCTTTTCAACATATCACCTTTACACCTGTCTTCCAAGTTGCTTAACCACTCCCCTACACCTTCACAATATCCCAAAATCCATTAATTGCTCAAACCTGCTAGAGACTTTTGGCGCCAAAATTTACACATGGACGATTATGATGATTTGTGAAGATTCAATGGTCTAGATCAAGTGGGAAACAATCAGAGATGTCGACAAGAGCTAAAGAGATCATTATAAAACAAGGAGGAAGCAATGTAGCAATATATCTAGTGTAATTTTAGTTTATCTTTGTCGTTTTTAGTTAAAATAAAAATTCCAGTGTAATTCTTAGCTTTCAAGTACTGTTTTCCTTAAGTTCAGTGTATTTTAGATCCTTTTCAATAATAAATTTCAGTGTTAAAGTCTTAATTTCAGTTTATGCAATTTCATGTTCAAAATCTCAAAAACATCAAATGATGTTTGTAGCATGTTGTTAAGGACCTGAATAAGCCATATAAGCTCCTCAGAAAGCTTATTTAAGCTTTTAGAAACATTTAAAATCAGTTTAGAAGTCAAACTCAAAATTCACCAAAAATACAAATAAATTAGTGAAAAAAAAATCACAAGAAATGGTGATCAAAGCTTGGAGCAGGTGAATATTGGATTGCCTTGGGTTAGTGGCTTAGTGGTAAGCCTATAGGAGTGGTCTTTTGATCTTGGTTCTGTATTCTCAGTTCTACACAACTTGTAAGCTTTTTGCTCAATTTTTGTATTTCACTGTTTAAGTGTTCTTAAGTTTAAATCTCTGTGTCTTTATGTTAATTAGTTGTAGTTAAGTATAATTATACATTAAAAACAGTTGCTTGTTCTTTTTAATTTGAAGTTTATAAAAATTTTATTTTAACAGTTAAATTAGCTTAAGTTTAATTTCTTAGTTGCATGTTGTTATTGCTGTTGTTTAGTGTCTATTTAGTCTTAGTAAGTGATAATATCAAGTCTGTCGTTACATAGTCTCAATCTTTAAAATCACTTGAAAATCTTCAAATCAGTTTAGTTAAGTACTGTTTGGATTTGCTGAGTTATTAGTGTTGGAGGTTGTTTGAGTGGTTGCCTGTTATTGTTTCATGTCACATTAGGTCTTAGAAACTCATTTCAACAAGAAAAACCAGTTCTAATTTGTGAAAAAGTCAAAAATACCTTTGATCACTCCTTGTTCATTAACTGTTGGAATTTCATGTTTAATGATCATGCATTTGTGTTTGTAAGTTGTTAATATTGCTCAAGTCAGTCTTAATATACCTTAATACATCATAATCAGTGCTTAGGATCAAATTAAAATTCATTTTAGTCAACTTCTTTGGTTTTATAAAAAGTCAAATTTCAGTTGGGTCGTTTTTGAATAAACTTTAGAATTTTAGTGTGTGTTTAATACCAAGTTTTAGCCTAAAATCTTTTGAGATGTTAAAGTTTAGCTGCTTAACTTAATTAGAAAAATATTACTTCACTTTTAATCAGCTTATTTAGTACTTTTTACTCAGCTTCTTTTGGACCCTTGTTTGAAAATGGTGCCCTGTGCACAGTTGAGTAGTCCAATTTGATAAGCTCACAAATAGCTTATTAGTTGGTCTAATTTTGTGAATCTTGGTTCTTTGGAAAGCTGACCTAGCCATCTTGAGGTCCCAAGCTTAATTTTCCACTCTTTAGCTTGTTTGCTAGGGCTGCATGTAGCTTAAACCTTGTCCCATTTCTGTCTTTTAATAATAAAATCATAAGTGCTTATCTGCTTATTCCTAGCTTTTCAGTATGCTTCTTTGTTCTTTTTAGTTTTATTTGAGTTTCTCTAGCTTATTTGCATCTCAATCTACCTTTGTTTTCAGCTTGAAAGCTTGTTTGAGCTTAAAAACTCATTTTAAGCTTATTAAGCCCATTGTTGAGCTTTTAAGCTCTCAAATAGCTTATTTTTAAGTTTGTAAAATTTTTGTTTTCATAAAAGTAACTTATAATCAGTAGTATAATAGTTTTCAAAAAGAAAATCCAGAAAAACATCATTTTAAATATAGTGATAGCGTTTATTTAATATTAATTAGCTTTTTTTGATTTTTCTTTTCAGCTTATTATTAAGCAAATTCTGTTTTTTATATTTTCTTAACCTTCTGTCGCCTTAAGTTATTTTTAGAAAAAGTTTCATAATTTTCCTAATCTGTTTAGTATTTATTATAATTTTAAATAGTTAAAAGTCTTAAATAATTAGTAATAAATAATTAAAAAGCATAAAAAATATCTTTTCAGTTCTAAAATTAGTTTTATCATATTTTAGATTTTTATAAGTTAAAATTTCATTTTTCCAGGTTTATTTTATATTTTCTAGTATTTAAGTGTATTTTAAATAGTAATTAATTAGTATTAAATAGATAAAAAGTGTGAAAAATATATTTTCAATTTTAAAATAAGTTTTATAATATTTTAGATTTTTCTGAATCATAATTTTATTTTTCTAGCCTTATTTCATATTTTCTTTTAATTTAAAGTATTATTAAATAGTTAGGAATAGTTTTTAATTAATAGTAATTAGATAAATAGTTATAAAAATAATTTTATTTTTCTAATAATTTTCTTTTATTTTTAGGATTTCAAAAATATCATTTTCATATTTTTAGGTCTTTTATTTCTTAGATCTCACTTTTTATTTTGTACGTTTACGTAGTTTAATAAACGTACGTATTTACGTTTGTTAATCTGATTGTTGTGTTTTACAATTCTGTATTCAAAATTCATTCCAAGCAACCAAAAGAGTGTAGTAATCCATCAAAATCTTTATTGATCACTATCCTTAGTGATCATTCTATCGTCTGAAAAGTTTTGAAACACCATTGAGTCTCCGTGGGACTTAACGACCCGGGAATCCACTATATTCTCCAGATATTCATTGCATTGGTTTCGAAAGCGGTTTAAGTTTATTACGGTTAGCCATTCATAAGTGGTTAGCTTGTGTGATTAAACTTGACGGTTCGGGACCAATCAAATTTTGGCGCCGCTGCCGGGGAGGCTTTAGCGTTTTAGCCTTTTTTCGGACCCATTCTTGCACATATACCATCTTTTGTAAAAAGTTTTTTGTAAAGTTATCAAATTATCAAAAAGTTCATTAACACTTTTCCTAAAGTGTTAACAACACCAAACAAAATATAAAACAACAAAACAATCGTAACGTTTTCTAGCTTGTGTTTCCTTTAAGGTGATTCTTAAAGAGATACGATTTGGTTAAACAAGACGATATCAAAAATATTGTCCAAAAGTTTTTAAACCCTCAGCACAAATCATTACCTACGTCTTTTCAGTGGTACTTAAATACATAAAAATTAACCACCGCAAATCAAGGCAGTACACCTACCAACTGGGGGTGTGACCATAATAAGTTCCCGAACCAAAGATTAAAACTTACCTTTGTGTCCTTGTGATTTGGTGTACCTTTTTCAAAGAAGCCATTTCATTTGTGATTATTGGTTAAGTTCACTTGTCGTTTTGCCTCGCATTTGTTTTGAAAATTGATTTTTAAACTTAGTGCATGCGCACTCGTTCTTCCAGCTCTACAAGTCCACTTTCTGAGCTTGCAAATATTCCTCGTAGACGTAGAGGACGTTATGCTCCTTCAGCCGTCGGATCGAGGAACGCCTAGCACCACCACCCCCTGTCGAAATGGCAGAAGACAAGCCGATGAATGAGCTTCTCCAAGCACCCATCGAGGGTTACGGAGATGCTATTGTTGTCCCAACCATCGTGGCTGATACCTTTGAGCTCAAAACCGGGTTGCTTAATCTTGTAACCCAAAGCCAATTTTATGGTTTTGAGCAGGATGATCCTCATGCACACATTCGATGGTTTAACAAGATTGCATCTACCATCAAATACAAGAATGTCCCACATGAAGCAATTAAGCTTCTTCTTTTCCCATTCTCTCTAGAGGACAAGCCCGAATTGGCTTGAGAAACAACCCCCCCGTTCCATTGAGACATGGGAGGATTTAGTCACCAAATTTGTTAACGAATTCTATCCTCCATCCCGAACTACAAGTCTTAAGAATGAGATAATGAAATTTTCTCAAAGATTTGATGAATCATTCGGGGAGGCATGGGATCGTTACAAAAAATTGCTCCGCAAGTGTCCGCATCATGGTTTTACCGAGTTATTGCAAATGGATACTTTCTACAATGGTTTGAACCAAGCTAATCAAGACTCTTTAAATGCCTCCGCGGGAGGTAATTTCCTGAGTAAGACCACCAAAGAAGCCTTGCAAATCATTGAAAACAAGTCCCAGGTCCTCCCTTTCCGCACAAAGACATATCAATCTCAGTCTAATGTTGGACCTTCTACTTCATCTTCCGTGAGTACATCTAGCACCGATGCTAAGATTGACAAACTCACGGATATTGTTCAGGCTTTGGTTCTTGCTAACCAAAAGAAAGTAACCTTCACACAGACACCAACACCTGGTGAGGTGAAGAAAGTTGAAGTTTGTGTTACTTGTGGTGGTCCTCATGCATACTACAACAACTGTCGCCACCGATGGTAGTCCATTTGAAGCCAATGCTCTAGCCGGTACTTCACATCAAGGAGGTAATCAATACCGTCCTCCAAATGAACCACACTACCGTGCTAACACTAATCAGGCACCACCCGGTTTTAACCGAATCCTAACATACAAAACCGAATCGAACCAACCTAGAATGAACCAAGGTTATCAAAACCAAGGTAATTTCTATCCCGGACCCAATCAAGCTTTCCAACATCAAGGGAACCTTAATCAAAACAATTTCAATCGAGGGAATCAATTTCATGGGAATATGAATCCTAATCAAGGAAATTTTCAAAATCAAGGCCCTAATCCCAACATTAGAGGCCAGAATTTTCCTAATCAAACTCAAGCCATTGTTCCAACTGGACCATCATCCGATGAGCTATTGAAGCAATTCATGAAATCCCAAGATGAAATGAACAGGTTGTTGGTCACCGACACGCTGATCTAAAGAAGTCTTTAAATGATCAACCCTCGGAAAACTTCCGAGCAACACGATCGCTAACCCGAGGGGCGATGCAAAGGCGATCACAACCAGAAGTGGTGTTTCATATGATGGACCCGCTATTCCTACTACCTCTTCTTCTTCTCTCCCTAAGGTAGTAGAAAGTGAACCTAAGACACACAATGGACCTTCGACTCCAATGCCTCCTCCACTAGGAGCAATGAGTCAAGTTACCAAGGATACAACGGACAAGGTGCATTTTTCAAGGCCACGAAGTACCCGACACGCCCCACCTTCTAGTCCAACCTCAAGTTGTCCGAAACCCAATCAAATCCGAGAGTTGTTTTTGAACCTCCTGTAGCTCCTGTTGAGAACACCAAATCCAAATCTTCTATTCCTTACCCATCACGTTTGAATGAGCAAAAGATCCGCGAAAAGCCGGTCATCAAATGGACAAATTTTTTCAAATTTTCCAAGAGCTACATTTTGACATAAGCTTTGCGGATGCTATCCTGCTGATGCCCAAGTTTGCATCAACTCTCAAACACATGTTAAGCAACAAGGAAAAGCTGTTTGAAATGGCAAAAACTCCTCTAAACGAGAACTGCTCTGAAGTTATCTTGAAGAAGCTTCCTGAAAAGCTTGGAGATCCTGGAAAATTTCTCTTACCTTGTGTATTTCCAGGAATGGTTGAATGCTTTGCCTTAGCCGATCTTGGTGCAAGCATCAATCTGATGCCTTATTAAGTATGGAAGAAACTTTCTCTTCCGGAACTTACTCCTACATGCATGACTCTCGAGCTTGCAGATCGTACAATATCCCGCCCTCTTGGCATTGCCGAGGACGTATTTGTGAAAGTAGGAAAGTTCCATTTTCCATCCGACTTTGTAGTTGTTGATTTCGATGCTGATCCACGGGTTCCTCTCATTGTTGGGACGAGGATTCCTTGAGAACGGGCCATGCTCTCATTGATGTATTTGAGCAAGAAATCACACTACGTGTGGGTAATGAAGCTGTCACCTTTAACCTTGATCAAACTTCGAGGTACTCCGCAAACTATGATTCTGAGTCGGTTAACCGAATAGATATCATTGATGTTGCTTCTGAAGAGTACTCTCAAGAAGTTCTTGGTTATGTTCATAATTCTTCGAGTGATAATCTCACTCATTCATTTCAACCCATCATTGCCAATTCTACTCCTTCTATCACTCCTTTTGAAGGAAGAGACTTCATCTTGGAGGAGATTGAAGCATACTTGGCTAGTGATTCTGTTCCATGGGAAATTGATCACGCTCCAATTGACATCGAGGGGGACATACTTCTCATTGAGAAGTTGCTTAATGATGATCCATCATCAAACCCTCACACTAGTGATTCAATTCCAGATGAGGTTAATAACAATGAGATTAACCTGGAGGGAGATATTCTTCTTCCTGAGAAGTTGTTAAATCAGGACACTTCTCCTCCACTCCCTCCCGTCGAGCTTCATAACAAGGAAGTCAAGTCAATTGAGAAAACTGAAGAATTTCCCAAGTCGAACTCAAAGACTTACCACCTCATCTCGAGTATGCATTTCTTGAGGGTGATGATAAATTACCCGTCATTATTGCTCGAGATTTGAGCAAAGATGAAAAGACTGCTCTCATAAAGGTCTTGAAGTCACACAAGCAAGCAGTTGCTTGGAAACTCTCCGACATCAAGGGTATCAACCCTGAATTTTGTACTCACAAAATCTTGATGGAGGATGACTTCAAACCAGCAGTTCAACATCAGAGAAGGGTGAATCCTAAGATCCATGATGTTATCAAACAAGAGGTTATCAAACTTCTTGATGCAGGATTGATTTACCCAATCTCAGATAGTCCTTGGGTTAGCCCAATTCATTGTGTTCCGTAAAAGGGTGGCATAACTGTTGTCACAAATGAAGATAACGAGTTAATTCCAACTCGGCTGGTTACGGGATGGCATGTTTGCATTGACTATCGTAAGTTGAATGACGCCACCCGTAAAGACCATTTTCCTCTACCCTTCATGGACCAAATGCTTGAGAGATTAGCAAGGAACGAATACTATTGTTTCCTTGATGGTTTCTCAGGTTATTTTCAGATCCCCATTGATCCACAGGATCAAGAAAAGACCACATTCACCTGCCCATACGGAACTTTTGCCTATAGACGTATGCCTTTTGGCTTATGTAATGCTCCTGGCACGTTCCAACGATGTATGATGGCCATATTCCACGACATGATCGGGGAAGCAATGGAGGTGTTTATGGATGACTTCTCGGTCATTGGGGACTCATTTCAAACATGTCTCTCCCATTTAGAAAAAATGCTTCAACGGTGTGAAGACACCAATCTTTGTCTAAATTGGGAGAAGAGCCACTTTATGGTCAAAGAAGGCATAGTCCTTGGCCATAAGATTTCCAAAAAACGGGATTGAGGTAGATAGAGCAAAAGTATATGTTATTGCTAAATTGCCTCATCCTACTACCGTCAAAGGTATTAGGAGTTTTCTAGGTCATGCCGGTTTCTATCGCAGATTCATACAAGATTTTTCTAAAATCGCCCGGCCTATGACTCATCTTCTTGAAAAAGATGCTCCTTTTATCTTCTCACCTGAGTGCATCAAAGCTTTTGAAACATTAAAGAAAAAGCTTACGGAAGCACCCATTCTCGTTGCTCCCGACTAGGACTTGCCTTTTGAGCTCATGTGCGATGCAAGTGATTTTGCTATCGGTGCAGTCCTAGGGCAACTTAGAAGCAAGCATTTTCACTATCCACTCACGCAAGCAAAACTATGAATGAAGCTCAAACTCATTACACCACCACGGAAAAAGAGCTATTAGCCGTGGTGTATGCATTTGAGAAGTTTCGGCCGCACTTAATCTTGACCAAATGCGTGGTGTATACGGATCACTCGACTCTCAAATATCTCTTTGCAAAACAAGATGCAAAGCCGAGATTGCTCCGTTGGATTCTCCTCCTTCAAGAATTTGATATCATTATACGTGATAAAAAAGGAGCCGAGAATCTAGCTGCTGATCATCTGTCCAGATTAGAAAACCCTCACCAAGATGTTTTCGAGAAAAGGAAATAAATGAAACATTTCCTCTCGAGACACTCAATGCGTTTCTTTTCGTGGAGACTCTACTACCCCATGGTTTGTCGACCAAAATTACCATGCGGGTAACTTCATAGTGAAAGGGATGTCGACCCAAGAGAAGAACAAATTCTTCAAGGATGTTAAACATTACTCGGGACCGACCCTACTTATTCAAAATTTGCGCGGATCAAGTCATCAGGCGATGTGTGTATGGTTAGGAAGCCAATGACATTCTCAAGGCTTGCCATTCTGGACCTACTGGGGACATCATAGCCCCAACTACACCGCCAAAAAGGTGTTTGATTTCGGGTTTTATTGGCCCACAATTTATAAGGATGCCCACGATTTTGTCAAAACCTATGACGCTTGTCAACGCCACGGAAATATCTCAAAGAAATGAAATGCCGCAAAACGCCATTCAAGTGTGTGAGATATTTGACATCTGGGGCATTGACTTTATGGGACCATTTCCATCTTCTCGAGTAAACAAATACATACTGCGTCTGTTGACTATTTGTCAAAATGGGTTGAAGCAAAAGCCTTACCTACCAATGATGCCCGAGTAGTTGTGAAATTTTTAAAATCTCTTTTTGCTAGGTTTGGAACTCCAGCGAGCTATAATCATGATCGTGGTACACATTTCTTCAATGATCAATTTGATCGTGTCATGCAAAAGTATGGTGTAACCCACCGTCTCTCTACTGCGTACCACCCACAAACAAGTAGGGGGTGGAAGTTTCCAACCGCGGTATTAAAAGAATTCTTGAAAGGAAAGTAGGCGAAAATCGTGCATCCCGGTCGGATACACTAGATGACGCGGACTGCCTTCCTTCCGCATGGCTTATAAAACACCAATCGGGTGTACTCCATACAAGCTAGTGTACGGAAAGGCATGTCATCTACCGATTGAGCTCGAGCACAAAGCATACTGGGCCTTAAAACATGCACACTTCGATATTCGCATACCTGGTGATCATAGAAAAGTTCAAATGAATGAATTAAATGAACTCCGTGATCAAGCATACGAGAACTCTTTGATATACAAACAAAAGACAAAGAAGATTCATGACTCTAAAATCAAGAACCGCTTTCAACGCCTGGGATCGAGTCCTTCTTTTCAATTCTAGATTGAAGATTTTCTCTGGAAAGCTCAAGTCCCGTTGGTCTCCGTCCATTTACTATCACTAAGGTTTATCCTTATGGCACCATTGAGTTATCTCAGCCCGATGGTCCAAATTTTAAAGTGAATGGTCATCGGTTGAAGCATTATTTTGGAGAGGACATTCCACCCGTGGTTGTCCCGGATCTACAAACTTTCCCCATGAACCAATGAATGCGGGGATCGAGTCAAGCTAGCGACTCGATAATTAAAAACAGTAGCACACACCATATGGGTTTTCACCCATATTTCTGACTTCTTTCTATTTTCTACCACCCTAGTGTGGGGGAATTTCCCCACGCTATTGTATATAAGTCTTAAAAAAAAAATTGTGTATATATCAAAAATAAAATAATGGCCGTAGTATTTCCCTTTTACGTTCTTTGTTTCAGCATAACCGGTAAGACTTTTGAATATTGAGGGCAATATTCATTTCTAGGGAATTCTCACGAATTTTATCATGTAATTATTCCACCCAATTCCGCTTTTTGGCCAAATGTTTTTTGGAAGTGTTTTTCACTTACTCAAAGAAATGGTAATCAGTCCGCCATGTCTAACCCACATAAGGATTGGCTAATCCAAGAGCAAACGGCTCTTGGTAAAGATTTCTCAAATCCGTTTATGGCTTGCAATTTGCCTAAAATTGTATGGTGTTCACCACCATATCCTAAAAAGTAAAGAGTTGGCTAGCCCGCAAGTTTATGGCTTGTGGTAAAGTGCTGAAAAACCATAATTGGTAATCGACTCACCAAAGATAATAATGATAATTTATCTAAGAGTTGGCTAGTCCGAAGCAAAGCGGCTGTAAAGACAAATCAAACCGTTACGCTTATGATTTGCTCAAAATCATTTGGTTATCGTGTACCAAGGTTCTTACTTGAACCAAAACAAGCTACTCCGTAGTAATGGCTTTTGGTAAAGAGTTCTTTAAAATCCATTAAAGTTTCAAAACATTGCTAGGGACTAGCAATATCTTAGTGTGGAGGATTGATGAGTGTCTAAATACTCATCATTTTTGTACAATCTAAACTGCAAAATCATCCGAAAACACTTTAAATGCATCAAAATGATGAAAATATCACAAACAAGTGTTTTATGTGTTTTAAATGCAAAAATATCAAAATCAGATGAAAAATGTATCAAGTTTGCATAATTGGCAGTTTTAGTCCCCAAGTTTCAAAAGTTGTCAAATCCACCGTAAATCAAAATAAAGAAAAATATCATTCAAGGTCCCTGAAATACTCTAAGTTGTCAAAAATGGTCCTTGAATGAATCTTTGGTCAAATGGCAGAAAAGGTCCCTCAAGTTTGAAAAATGTCAAAAATTAGTCCTTGGATATTTTAAAATGGAAAATGATCAAATATTATCCTTGTACTATTAAAGTTTGTCAAGATTGGTCCTTTTGATATCTTTGGAAAAGTGTCATGTTCAGTCCCTCAAAGTTTGGAGAAGTTGCAAAATGGTCCTTGTTATTTCAACAAAACCAAACCGGACCCTAATATCAAACCCAATCCACCACTTGGACCTTGACCTTGACCCCACCCAAATCATTTTGATCCCCAACAATAACCATTTTGGACCCTCGTTTCCATACACACAATAATTCACGCAAAAGTCAAACACCGTGATGTTCATCCCTTACCTCTCCTTCGCGCCAAAACCAGAAACCAGAGTGGTTTCTCTCCTTTTCAACATATCACCTTTACAACTGTCTTCCCTGCTTTAACCACCTCCACCTTCACAATATCCCAAAATCCATTAATTGCTCAAACCTGCTTATAGACTTTTGGCGCCAAAATATCCAAATGGACGATTATGATGATTTGTGAAGATTCAATGGTCTAGATCAAGTGGGAAACAATCAGAGATGTCGACAAGAGCTAAAGAGATCATTATAAAACAAGGAGGAAGCAATGTAGCAATATATCTAGTGTAATTTTAGTTTATCTTTGTCGTTTTTAGTTAAAATAAAAATTCCAAAGTAATTTAGCTTTCAAGATCTTGTTTTCCTTAAGTTCAGTGTATTTTAGATCCTTTTCAATAATAAATTTCAGTGTTAAAGTCTTAATTTCAGTTTATGCAATTTCATGTTCAAAATCTCAAAAAGATCAAATGATGTTTGTAGCTGTTGTTAAGGACTGAATAAGCCATATAAGCTCCTCAGAAAGCTTATTTAAGCTTTTAGAAACATTTAAAATCAGTTTAGAAGTCAAACTCAAAATTCACCAAAAATACAAATAAATTAGTAAAAAAATAAAAAATCACAAGAAATGGTGATCAAAGCCGAGGGTGAATATTGGATTGCCTGGGTTAGTGGCTTAGTGGTAAGCCTATAGGAGTGGTCTTTGATCTTGGTTCTCAGATTCTCTACACCACTTGTAAGCTTTTTGCTCAATTTTTGTATTTCATCTGTTAGTGTTCTTAAGTTTAAATCTCTGTGTCTTTATGTTAATTAGTTGTAGTTAAGTATAATTATACATTAAAAATAGTTGCTTGTTCTTTTTAATTTGAAGTTTATAAAAATTTTATTTTAACAGTTAAATTAGCTTAAGTTTAATTTCTTAGTTGCATGTTGTTATTGCTGTTGTTTAGTGTCTATTTAGTCTTAGTAAGTGATAATATCAAGTCTGTAATCAGTTACATGGTCTCAATCTTTAAAATCACTTGAAAATCTTCAAATCTTTTAGTTGGTGTTTTGGATTTGCTGAGTTATTAGTGTTGGAGGTTGTTTGAGTGGTTGCCTGTTATTGTTTCATGTCACATTAGGTCTTAGAAACTCATTTCAACAAGAAAAACCAGTTCTAATTTGTGAAAAAGTCAAAAATACCTTTGATCACCTTGTTCATTAACCGTTGGAATTTCATGTTTAATGATCATGCATTTGTGTTTGTAAGTTGTTAATATTGCTCAGTCAGGTCTTAATATACCTTAATACATCAATCATCGTGCTTAGGATCAAATTAAAATTCATTTTAGTCAACTTCTTTGGTTTTTATAAAAGTCAAATTTCGTTGGGTCGTTTTTGAATAAACTTTAGAATTTTAGTGTGTGTTTAATACCAAGTTTTAGTCTAAAATCTTTTGAGATGTTAAAGTTTAGTTGCTTAACTTAATTAGAAAAATATTACTTCACTTTTAATCAGCTTATTTAGTACTTTTACTCGGCTTCTTTTGGACCCTTGTTTGAAAATGGTGCCCTGGTACACGTTGAGTAGTCCAATTTGATAAGCTCACAAATAGCTTATTAGTTGGTCTAATTTTGTGAATCTTGGTTCTTTGGAAAGCTGACCTAGCCATCTTGAGGTCCCAAGCTTAATTTTCCACTCTTTAGCTTGTTTGCTAGGGCTGCATGTAGCTTAAACCTTGTCCCATTTACGTCTTTTAATAATAAAATCATAAGTGCTTATCTGCTTATTCCTAGCTTTTCAGTATGCTTCTTTGTTCTTTTTAGTTTTATTTGAGTTTCTCTAGCTTATTTGCATCTCAATCTACCTTTGTTTTCAGCTTGAAAGCTTGTTTGAGCTTAAAAACTCATTTTAAGCTTATTAAGCCCATTGTTGAGCTTTTAAGCTCTCAAATAGCTTATTTTTAAGTTTGTAAAATTTTTGTTTTCATAAAAGTAACTTATAATCAGTAGTATAATAGTTTTCAAAAAGAAAATCCAGAAAAACATCATTTTAAATATAGTGATAGCGTTTATTTAATATTAATTAGCTTTTTGATTTTTCTTTTTAGCTTATTATTAAGCAAATTCTGTTTTTATATTTTTCTTAACCTTCTGTCGCCTTAAGTTATTTTTAGAAAAAGTTTCATAATTTTCCTAATCTGTTTAGTATTTATTATAATTTTAAATAGTTAAAAGTCTTAAATAATTAGTAATAAATAATTAAAAAGCATAAAAAATATCTTTTCAGTTCTAAAATTAGTTTTATCATATTTAAGATTTTTATAAGTTAAAATTTTATTTTTCCAGGTTTATTTTATATTTTCTAGTATTTAAGTGTATTTTAAATAGTAATTAATTAGTATTAAATAGATAAAAAGTTTGAAAAATATATTTTCAATTTTAAAATAAGTTTTATAATATTTCAGATTTTTCTGAATCATAATTTTATTTTTCTAGCCTTATTTCATATTTTCTTTTAATTTAAAGTATTATTAAATAGTTAGGAATAGTTTTTAATTAATAGTAATTAGATAAATAGTTATAAAAATAATTTTATTTTTCTAATAATTTTATTTTATTTTTAGGATTTCAAAAATATCAATTTCATATTTTTAGTTCTTTTATTTCTTAGATCTCACTTTTTATTTTGTACGTTTACGTAGTTTAATAAACGTACGTATTTACGTTTGTTAATCTGATTGTTGTGTTTTACAATTCTGTATTCAAAATTCATTCCAAGCAACCAGTAGTGTAGTAATCCATCAAAATCTTTATTGATCACTATCCTTAGTGATCATTCTATCGTCTGAAAAGTTTTGAAACACCATTGAGTCTCCGTGGGACTTAACGACCCGGGAATCCACTATATTCTCCAGATCTTCATTGCATTGGTTTCTGAGCAGTTTTAAGTTTATTACGGTTAGCCATTCACAAGTGGTTAGCTTGTGTGATTAAACTTGACGGTTCGGGACCAATCAAGATCATCCCAACTTGAGATGGATCCAGCGGGAAGTCACTCAAGCCAATTACTAGCTTGGTCCCCGTAGAGAGAATTGGAATAGACGAAAGCGCGTGGTCTCTCGTGTGGTAGCATCAAGGTCGATAGAGTCAACAAATTTAAGGAAGTCTTTGAGATGTTGATTAGGATCTTCGGAACGAAGTCCATGGAATGCACATCCATTTTGCACCAACCGAATGGTGTCGGATCGCAGGGCCGTAGTTTGAACATGAATGGGAAGCTCAATGGTGTTCCTATAGCCTTGATGGCTCGATCTAGAGTATTCACCAAGAGTACGGCCTCTTGGCGGTTCAAGTGGTGGTAGATTGAGTGAAAGTGGTTGATGTGGTGGTGGATTGTCACCCATGGTGATAAGTGACAAGGTTACGAACAAAAACACAAAGAAGGGGGATAAAATACAAGGAAGCTAATGAAAAAGAGAAAAAATCTCACTTGATAGGAATCAAGCAAGGGAACCTAAACGAGATATAAGTCTAACTAGCTATTCTATTCCCCGGCGGCGGCGCCAAAAACTATATAGCGTGGGTTCGGGGTCGAGAAAACCTCCTTTTCTACGAGCAAGCTTTTCAACCCTATAGGCAGTGAACCTAATCGTTTTAGTGTAGTATAGGGTAAGCCTCGGGGATTGATATCATTCTCTAGGGGAATAGGAATGCTAGAAAGAGATTTATGACGAGAAGGTGGGGTTGAGGATGATTCTTTTTTATCCTTTTATGTTTTTAAGAAAGCAAGGGTAAAATCTCGGGGTATATGATTGGGGGTGGTACTTCTACCGATTTCTCTACTTCTACTAATTATATAATTACTACAGATAGTTTATGCTAATTGAGGTGTGCTCGTATGGTGATTAAAGATGTGTTCACTTAGATACTATTACTCCCTAGTTATCTTTTATTGGTCAGTTAAATTGGCATATCATTTATCTTCACTCATTGTATTCCAAATAGTCAGAGGGGGTGCGTATTCCATAGTTCTATGAATGTATCTCTCCTATAGGATTCACAGGATCGGCAAGTATAATACTATCTCCTCCGAGCACCCTATCGTCGTAAAGCACACTCACGCAATAAACACAACGATAGCCTAGTTGCACTCCTAGGCTTTTATCAATTAAGACAAGAGACAACCTAACAACAATCAACAACTAGATTTCATAGATCTAAGCAAACACACAAGTAATTTAGCTAGACATGTTAAACAAGCAAGCATACATACAATCAATCGAACATGGGGTAGACATAATGATAAATTAGAATAACAAACTTATCTTGATGTGTAAAATAGGGTATGGGACCCTAGAATACTGTCAAAGTCGAACTACAACTGAGTTAGGGTTTGTTCTCCAAAATTCTACCTCCTAAAATACAGAAAAATCGAATTCTATATATACATTTACAATCACGACGGCGTCATCTTTTGCTAGCGACGCCGTCAGGTCGTCGTTATTAGGGTTTTGTCTGGGCCAAGTCATCGATGGGACAACGTCACTTGAGAAGTCTGACGCCGTCAGTCTTCATGCAGGACATCGTCTGAATCTTGGATCTTGGGCGTCTGGTGTGAAAAGTATGAGTGACACCTTTCAGAAGTTAGGCGTGACGCCGTTAGGGTTTAGGACCAGAAATTCCGCTGAGCCTTCGCGTGCCCTTTGGATGGGACGCCGTCAGGTGTAATGATTAGGCTTTGAGTGTCTTTGATCTTGACTTTGCCATTTTCTTCATGTTTCCGCTCCTTTTCGTCCAAATATGCTTCATTCCAGCATTTTGCTTCCAAAAGACCTGAAAAGTGAAAAGGAACGATTTTAACCAGTAACAGATATAAAATGTGTCGATTTAGGGCTTAAATGACCCCTTAAAAGTGTACGTTTTAAATCCTTATCAGTGGTTGCAACCATGGTGGGAGTTTCGAACCGCTAGTATATTTGTAGATCTGAGCCTCTTTTTCATTGCAATTTGAACACGTGGGAATTACCGTTATTGTGGCAGGGCATTCACATTCAATCTGTGTTTTTAGCCATGGGTCGTTACAGATGTTTGTGACTTTGGTACATGTTTTGGTACCGTCGTGGTGGGGCAGGCTTGCTAAACTGGCAGTCATGGCAGACAATGGACTATTTGTAGAGGTGGTAGAATCACATGACTTGGTTGTTAAATTTTGTTGGGAACTGATGTGGGCAATGATAATAGCTTATGTTTATTGTGACAAAAAAATTGTTGACGATATTGGTTATACGAGGCAATGATGAATTTGAACAGGTTTGATTAAACTCTCCTTGTCTTGGCGGGCAAACTATTCGGTTTGCAGCCATTCCGGATGTATCCACTTTTTGAGATTACTAATCAGTCTTGAGCCTCATAACGTGAATGAAATCAATGACAGGTTTTTAATTATATGGTTGGGTCACAAAATATTAAGGTTTCATTGTTTGTGTTACAGTGGGTGTCTTCAGGGTGTGTAATCAGATGATGTAGGGTATGATCTGGGACTAAGTTCCGTTATTAGGTTGAATGTATTGGTTTAGTGCGTGTGTTTACGGGACATGTTTAGATGGTGTGTTCATAGGGTGTGTTCACGGATTCTTTTATAGAGGTTATTTTTGAAGTTGTCAAACAAATTGAATCCAGTGATGTTTCAACCATCACTTATGATATGGAAGATATTAAACACCATGTGTAAATCATTAATATTTTATCCCTTTTTTTAAATCATTTTTCATGAGATAAGATTTTGTTACTGTTTTGGTCATAAAATTGAAATGTGACAGGTTGGACAGGACAACAGTGGCAGACGGTATTCAGCTTTAACTAGTACATGAAGTGGACAGGCTTCGGCTAAGCCGATGAAACTGGGAACCATGAAAATGGTATGAATGTTAATATCTTGTGCTTATTACTATCATGTACTTCTAATATTTGGTTCAGCTTATTTTGCAGCCTTATAAGTTAATTTAAGTTTAAAAAATATGCAAGATATTGATGATGATCTACATATTAGGTAACTTGAGGTGTATGGCCGCGAGGCTAGGCAGACAGAAACTAATTGGGCCAAATGTGTTGATTTCGGAGATGTAGGGACTCAGCGTGGAGATAGGTATAAAACAGGACCTAAAAAACTGATATATGATACACAAATAAATTGCATACTTGAACTATCCGTGTTTGGAAGAACATGCGTTCAATTAGTGGGTGATTAGTGTTCTGTATATATTTTACCGCATTCAAATTATAGATTTAGTTGGTAATTAGTGAATACATATACAAGATAAAAGATAGCTTTGTGATATCTTCATGATATGGGTATTGTAGGTAGTACTAAAAAAAGAATTAATGTGTTTTGGTAGTCCACAATATCATTGTTTTCTATTTAAAGTAGCTTACGAAATACAGAATGTCAAATTAGTAATCCTTCACTGAGTATAATTGTTTATTTGAATGGGTTAAATGCGTCGGATGAGAAGATGGATAATCCAACCAAGTTGGAGGTAGATGAGGATGACGATAATGAGGAGAATGAGGATGGGGATGGTCAGAATGACGAGGATTAGGAAGGTTTTAAGCTGATAGCTAACTCGATTTTGGAGGTATACTTTTAATTATATTAGTTTTGAACACTATATATAATTCAAGTTATTTTTGGAACGGGCTATTTTTACTATTGTCTTATGAATGAGTCAATTTGCTAATGTTTTACATGTTAATGGGTCAATTGGTTAAATGGAAGGGTAAATGGTATAAAAAATCAACTAACTTGCCACCTTTCCTTTTGTTTACAACAAACTTTTAATTTTCTTATTCTAAAATTTAACTTTTTTAATCACTCTATTGTAGCACCTGATTTGAGGTAGCACCAACTAATAACTTTTGCCCCGTTACATTTAAGCTTTCCCGTTATCTAGTTTTTTGGGTCCGTTTTGCCAAGACCCATTTTTTTAATAATACTTTCCCTCCTTTTGTACTGATAACAATTCCCCATACCATCTCATTACCACTTAATTCTTACACTTATATTCACTTCTTTACACAAACCCTAATTTCATAAACTTATAAATCTCATTTCAAGTTTTTATGTTTGTGTTGATAAGTCAGGTATATAATTATGACTTTTTGGGCATTCTTTTATGAGCGTCTGTGTTAATTGTTTTTTGATTCTTATTTGATGAATATAGTTATAAAACCCTAATTTGAGTATATTGTGTTTGTAACAGAATGATACCTCATACAGTTCTGCACATGTTAGATGTATACAATGACAGGTGTTTCCTCCATTTACCTCTTAGGTATAATGATGGTGTTATCCTTGAGATGTCCGTTGCAATGATGCCATATGAACAGTTTGCTGGATTTTTAGAAGAAAGATGTGGAAACTGCTTTCAAGGTTTGTATTATAGAGTCCCAAATCATAAGTTGGAGGATGGTTTAGTTAGAGTAACTAATGATAGGGAGTTAGAGTACATGTTTGATGTTGTTGTTGTTGTTGTGTTTGGTAAGCTTGATGTATATATGGATCACTTAGATATGGACCTATCAGAGTATTTAGCTAAAGTTAATAGAACTGTTATGGATGCTTGTGTTTCTAAGAATTAAGGCAGTCCAAAAAAAAGGTTTTGTAATGATTTTACCTTAGATAAGAAGGAGTCTTGGGCTGAGCGGGAGGTTGAGTATGAGGGTGAATCTTCTCAGCAGCCTCATAAAACAGACAATGGGAAAGGAAAGGTCAATAAAACAGACTAGTGGTGTTGGTAGGGGCAAAGAGAAGATAACTGAAGATGATAGTGATTATGATAGTAACTATGAAAATGATAAGTCAGTTAATTATCTTAGTCCTAGCGAAGAGGAATTGATTGAGCTTAGAAATAGGAGCAAAGCTAATAGAGAGAAGCAAGCTAATTCATATCCAAGCATGGATGAGCCAAATGTAGAAAACAGTGTGACTTTTAATTCTACAGGTGCTTATACCATGTCTGAACATGATTTGTTTATGGAAGAGCTATTAAGAAGGCTTAAGGCTACTAATGAAAATGGAAAAACTCAAGACCATTTCATTACTGCTCAAACACCTATTAAAAGGTATCCCATGTATCATGAAAGTACATACTGGAGGAGACTGAGGAACCCTAGGTGAAAAGCATAGTTAAATTCCACAATTTTATGTTGTTTATAAATGATGTTTATTAACACAATGTTTTTATTATCAATTGTGGGTTGGTGAAAAGTATGTGAGTATTGCCAAGTTCAAAGATTGTTTGACCTTCTATGCTTTGGCTAATAGTTTTTCATTATGGTATGAAAGGAGTACCTCAAATAGAGTTGTGGCTAGCTGTGGACAAAGACCTCCAAGGGTTTCTGATCCAGATAAAGGGAGAAAAAGGAAGCAAAACATGTATCCTAGTGTTAGTATGGATGAGGTGCCAACATGTCCTTAGAGATGTAATTCTATTTGGATCATTGAGAAGACTTTTCAGGTAAAATCATTAAAAGATGAGCATACATGTGCTAGGAATTTCCAGTTTGGCTCATTGGTCAACTATAAGTGGATAAGAACAGTCTTTGGTGACAAGATTAGGGATAACCCTGAGATTAAGTTTAGTGATATAGTTGACCTAGTGATGAAAAAGTATAAGTGTAAAGTTACACCAAATTACTGTAACATGCAAAGAAATTTTCTTTGACAGAGTATGAAAAAATTGTAGAATAACATTATGCTATGCTTAGATCATATGGGAAAGCTATTTTAGATTCTAATCCTGGCTCGACATTGAAGTTGGGAGTGACTATCAACCCAGATAAAAAAAACATATTTTGATAGGTTTTAAGTTTGTTTTGCTGGACTAGCAAGTGGATGGAAAGCTAGGTGTAGGCCAGTAATAGCATTAGATGATTGTTTTTTTAAAAGTCCTAATCAAGGTGAAATTCTTACTACAATTGAAAGAGATGGGAATAACCATATTTACCCAGTGGCTTGGGTAGTGGTTAATGTTGAAAACAAAGATAATTGGAGTTGGTTTTTGGAGTTGCTTGAAGAAGATTTGGGTAAAGTTAAAGGTCAAGGTCTAACTCTTATGTCCAATCAATATAAGGTATGCAAAATTGTTCTTTATTTATTATTTACTTGTTAGTATACTATTAAACCTGATCTAACACACTAACATTCCTTTGTAGGGTCTTATTGAAGATGTAAAGAATGTCATGCCATATGCTGAGCATAGGCAATGTGCAAGACACATTTATGAAGGCTTTAGGAAACATTACACTAGGTTGGAGTTTAGGAACCTATTTTTGGCAGCATCTAAAGCCTCATACCCTCAGCTTTTCAATAAGATAATGGATAAGATAAAAAGGGCTAACCCAAATGCACATAAGTATCTCATGGATAGATCCCAAGACATGGCCCAGAGCATTTTTTTAGGTTGACAGAGGTTGTGAAGCAGTAGACAATGGGTTTAGTGAATGCTTTAATAATGTGATTGCGAGTGCTAGGAATAAACCATTAATAACCATGTTAGATTCTATTAGAGTAATTGTACTTGAAAGGTTGCAGAAGACGAGGGAGATTAGTAGGAAATGGAACCCTGAAGTGTGTCCCAACATCTAGAAAATATTGGAATGGCTCAAATATCAACAAAGGTATGTGTCCATTTAATTACACATTAGTTTTGGCATGGTTTGATTCACACAAATAAGAATTAATTGCAGGTTTTGGCATGTTATACCTACTGGTGGGAATGTGTTTGAGGTGAGACAAAGGAGTGAAGGATTCATAATGGATTAAACAAAGAGGACAGCAGTCACAAGATGTGGCAACTATCAGGTATACCTTGTGTTCATGCCATAAAGGTAATATTTTTGCTGATGATGTTACCTGAGTCTTATGTCCCAGCATGGTTTGACATAGACGTATTTTTTGGCATACAACCAATTGCATCTAAAACTTGTTGGTAGTATAGATTTTTAGCCTGATCAGAGCATGTACTCAATTGTGTTACCACCAAAACCTAAAAGAATGCCCGACAGGCCTAGAAAGAAGATAATCAGATCTAAAGGTGAGGGTGGTAATCGTACTAAAATGTCAAAGGTAGGTGTTCAAATGCATTGTACAAATTGCAACAAAGCTGGACACAACAAAAAAAGTTACAAAGAACCAACTATGGTAAAGCCACCAAAACCAAAAGGGGTTAGGGGTAGGCTTAGTAAAAACAAGGTTGTTGATGATGAACATGTTGGTGGATCAAATGTTGGTGGTAGTAGTACTGAATATGGTGATGGGTCTGTAGATGATGGTGGATCAAATGTTGGTGGTAGTGGGATTGAACATGGTGGTGGGTCTATAAATGCTAATTGATCAAATGTTAGTGGTAGTGGGACTGAACATAGTGGTGGGTCTATAAATGCTAGTGGATCAAATGTTTGTGGTAGTGGGACAGAACATGGTGGTGGGTCTGTAAATGCTAGAGGTTCAAAAAGGAAAGTTAGGTCCAATCTTGGAAATCCAAAAAGACATGTTAATAAGAAGGGTTGTCGTTCAACATTTGCAAGATGGTTTGGTGATGATACTGGTTCAAGTCAAACTGAAGAACAAATGCAGATGGAAGACCAAGTTCAAACTGAGATTGACTTAACTCAAATGGAAAGTCAAACTCAACAAGACAATCCAGTGGGGGAACATCAACCCCAACAAGAGAATCAAGTGTTGCAAGAAAATGATCTAGTTCAGCAACAAGAGAATGCAGTGCAGCAAGAATGTAAGAAACGTAATTTGATCAGGTTAGTCAATTGTGACTTTTGACTCGACTTTCGTTACCATATTTCGAATCTTGTAGAACTTCAAACTCTAAAGCTACATACATAGTTAATTAGTTACTAAACCAAGTAAAATACATTCATATGCTAAATTATAATAAGAATACAAATGTTAGAACGAATTTAAGTCTTTTGTCAAAGAAAAAAAAAGTATTATAACAATAAATAAATAATTCAAAGTTTCAAAAAATAATACAAAGCTGCAAATATGTACCTAGTCCCACACGTTCCTCCTTTTCCTCTTGACTGGTAACTTCCGAATTTCCACAAGCAAATCCCATGAATTTCGGACATTCCCATTTAACATCATCAATCAAATTAAAGACCATTAAAATCCTTCCAAACTTGGTGAGACGCTCCTCCCACTTCACCTTTATGTACCAGGCCATGCGCTCCATACTCATGCATTCGACACAAAAAAACATACATCTTTGCTATATTGTTTTCGCGAGGGCAAAGGTTCTAGGGTTTCATTGCTCGTGTGCTTGGAGTATTTTTTTTTTGTAACATATTGGATTTCACATACACATCAAACCATAAACAAAGTAGGCGTACACAATGGTTTTAGAGAGAGAAAGTTAGAGGTTTGGGAACTTTAGTGAGAGAAAGAAAAATCTTATTATGAGCTCCAACTCTCTACCTTGGGAGGTAGAGAGTATTTATAGTCTTACAATAAAACGCCACCTGACGGGCTGTGGATCAGGCATACAGTGGGTAAAGACCCGTCCGTCCTCCACGGTGTTACTTAACTAAATAATACTTAACATTAAATAACTACGTCTACGAGCTTTCTAACGATTACATATACTTGAGGTGACGGACACTTTAACTACTGGATTTTCCAAATCATAACAATCTCCCTAGGGAGGTCACCTCAAACACACATTAAATTACATAGAATAAAAACAGATATTTCATTGAGATTGTTCATGAATTCTTGTTCATGTTCTTTGTTCTAGCTCGTAGATCTTTGATTCTTCATCTTTGCATGTTTGGATAATCTGAGTGGAGGTCTTTAACTGATCCATGTGATAATGAGTTTGAGTCGCTTTGAAATCATCACCATATTAAATCTCGACTCATCCATTGTGGTGTTGGTATTATGTGATGTTGTGACTTTTGGACCGACATGCTCCCATTCTGGATCATTATATCTTCTTATCAGAGTAGCGGAAGCTTTCGTTGATTCATGATATTGGCGCACAGTAGCGAAGCATGGAGTGAAAATATTCGAGTCATTGATGCACTAATCATGATTTCTTTAGATATGAATGTGTTGTGTGAGCATGCGGATATGGATTGACCACTCCATTCTGATCAGCTGCAAATGTCGGGGTGTACCTGCATAAGACAGTTAGCAATAAAGCATACGAAAGTGTCTTTGATCACTTTCATTGAATTGAGGTACATGGCCCACGGTTCCCTGTTGATCAGTACAAGTACTTCCTGTGATCAGGTATAATTCGAAGAATTTACTTGACAGGGTTTCATTTGCTCTAGCGTTCTCAAACCGGAGAACGTCTCAAAGAAGACAACACGGAGTGAGTGAACCAAAATGAGATTCACGATTGATGAAAAGAGATTTGAAAAAACAATCGTGTATTGCTCAATAGAATTTATTTTTGCAATACAACGAAGGTTTTAATGAAAATCAATTATCAATCATAAACACCTTTTATTTTGAGAAATAAGTACACAGTCGATGTGCTAAAGAAAAGAGTTTTTAAGCACAACGACCGGTTTTTCAAAGGTATCCGTCAATCCATAACCTGAACCAGGATTGATTCAAAAGATTGAATCTCCCCATTGTTTCTGTTCAATTGTCACATGGTTGATCTATTGGATAGATCTCACATGCCACCTACTAGGAGCTTGTTTGATGTTGGCTCCAGAAGGCTTTCCATCTTCATTGTGAATATGTTTGCATATCACTCAGATGTTCTGGCAAACCACAAGGATAATGCGTAGGACTCATAGGATTTTATTTCTCTTTCCACATTGTGTGAAACAGAGAGTCTTCATTGAAAGTGTCCTAATGAGATTTATTGATGATCTCGCGGCTCTAGACTCAATTGTGCATATTTGGTTCCTATGCCGGAGACTAGGGAGAGGGTCTCCTACTTCAATATCAACAATCTCTAAGAGATAGTCGATAGATTCTGTCGGTTCCTTGTGAGAATGAAACAAGTCCTTTTAAGAGGAACTTGAGTGGTTTGGAAAGTTGAAGTGCAGTGCGTCACTGGGTCCATGACGTCTTGTCTTCAATACCGATGTTACCTTGGTAACCAATAGTAGTATATGAATTGAAAGTTTCGCCTCTAAGGTTGAATAATTGGAGGGCTATTTATTTTCACCCTTTTTCACATTCAATTATTTTTCATTCTTCAACCCCTTGATGCTACGAGACTTCATAACTAGAACCTTGTTGGGTTTATTCCAGTACTAGCTCAGTCTCAGTCCGCACTCTTCCCATATCTTACTTTTCTCCTTTTTTCATCATACCTAAGGACTTCTACACTATCTAGTAGATTGTCCCTGGGTAGATCCCTCCGGTTCTAGCGGATCATAGGAACTCAACCTAACCTTATCATCCTTATATCACCATGCATAAAGTAGAGTTGGTCGGTCTTTTGGTGTAGATTTTCTGCCTTGAAACCAATTGAAAACCATTTGAAAATCAATCAAGATACTTGTAATATAGAATCAAATCATTTTGTATCTTAATTGTTTTGATATTTTAGAAATGCTCCCCCACAACATATGCATAAAAATTCAGAATTTGTTTAGCACATGGAGGCAAGAGATCTTTGAAATCGTTAGATTAAGAATGAAAGGTCCAATCTTTTGATTAACATTCTCTAAAATGATCATCATCACTTCCCAATCAATTTGAGTAGATAAAACATTTTGAGGAAGGATGAGGTTTTCACAAGTTTGCTCCCCTCAATATGTGCCTCGAATTTTGAAAGAGTTTTGCACATATTAGAGGGAACCTGCACTTAGAGACAATTCAGTCACGTTTCAATAATTTGAGGTTTAAAATAGATGCTCCCCCTCAACATGTGCATGGAAAATTTGAAATCGTTTGTCACTTGCGGGGAGGAAAATATGCTAAACACTTATGAAACCATTTATCGAATTATCAGTTTAAATCCAATTTAAATCACAAATTCTCCCCGATCACAATTATCAAATCATTTGAGATTTGTGATCTCTGTAGATTTAAATTGATTTTGAAAGCTTTTAAGGAGAATTGTGACTTGATTATGAAAGCGTTTTAACTGATAAGGATCGGTTTTGAGACTTTAAACTCCATTGATTAAACATGCATAATTATCTTTTGAAAACATAATAATAACCAAGGTCTTGAACCAATTGTGTAAAATATTGTAAAACATTTTTGAGTAGACCTTGCTCATTTAAGTGCAAATTGTTTGAAAAGAAAACTTTTTGTTTTAATTGAAAAATCATTCTCCCCCTCAATCAATGACGAAAGTTGTTGATTGATGGATTGAGATTTTGACACTTGATAAGTTCTTTTGATTTTCAAAAATAGATTCCGAAGTGTTTTCCAAACAATTGAGTTTTCATAAGATTGCAAATATTTTTCAGATGAATCATTAGAAGGAAAAATATTTGAAATTAAACATTTGTCTTGTTAATGACAGATATTTGTTTTTAGAATCAGAGCATTAGGTTTGAAACATGAGATAAAGCATGGCTCTGTTCTTTCTTTGAAATGCGGGTTACTGCCTGAAATGACAATAAACCAAAGTTTTACTTTCTCCCAAAAAAAAAATTTTTTTTAAACATTCGAACAACATCTAAAGTCCCGTGTCATTCTTTGAATGACAACACAAAGACCGTAGATATTATCGAATCGAGGAAGAAAAGACAAAAAGGACAATATTTTTGAGATTTTTCGAGTTTTTCAGATTTTTATGGATTTTTGAAAGTTTTATATTTTTCTATTTGCTTTTAGAAAAAATATATACAAAGTATAGATGAAGGAAAGACCTTTACTCCTCGTCTTCCTCCTGAAGACGTTTGAGTGTTTCTGGTTGAAGGCTTTTCAAGCCAAGTCGAGGAAGAATAAACTCAAAACGTTTTCTTAGAAGAGCTTTGGTGAAGATGTCTGCTAGCTGGTATTCTGACTTCACAAAATAGAGTTCCACCACACCGTTTTCCACTTGCTCCCTGATGAAATGATGTAGGATGTCAATGTGCTTTGCTCTTGAGTGTTGTACGTTGTTGCATGAGAGAGCAATGGCACTTTTGTTATCACAAGACAGAGGGATTTTGTTGAATTCAAAGCCATAGTCAGATAATTGGGATCTCATCCAAAGGATTTGAGCACAACAAGATGACATGGCTATGTATTCACCTCTGTAGAGGAAATAGAAGTACTCATTTGCTTCTTTGAAGACCACCTTACAAGCTTATCACCCAAAAACCGAGCACCTCCGTGGACGCATTCCTCGACGTGTATCTTGACATCCTGCATGATCGGCATCTGCATAGGCTGTTAGTGACATACCGGTGTCCTTCGGGTACCATAGTCCCATATTGATGGTTCCTTGGAGATACCGAAAGACCCGTTTAACCGCTTCAAGGTTCTTTTTAGTAGGCTTAGCCTGATATCTAGCACACATGCATACAGCGAACAAAATGTGTCGCTAGCTGTGAGGTACATCAGGATCCAATCATACTTCGATATTTCGTTTGATCTACCATGATCCCTGAGTTGTCCTCATCCAGATTAGTACGTTCAATCATGGGAGTGTCAACGGTGTCACATGATACAAATCCAAATTTCTTTAAAATCTCATTTGCATATTTAGATTGATTTATAAAAATGCCTCCGGGACTTTGTGAAATTTGTAATCCCAAGAAAAATGACATTTGTCCCATCATTGACATTTGAAATTTAGAACCCATTTCATTTGAAAAATGATCACATTCATTGGGGTCAGTCGAGGCAAAGATAATATCATCAACATAAATTTGAACGTGAATTAAATGTTTGCCTGACTTTCTGGTGAACAATGTCGGATCAACTGCTCCCTTGCTGAATCCATTAGATAGAAGAAACTTTGACAGAGTATCATACCATGCTCTAGGAGCTTGCTTTAAACCGTAAAGGGCCTTTTTCAAGCGATAGACATGAGTAGGATGCTCTAGATTCACAAAACCCTGGTGGCGACGTAAACCACCTCTTTCAAATCACCATTAAGAAAGGTTGTTTTCACATCCATCTGATATACGACCATGTTCTTACTAGCCGCATTAGCCAAGAAGATTCTGATAGCCTCGATACGAGCAACAGGAGCAAATGATTCTTCAAAGTCAATACCCTATTCTTGACGGTATCCTTTTGCAACCAATCGAGCCTTGTTCTTTAAGACATCACCATGCTCATCAAGTTTCACTTTGAAGATCCATTTTAGAGCAATGATCATAGCACAATCTGGAGCAGGTACTAATTCCCATACATCAAGTCGATCAAACTCATGAATTTCTTCTTGCATGGCATTGAACCAACAGTCTTCATTCATGGCGGTTTTAATGTCTTTTGGTTCGATCTTAGAGAGTACGGAGTTGAAGAAGAACCATAAGGCATCTGTTGCAAGTTGTTTCGTGTGGATATCTGGCGAGAGGGGTTTCCAATGATGTTGTCCAATGGGTGATCATGTGTCCATTTTCTAAGGTGTTCATGTGGTTGTTGTTGTGGAACTGAAGTAGCAGAGTCGATGTCTCCTGATGAAGAAGGTTCTGATGATGATTCAAGAGCAAAGATATTTTCAAATGGAGCATCTTTGGGAGTAGCAAAGGGATTAACTTCATCATTGATGCCAGAAACAATTCCATGATGTACATTTGATGATAGATGATTTGTTGATGGGACAAGTGATCAGGCTTCTTGACTTAATGATATTGAGATCAAGGGTTGACTTCATTCACAGGATAGGATCGACCTCTGTTGATGGAATTGACATTTCATCAGCATTCGGTTCATAGTGTTCATCAAACATTGGATCAAACAATTTCTTTAAATCATCTTCTGATGGAGGTACATATGGAGTTTTTGGAGATGAGTTTGGTACAAGTGATGAACCAATGGGACTGTTTTGAAGTGCGGGTCCAGAATTGGATTGTCCAGGAGCCATTTGACCGGTCATCTCATCGAACGTAACGTCAATTGTTTCCATGATATTTCAAAGCACCAAACACACGAAGGTAGGAGAGATCAGGTTTTCGTTTATGAACAAGTTCATATGGAGTTTTTCCATGAGAGGTGTGTATAAGGGAACGATTTTGGGTGTAGCAAGCAGTGGCAATGGCTTCAGCCCATAGAAACATTAGAACATTCGAATAAATTAGCATTGTTTTTGCGGCTTCCACAAGAGTTCGATTTAGTCTTTCAACTACACCGTTCTGTTGAGGAGTTCGTGGAACACTTCTTTGATGACTGATTCCAACATTTTCATAAAACTGAATTAAGTCTTTGTTAACAAACTCTTTGCCATTGTCTGTTCGAACAATTATTTGTATTGTTGAGTCGAACTCGAAAGTTGTTTGATTAGTTTGATGATGACATCCGGAGTTTCATCCTTTGTCCTCAAAAACTTTACCCAAGTAAATAGAGAGTAGTCATCAACAACTACTAGAATGTATTTCTTCCCATTTATCGTTTGCACTCTCATTGGTCCGCACAGATCCATATGAAGGGTATGAAGAACTTCCATTTCTGAATTTGTGGGTTTTGGTTTGTGGGCATATTTCGTGCTTTTACCCAATTGGCAAGCTGAACAAAGATGATCTTTTTCATATTTTACTCTAGGTAAGCCTCGACAAGATCCTTTCGGAAAGGTTATTAATGGTGCCGAAGTTCAAGTGATTGAGACGGCGATGCCATAACCATGACTTTGTTTTCGAAGCCTTTGACCACAAGCAGATTGGAGAAGACTTCATCATGTCTTCGATAGAGATGGTGTATAGGTTAGAACCACGAGTACCTCTTAATAATTCCACACCATCAAGTTCTCTAACGAATCAAGTATGTTTTCTAAAGGCTACCTCTAGATCGGAATCACAGAATTGACCAACAGAGAAGAAATTATGACCAAGTCCTTCCACATAATATACCACGGAGATTACACTTTTACCAACTACATAATCACCATAACCCATAATTGCTCCAAAATGGTCGTTCCCGAATCTACCAGTCCCGATGAATTTACTCACGAAGTTCATGAGGCGCGACCGGTCTCCAGTCATATGCTTGGAACAGCCTGAGTCCAAGTACCATAGAACGATTTGAACGATCTGCAGTTGAACACAGACAAGAATGGATAGCTGGATAATTGGGATCCCCATGCAAGAATGGGTTCCACTTGGTTAGTAACAATGATTGGAACACCCACATCAGAAATAGAAACACCCATATCAGAAATAGAAGCAATGGAATCATCATAAATAGATGTAGTGCTAGTATCTGTATTTGACCTATTCAAAGTATGTTCACTTCTTAAGGGAATAGTTCTACCAGTAGGCATCCATTTTCTAGTGGGCATTGTCTTAGCAGATTGAGGGCAGAACTGATTGACCTTATGGCCAAAAGGTATCCATTGATAACCTATCTTACTAAATGTTCTTCCTGTGGGTTTCCACTGTTTTCTAACTTTCTTTCGCTTTTGCCTTTTAGCCTTCTTTGCATGCTTTTTAGCATTAACAATTTTAACTGGGCATTTGACAGCATTAGACAAAGCATTCACACCATAATCATGATTAGCAATAGAATTCAAGCAGACATCATTACATGGTTTGCAAATAGTATCAGAATTCAAATTAATTACAATACGCCTATGGCTAATACTAGAATCAACACGATTCATTTTATTCAACTCAAACTTAAAGTTCCTAGGTTGGTCTTCTACTCTCTTCCAATGCACATTCTTAGCTTGTGAGGTCCTATCTTGCTTGGTATTGCCTGGAGGCTTTGACCCGCTTGCTTTAATGTCACCGATTACTCCTGTAGAGGGAATTATGGGAACATTAGTTGGTTGATCTACTTTTGCATTCCTGAACTAGATGTGCAAGGGTCTGTACTACTAGAATGCACATTGATGTTCACTTTCTTAAAACTGGGCCTAGAATGGTTTGAATTCTTGGCACTAGGAATAGAACAAGGCATCACAGATTTTCCTTTTGCACCTAAGGATTTAGGACATGTTGCAATTACACATTCTAGCAGCTCTTGAGATCGTTTGGCCTGGAGGCAAGCAAACCTAATTTCTCTATCAAGAGGTTTATTAATGAAATCCTCTTCAACAATCTCACGAAGACATTCTAGACTATCCTTAAGGTGAGCACAATAGTCATGAAACGCAGGTTCATTATTCCTAAGATAAGGAGGAATGTATTTACTTGATCCAGTGTATTTGTAGTTTGAGGATGACTTTGATGCAACATTCTTATTAAAAACAAGTGGTAGTTTCCCATTTCCTCGACTTCTCAGATTCTCAATTTCCTTTTGTAAAGACGTTATTTTTTCGTTGTTTTGGTTACGAGTGACTTTCATTGAATCATATAACTCTTTAAAGTGTCGTTTAACTTTTTCATTTTCTTCTAGAAAACTCTCGTTTTCCTTTTGTAAGGCATTAACTAAGTTTTGAAGATGAAAAGTTTGAGAGTACGGAGAATCTAAAGGAGGAGGCATTTGGGATCCAGTCACATTGTTCTTTTCACCCTTTAATTGAGAGATTTGGGCTTTCAACTTTTTGATCGTGTTACAATGAGCTCGAATCTGTTCATCACGTTTGTTTATTTCAAAAACTGCATCAAACTCTGGAACATCTGAGGATATCTTGATGTTTGAGGTTTTAACATTTTCTTTGAGATATTGATATTTTAGTTGTAACTCAAAATGTTTAACTTCTAGTTTAGAAAAATGTTTTACCAGATTATCGTGATCATCCTGTTCAATTTTCGCACGTAGTTTAGCGTTTTTGATTTCAAGCTCAATGACACGATCATGGGAGACTTTCAAAGCAACAGATAATTCATGAAATTGAAAGGCAGTAATAGAACAATTAGTGGAAGTATAGAACACATCTTGAGAAATGCAATTAGAAATCAGATTCTCATTTAAGGTATGCAAGTTCTTCCTCTCAATTTCATTATATTTTAATGCTCACTCATAGTCACTAACCTCAACTATCATTGCATCAAATTCCTTTTCCATTCCTTTAATATCTGAATCAATCCCTTTTTAAGACTCTCAAATTGATCTTTTAGTTGTTTAAAGAAAGGCATGACCTCAGTTAGATAGCATTCTTTTGTTTGCTCAAAACCCTTTCCCTTGATAATCCCAAAGTGGGTGTGATCCTTTTCTTACAAGTTTTCTCAAAATCGACAAATAGTTGAAAAATAACATAGTGACTGATTAAGGTCTTGCTCTTAGTGGCAATAGTTCTAGGAACTAAATGCATTGGTGTATTTGGAGGATACACGGTCGCTGCAGGCATTTTCCTAAAGGGAGGGTTTGTTTCAACAAGATTCTCAGCTTTTTGCTTATCTAAGTCCCTTTTCAAGAAAACTTGTTCAGGTGTTAACAACGTTTGAGGCTTAAATTTGTTTAAGGAGATCCAGTTTTCCTTCTTGTAATCATGGGGTTTGATCATTATGTTATTCTTTTTACATTCAGGATCTTCTAGCTTCTTATTCATTTTCTCCCTAGATGCATCATCTAATTTTCTATCTTCCTCAGTGCACTCAATGCAACTAGGTTTCTGTCTAGGTTTAAGAATCTCATTTCCATCATAGATCACCTTATTAGCAGCTCTATCCTTTTTAATGACCTCTGGATTTAGTTCCTCAACAAGGGGAATGCTATGTTTATCGCTTAAAACTCTATGCTTAGTGATCAAGTGAGCAGTCTGAATGGTATTCCCATGTACGTACAACTTATTTTCAAGCTTGTTTTTCAAAGTTTTTAGATTGGAAAACTCATTCAAAAGTTTTGATTCCTTAGCATTGAATTCTTGCTTAAGCATTTTAACATTTTCTTGAAGTTCCTGTTTTTGTTTAGCGGTTTTAGAAAGCTTTTCTTGTAAGGAGTTTAACTCTTGTTTTAAGACTTCTTCTCTAAAGTTACTTTTTCTAATAACTGTACGCATTTGGTCATCCATCTCCTGCTCACGAGTAGTTAACTCAAACTTAGCACGTTGTTCATAAATGGCAACTTGTTCTTTATAGGCATTAAGTTCAGAGATAAAAGAATCATCAGGAGCACATGCAGTGTATACATCAAAAACATAGTCATCAGTGACTGCTGAAGATGCATCACTTGGTACAATCTCACTTTCACTTTGTTTCATATATTGATCATATGGGACAACATTGATATTACTCATATTTTCAATATCTGACTCAATAGTTTCAGTTGATTGTACTTTGTCATGCATCTTTTGCACATCAGCATCATCTTATAGTTTTAATACCTCAGAGATGATTTTGTCTTTGGATGGACCAGCTTGTTGTTGTGGTGATGAAGAGACTTTAGGAGAGACCATTGGAGAAATGCTAGCCATGAAAATGGTTTGTGCAGTAGGTTCATCATCAACGTCAGAGTCGTATGCATCACAATCAGCGACTTGAAAGGCATTCTGATGATTGTGGCCTATCTCCTGAATTGGCTGCTCATCCACATCTACATCATATGTCTTGGCATTTCCCTCAGCAAGAAACAACAACTCTTCTTCATCTAAAGCTGCACCATTATCCTGAGCTTGAACAAGCAACATCTTATCCCTGAAGTACTCTGCATTCTGAGGGCGTTTTGGCGATGTGCATTTCCTTGCAATATGTCCCTCACTTCCACAGTTGTAACACTTGATAGGCTTTGCTTGTCCCTGATTTCCATTCCTTCCCCTATTCTGATTTGCCACATATCCTCTACCAACTCCACCTCTTCCTTGTTCATACTGTCTTTCTTGAACTGGTTGCACCATAACCTTTCCATCTCTGACTAGAGCATGATTGTGAAGATTGGATGCAGTTCTGATCTCATTGTTGGTGTGAAGACTAATGGTATGTGGAGAGAGTCAAGTTTTGTTTAACCATAAGAGCCAGTTGATTAATGAAGTGTCCCACGGTGCATCAGCATCGCTTGTTTGAATCTTGGATCGGGAATGAGTTTGTGATTACCATGACCCATGGGTATAACTTGAGATGCTTTGGTGGTAATTCCAATGTTTGAGTAGAAGGCAGTTGAATCATTTGATGAGCTTGTCTCTCCCTGGTTTGTTTTGAACTGATCAAGAATCCTTTTTCAAACATAGCATGTCTCTCATTCTGAAGAAGGAAGGCATAGAGTTGCTCATAGTTTGTATTCTTCAATCCTTTGGTTAGCTTCACAGAGGTGACAAACTTGTGCCATTCGGGATTCATGTTGTTCACAAACTTTGAGTTCAGCTGAATGTTTGCCATAGTAATTCGATGTTCCTCATGTCATTAACAAGCTTGTGGAATCTCACGTAATACTCATAGACACTCTCATCTGGTTTCATCTTGAAGTGCTCAAATTCATCATAGAGTTGTGATTCTCTGTCTTCCATAGTTAATTCAGAACCAGAAAGAAGCATCTTGACATTATCCCACACTGCCTTGGCTCCGGTGTTGTGATTGATAAGCTTGTAGATATCTTTTGGAAGACCTTGAAGTATGATGTTAGAAGCCCTGATATCAGCATCGAATCTCTTTTTCTCCTTATCATTAAGCTCATCATATGTCTTTGGTCTGTCTATCCCATAGATCATTGTTCCATCTGCATCTGTATCAATTAAGTCTCTTGTAGTCTCAATCTGATAAGGTCCTTCATCAATCGATTTGAGAATGTTGACCCCATTTTCCTTTCCAAGACAGTACAATCTGATTCTTTGAGCCCAAGAGTCGTAGTCGGTTCTGTCAAGCATGGGTGGACGAGTATCTGAACCAGCTGCTTGAACATCCTCGGAAACAGTGGAGATGATTGTAGGTACGTTGGTAGACATGTTTAAAGATAACACGGGATTTTATAACTCAAAGATTAAACCGGGAAATAGATTCTTTCACGGGATTTTACTAAATCAAGAGAAAACCGTATTACACACAAAAGTCAACCAAGTCGCTAAGAATCCTTGAACCAAGTTGCTAAGTAATTTGAAGACAAGTTGCTAAGTTTCCAAATCGCTACGAATTTTGACAGCAATTCGCTATACACCAAGTCGCTAAGATGTCAAGTCGCTAAATAGCAACTCGCTAAGGACCAAATCGCTACCACCAAGTCGCTAAGAAACTTAAAGAACAAGTCGCTATCAAAATTGAAAGCAAGTCGCTACCTTACCAAGTCGCTACCCCTAGTGGAGAATCCACTAAGTGTACTGTTTGTCGGCTTGTCTCAAGAGGCAAGTCGCTACGACCAAGTCGCTACCAAAACACACTACAACTCGCTACCTTTTACTGAAGCAAGTTGCTACCAAGAAATTCACTCCGAGACCCAAGTCGCTACCAAGGAAAACTTTAAAAACACACTTTTCAATCCAAAACAAGCTCAACCACAGTTATTCAAGCTTACCAAATCAAAACCCAAGCACATATAATGATCCTAAACACAAAAGTGCACCCAAAATTCAAACTTTAACACAAGAAGTGAACCAAATGATGCAAAAACCACTAAACTTTTTCAAACTCACAAACCATCTAAAAACCACTAGAAATCCAAAGATGTATAAGAGATGATCTAACCATGGTTCTTGATACCATTTGTAACATATTGGATTTCACATACACATCAAACCATAAACAAAGTAGGCGTACGCAATGGTTTTAGAGAGAGAAAGTTAGAGGTTTGGGAACTTTAGTGAGAGAAAGAAAAATCTTATTATGAGCTCCAACTCTCTACCTTGGGAGGTAGAGAATATATATAGTCTTACAATAACGCCACTGACGGGCGTGGATCAGGCATACAGTGGGTAAAGACCCGTCCGTCCTCCACGGTGTTACTTAACTAAATACTACTTAACATTAAATAACTACGTCTACGAGCTTTCTAACGATTACATATACTTGAGGTGACCGACACTTTAACTACTGGATTTTCCAAATCATAACATTTTTCCCCCCTCTGTCAACCTCGATACAGCAGTCATGGGTAATAGGTTTTAAACGCAAGGTTCACTCCTGGTTCTGGTCTTGTTCTCCCTTGTTTCTCTCGTTGTTACAGGTAATCCTAAAACTATTCTTTCCTTTTAACTAAGCACTCCACAAGTCAGAATATAAACTAAATTCATGGAAGTAATCATACCTGTATCGACCTAGTTGTCCATATGATCACACTTGTATAAAATCTAAAGTTAGTATATGAGCCAAAAACCGTGAACCACTCGTTACCTATAGCCTTGCCCATTCGTTCTTTAGGGCTGTTGTTGCTATGTAACACCACTATTATATAGGGCATGTCTTAGCTTAAAATGTAAACGATCGAAATCATGCATGGCTGCCCATTTTGTCTCGTGTCGTGTGATAAGCAGGCGTATCATAAAATTTAGTCATCTCATGGATAAGTCGACCTTAAGCTAACCTATAAACCCAACTTTGGTTCAAACCTAAGCTAATATTATTGCTAGTTTTGATATCGCTTGTAAGATGGTAAATAACTAAATTTCCTGTTAGTGGTCTCGTTAGATAGCTATCGTGTGTTAAAATAACTAAGTCCCGAAACGTGCCTACTTGTATGGCCTAACGTGTATTGAGGTAGGTCTAAAAAGAATAAGTTGGACGAAACATGCTTCTGGTTATGGGTTAAAATGAAATTTATTATGTCTTGGTCTATCACGTATGTAGGAGTATGCAAATGAAAACCTCACCATGATACATCTAAAACCTGTAAAGCGTTGGGTCGTAATGCAAGAGTCCTGCTCAATGTTAACTTAGGTCACCTAGGAATTTAAAATGTTTTGATATAAACTGTATAAAAATGCGCTTATGTTTTGCGTCCTGTGTCAGAATGGAAGTCAAAATGTGCTTATGTTTTGTGTCAAATGAATTCAAAATGTGCATGCATGCAACTATTGGATATAATGCATGTCTTTGTCTTTTTGTCAAGTATACTAAAACATGCATGCATTGTTATTCGAACAAACTGTTATTTTCCAAGCAGAAATAAAAGTGTCACATGGTGGGTTATATCTCATAGTTCTTGGGTAGTCAACTTGGTAGACATATTTTTATTATGTTCGAATAATAAAGGTTTTTATTATGGGTAAATAAAGGTTTTTATCGTCTGATATATTTTTTTATTATGTTTGAATAGAATGCATGCATGATCAAATGTGGTTTGGCATGTGTTTTAATGTCAAGGTTTCGGATGGTAATTAAACTTGTGTTTTAAATATTAAATTGATGTTAGGTTAGTAGATCATTTTATAAGTCATGGGTCGATTATAAGTATTGTGTTTTGTGGTTGTCTATGAGTCGACCTACAATCGTGAACCTTAATCTAAAATCAAAACTAGTGTCGCTTTGTGCTAGATTATATTCCTTAGTCCTCAAGATCAGTATTGGCTCCTAAATTTGATGACTTCTCTATTCTTAAAACGTTTACTCTAATGTGATTAACCATTTAGCTAAGAAATTCATTTAACATATCTTTGATCTCATTAAGAATAAAATCCTGAAACACTTTAATTAATATCTAGTATTAAAATTCATCATGGCTTAAGTAACATATGATTATAAACTTATGTAGATACGTGGAAGAAGGAGTAGCTTGTGATTCCTTCGTTTTCTTGTGTGCACTTGTTTCATTTCCTCATCCGTAATAAAGTGAGTACTCGTGGCCCCATTTTCCGATATTTTCTTGGGGGAAAATAATACTCAACTACTATTTCATTTACATTATTTCTTTCGGTGTGCTAAATTCATATTTATTTCTTTTAGACATGTATGTGTATATAATTATGTTTTAGTTATGCAATTGTGTGAATCATGACCAAGCAATTACAGTTTATCTTTGGGTAGAGGCACCCATTATATCTTTGGGAAGAGGCACCCAGTTTATCTTTGGGAATAGGCACCCATCATATCTTTGGGTAGAGGCACCCACCATATCTTTGGGTAGAGTCACCCAGTACATCTTTGGGTAGAGGCACCCAGAATGACTTTGGATTTCTATCAGGACTACGTAGTGGTCGGACTTCATAATGGGGATTACATTTCGTTTTCTGCTTACTCAGCATTATTATTTATACACATGTCTTACTTATAGCTCCATGCACAGCAAACTGTTTTATACATATATTTTCTTAAACCTGTGAGCTCACCAACTTTATGTTGACATTTTCGAGTATTTATTTTTAGGTGATATGAATAAGACAGCTTAAGGAAGTTTGATTCTCGCATGGTTTAGCGAGAGACCTTAGGCATTATCTTCAAAGATTACTACTATTTCTATTTGAGTCATTCATACTTGTTTCGGATTATGTTGAAATTGTTTGATGTAATTCCTACCCAGTTTGGGAGTCTATTTGGTACATTATAAGACTATGTGGTTATGGTTCGACTAACCATGATACAAGTCTCCTACTTGTGTCTGGCGTCGTCATGACATTTGTTATTGGTTTCACTTAGTGTATTCTCTATTTTATTTAACCATGTGTTATGACGATTCCTATCTGTTACGCCTCGCGTTTCCGCCTTGGCGGGGTGTGATAAAGAACATCAACCCCAACAAGAGAATCAAGTGCTACAAGAAAATCATCCAGTGCAGCAACAAGAGAATGCAGTACAGCAGGAATATCAACCCAAACACAAAAGATTCAGAGGACCAAGTTAAAGGATTATCCTAAGGAAATTGGCAAAAAAAGTGATTGCATAGGGTAGTACTCCAGACACTGCACTTGATATTTAAGTGCAAATTCACATCTTTTTTATGTAAACAACAAGAAAACTTATTATGTTTAAAACTGTTAGTTTGCCCATTTTGTATATCATGTGAGGGCACATGTTGGTTAACAGTTAACCATCTCTTGGATATGTAATATTGGTCTAAACTCTTTAGTATCATCTAGTTTATCTATGTATGTTAACAGTTTATGTATAACCATCTCAAAATAGCCCATTTTGTTCATCATAAAGGGCATTTGATGGTCATTTTAAAACTACTTTGATGAATGAAATGTGCATGATGCAGTTTCTTATACTTTAGTTATTATCTTGCCATTTTGAATGAAATGTGCATTTAAGTTACATTGTTACTTAAACCATAAACAGGAAACATTGCATTCATAATAGCGGTTACAATAGATTTATTCTAGGCCATTTAAGCCATACATACTTAAACTGTAACCAGAACCACTAGTAACTGCAAGTGGTTCTAAACCATCCTTTTTTTCCCTTTCCTTTTGGATTGTCATTTGCAAATGTGGTATTTTTGACAGCAAATGACTTGATACCCAATGCATCATAAGTTTTCTTATTTGCCAGTCCTAGAACCTTAGCCCTATCAACAAAAGCAAGCTTTGCAATCTCTTTAGAGGTTAGATTCTTGCTACCTTCAACATGCTTTTAAGTTGGATTCTTGCTAGCTTCAATCTTATTTTGAGCTTGAACCTATTTTTGGTTGATAAACCTGAAGCTCATCATAGCTTGAGCCAAAGCTTGAATCTTCAACCTTTGGAAAATACTTAGACCATGGAATTGGATATGATGCATCATAACTTGTGGTGTCAAGTGTTTCATTGCCGGAAATGGATATGATTTCTGCAAAAAAAAATAATACTAATTAATTAATTAATTAAAATGAATGGTGTGTTACAAATATGAGAAGGGTTGCAATTGAATACCTAGTTTCTTGGAACTCATTTTCGCAATTGTAGGTTTTGTTAAAGATGTGTGAAGGGTTGGTTGGTGCTTATGCCTTTATAGAGTAGATATGTGTAAGGTTGTTTGGTTCTTCAGTTATACAGAAAGCATTTGAGTCATTTTCTGGGATGAGGAGAAAAAAATAATTTTTATATGCAAATATTCTCATCTATCTGCACACAAAGAAAAAAACAGTGTTTGTATGCTAAGATTCTCATCTATCTGCACACATTTGACAAGTCACTTCCTAAAATTTATCTACACACACAAAGTTATACCAACTCACTTCCTAAAATTTATACACATTTGAGTTAAGCCAAGGTCTGCCATTTCCATAAAACACATTTTTCTGCAAAACTTTGGTCTGCAAATTCTTTGTACATCACATATACAATTTGAGTAAAGCCATTTTATACAAACATTGGTCTGCAAATCATGGGTCTGCACACATAAACTTATACCAAACTTGTACAAACAATCTCACTTAACAATGGTCTGCAAATCATGGTTCTACACACACAAAGTTATACCAAACTTGTACAAACTATCTCACTTGATAATGGTCTGTAAATCATCAAAGTGAAATAACAAGGGTATGCAAACACAATCATATACCAAACTTGTACCATTTTATACAAACAATGTCACTTAAAATACGGGTATATAAATCATTTACAAAAAACTTAACCATGAAAATTTCCATAAAATTTCAGTTAACAACATCAAAGTTAACAACATAATAACATACTTAAATAGACTTTCATTCACAAACATTACACCATTACATCTATTATATTACTTGCTAATTAACATACCAAATACAACATAGATCAAGGAGAAAGATCCTAACATAAAGTAGAACAACTTATCATACAATTCCAACTTTGACTTTGTAGCCTTCAACTCATCTTCCTACCTTGACTTATCCAAAGCAAGAGCTTCAATCATGTATGTAGTATCCACATTGTTACTCATTTGTTTCTGCCTTTGAAAGAATCCAAACACCAAGTCTTTGTAGTATTCAGTTGGAAGATCATCATCAAGAAACTTATACACATTACAATCGACACATTTTACCAATCTCTTACCCGGATTCCTCTTTGCGGTTGAAGTTTGAACTCTTAATTGACGATTACACTTACTAAAGTGTTCAATCTTACCACCAATTTATCTGGATTGAGCTGAAGAGGATGAACTCATGATTTAGGGTTTTTTGAATTTTAACCGTTGGGGGAATTGGGGAAAAAGGGGAGAGGGAATGTGTTTTAAAGGGATATCATGTTTTTTAAATAAATGGTTTAATAAAAATATAGGTGGAATTACTAATATAACGAGCATGGATGATTAACTTGTGCCACGTCAAATTTACCCCGTTTCAATGCTACAATAGAGTGATTGGGAAAAGTTAAATGTTAGAATAGGAAAATTAAAAGTTTGTTGTATACACAAGGAAAAGGTGGCAAGTTAGTTGATTTTTTAGACCATTTGCCCTAAATAGAATGAAAGCAACTTCCCACCTTTACTTATTCACTACTTTGTTTCCTTTTTCAGCATTTGGTTTATCGCACTTTTTTTTTAACTTTATTTTGTGTATCTTATAAAAGATGTAAGGATAAGCAACATAGTATAATTAATAGATGAGTTATTGATAAATTTTTTTTGGCAAAGTACATAAATAAAAATAAAAAAAGCATGCAATCATTTCTTACTATTATATAAAAAGGGGTTCATGCCTACATTTTTGCCAAGTCATCATAGAATAGTTTCATACTGTTTGAAGGGTGAATTTGCTTCTCAGATTTGTACCGGTCAAGCACATCTACTTCCATTTTCTTTGGCAAAGAGTATACATCTTCATAAAAGGACAATGCCCATGCTTTCTATTTCCATCTATTCTCTTTCACTCATAAAAACACCTTTTTTACAAGTGATATTATCTCTCTCTTTGACCAGCTTAATTTAACCTTCCTCTCAAGTTTGATCAAGCCATATGCTATGCAATGGCAACACCTTCTCTTTTAATTTCTTTCTGTGTGCTTTTATTTTCTTTTCATGGTCTGGTATTTCATATGTCTGGTTTTGCAGGTATGGTTGCTTTTATGTTGGTTAGAGAAAGAAGATGATGACCTTTGTTTAGATAGATAAGGTGGTAAGCAAAGCTTCAAGTCTTTCTGTTCTGTTTGATATTCTGAGTTTGTAAGTATGAAGTATCCATACCAACAACTTCATAACTAGCACACGCTGATACTATGCTATAGTATTAGGCCACTAATCTACTATATATACGCATCACAAATGGTTCTTAAATCTTAACGAGTGATATCCATTATAACATTCATATTCATATGTTATTATTTTTATTTTCAAACCAATGGGCCACTTTACGAAGAGTAAATCATCAACAAGTGAATATAAGCATATAAATCTCAAGTATCTTAAAATACTTTAGGAAGAAACTGGATAATCTTGAAGGAAAAGAATATAAACTTTTGTTGGTTCACCAAAAGTAAAAAACGTGCTCATTTTATTTCTCAAACATTAATAATAGTGTACACTTTTATTGTTGGATTTTCTTGTGATTTTTTATTTTGTTTACTTCTATTAAATATGTAAGTTGGTTCTCTATTTGGTTTAGATTTTTATAGTTGGGTGGTTCAAGAAATAAGAAAATGAATTAGTTACTTGATTTAAAAAACAAAATATTGGTTTTTGCATGATCAAGCATAAGTCACTAAAGAGGGAAAGAGGAACCGAGGAAGTGTTGCAAAATGACTACCCCATTGCAAGTTTATAAAAAAGAAGTAATTTTTGCTATGCTATATGTTGGGTTAAAGTAGACGTTACAAGGGATAAAACATAGATAAAATTAGGATCATAGTATTATTATTATATATGAAGCATAATATTGTCAATAAACCAATTGGCAAGTAATAATTGTACGTTGACATGATGACTAGGAAAACAAGATGTATTGCTCTTGAGTGACTTAGTACACATTGCACAATATATTTTGCCTATGCAAAATAAAGGGATGACATGGTACGGGATACACATTGAGTATGAATGTACTTGTGCCTTTTATCAACCCCATTACTTCTTTAATACTGGATAACATGCTTTTTAATTGACAATGAATTTTTTAGAATCACATTATTAGCATACATTTTATTTTTTACCACACTATTTAGCAATGCTTTAAAATTCGGGTTGACCCTTACGATTGAACTTATTGAACCATGTTAGTCACCAGAAGCCTAGCCAATTTTGAGAAAAAACTAAACGGTAGAACCGTGAACCAAAAGGTCGACCGATTCAATTAGAAATTTGGTTTTCAAAACATTGCTAATTAGTAAAATTTGGATTGAGTTTAAAGTTTATATTACAACTACTCAATTTTATTAATCTATTTATGTTATAAAACATGTTCAACATGTTATTGGTTTAGATAATTGCTAAAAAAAGGGTTTAGACAGAGTCAACAAAAGTCGTACATAGCAGAATGCCTAGAAGTATGGGATACAAAATGTGTTGTTTAAACTTTGTCCCATCAACTATTTTCATTTGCAGTAATTTTGGTTGTAAAAGCGAACCAAAAATAATTAAACTTTGACTAAAAAAAATGTAGTACAAAACAATCACGCTATCTATAAAAATATGAAATGTTGAATTTTAAACTTTTGGAACTTTCGTTTATAATTCATTACATAAGTAACTGATAAATGGTTTTTTGAGTATTTTAAAATAGTTGGAAGTTAGAAAGAGTGAAGAATAGGTGGGTGATATATATTGTATTTGACTATTTTACTTGACTAGCTCGAACATGTTTTAGAAACTAGCACATATTAGTCGTAAAGTCGTCAAATATAAACTCATCTGGGCCGTGTTCCTAGTAAGAATGTATATGTTCCTTTTATCATCACCAAGCTGCTTTCATTCCAAAGATTGAATACAAACATCTACGCTCTGTTCCCGAGTTTATTTTTGAAGAGTAAATGAAAGTTTTGGGATGTTAATAAAAAAAAAATCGTGTTCCTGAGATTTTTTAGGAGGGGAAAGGAGAGTAAAGGGTAGTAATTTACACCAAAATTACTCTCCAAATTTTCATCCCAAATTGGAGAGTAAAGGAGAGTAAGAAATATGGGACGTATTTGGCTTTTTATATGTACCCAAAATACCCTTAACCTAATACATTCACTATATATACTTCATTCTTTTTTCTTCTCAAACTCTGTTGCTACAGCCGATTCTTCTCAACCATTATACATATACAAACAATCACAGGTACACATCATTCATCATTTTAGTATAATACTCTTCTCAGTTGTGGAAAATATTATTGAAACATACTATATTAAATTGGGTTTTGTTTGCATCAAAAAGTACTCTGATCCATCAATGTTTGGTATGCATTAGTCAATGTCATGTGCATTAAAAGTACTAGTGTTTTTTGTGCATGAAAAGTGTTTGTTGATTTTAAGAGCACGCAACCTCATTTACCAAAAAAAGATTATAAAAAAGGTGGGCATGATGATCAAGCTGATCAATATTAGGGATGCCTTTACCAGATATGTATAGTATTGTAACTGTTCTACTTGTGATATACGACAGCATAGCATTCTCGAGAGAGGGTATAAGCTAGTATTATGTGTTAAGGAGCATGAATGATACAGATCGAGAACAAAATTTCATAGGCTAGAAGGGTCAAAGCAAAATCAAACTATTTGCATTTTAACAAACAAACATTTTATTGGTGATACCTCACAAATATATCATAAAGTAGCCAGACTAGTTACAACTTTGGCACAGATGTACATCACCACAAGAACAAATGCAAACATTGTTACAACACCTGTAAGTCAAACTAAACGAACATAATAACAAAAACCATATGAACCAAATCTAAATAAAACAACTACATAACTCAAATTCTATATATGCACAACAACAGTTGCTATACATAGTTCATTGACAGTAGGTATATATTGTTTTTGATTTACAATGAAACATAACTAAATCTCATAATTCTCATCACATATGGCACATAAAAATATGTTTTATACCACATCTCATTCAATAGAAGAATATGCTAGGTGTACAATGGATAACCGTATGATTGAGAGAATACTGACGATACGACGTGTTGTTAGAGCCCAACAATTGGCAGCGGTTCACTTGATATGTTTATTGGTAGCTGTCATCACACGCCGTAGACTTGTCCACACCAACCATGCTAGTTTACCTACGAGAGATGCTATTTTACAACGACAAAGTGTACGAGAAGAGATGTTAAACAACCTCTCCACAAGTGGTAAATGTCGTGATGTTATTCGTATGAGCATACAAGCTTTTAGGACATTGTGTAACATATTGGTGCGTGACGGTGGTCTTCGTCCAACTCAACGTATGTCTGTTGAAGAACAAGTTACCAGATTTTTGCATATAGTAGGAAATGATCTAAGAAATCGTTTTGCCTCTTGGATTTATCGTCGGTCTGGGTCAACGACAAGTAGATGCTTGCACCGAGTTTTGAGAGCAATTATACGCTTAGAAGATCGTTATCTCCAACAACCCACTGGTCAAATTGTTCCCAAAGAAATTCAAGAGAAGAAAAGATTTTATCCTTTTTTCAAGGATTGTGTTGGAAATTGATGGAACACATATGCGTGAGAGTGCCTAATAAAGATGCCCCTAGATATCGTGGTCGTAAGGGATACCCAACCATAAATGTCTTGGCTACTTGCACATTTGATTTAAAGTTTACGTATGTTTTAACCGGCTTTGGGAGATGCTGCGTCGACTCGAGAATAATAAAAAATGCTCTAACTAGAGAAGACAAGCTAATCATTCCGAATGGTAAATCTTTAAACCAACACTAGTTTTGTCCCTAATAATATTATATCCTTTTATAAATTACATGTTGTTTATAGGTAGGTATTATTTGGTTGATGGGGTCTACCCCATAGAAGTACACTAATGGCACCTTATAGAGGCGTTAGATATCATTTGAAAGAGTACTCAACTCGCGCACCTGAGAATGCAAGAGAGTTGTTTAACCTTCGTCACTCATCATTACGAAATTCTATTGAACGGACGTTTGGTGTACTTAAAAAAAGGTTTCCTATCATTAGAAGTGCAACGGAACCATTCTACTCTTGCAAAACACAATCGGACATTTTTTTGGCATGTTGTATCTTGCACAACTTTTTACTTGACGAAGATAGGGATAAAGATCTTGAAGATGAGGTGATACGAGAGATCTTGAATGCACCACAAGAAGAAGCGCGCTATAATGAAAGAGACATAAATGATGGTAGTACGAGAGGAGAAGAACTAAGAAACTCAATTGCAAATGAAATGTGGGCTAACTACTTGTCACATCCGAACAATGAAATCGATATGTCTAGATAGTTTCGTATAAATATATCGTATCACTTCAATTTGACATTTTTCTGTTAAGTTTGTTTAAAACTTATATTCTGCTTATTTTATGCAAGTTATCTTTCTGTTAAACATGTGCAATTCTTTTTGTTTATTGTGTTCACTATTAAACTTATGTACTTGATTGTTAAAATTATTCACAAATGTATTATGTAGCAACTTATCATGGAGAAAAAAGAAACAGATGAAAACATGGGGAAAAAAGAAATAAATGGAAATATGGTGAAAAAGGAACAGTTCGGTTGGACTACTGAGATGGACGATGCATTCATTCAAGCGATGCTTACACAACAAGAGAAAGGCAACATGAACATTCAATCCACGAGCCTATACTAACATGGTTAATGAGTTGAGTAAAAATCTGAACTTACCTTTCACGAATTCACGTTTAAAGAACCGTTTGAGAACTATAAAAGAAAATTTTTCTCAATGTCATGATGTGATTCGTGGCTCTAAGTTAAGTGGATTTTCTTGGAATGCTACTACTCAATTCATTGAAGCAGAAGAAGAAGTGTGGGAGCAACTAATAGAGGTATGTATTAAGTGCATATATGTCAATCTAGTGCTAAAAATATATTATGAAAGTGTACCATGATACTTAAAGACTCCATAAATTTGTGCTTCAGTTATAATTGTAGATTATATGGTTGCAGGCATGATTCATTTCAAAGTTTCCTGTAAGTAACATTACTTATAACATTTTTATTTTATATCTCAATAGGCAAACCCCGATGCTATAAAGTGGAAGACCAAAAAAGCTTATAATTATGACGACTTATCACAACTGTTTGCTAAGGATAGAGCATCGGGTGCTGCTTCTGAAACTGCAAAGTAAAAAAATGCCAAGCAGAAAATAGGCCAATCGAGCATCAACGAGCCGATAAATATCGAGACAATTGAAGTCATTAATGAGTTACTAGATACTAATCAAGTCACTTATGAAAACCTCATCAATCTTGATGAAATTCATATGGATTCTACCATGCCATTTTCACCAGAGGAACCTTCAACTGCAACAAAATCTAAAAATAAAAAAAGATGCTAATGGTGGCTGATGCGATAAAGGAAGGTAATGTCGTTTTACAAGAAACTAATGTTATATTGGGAAGAGCTTTTCAACGCGAGTACACGGGGGAAGAAATTTACAAGGAACTGGAACCTTTGGATTTAGATGATGATGTCCTATCAAGCGCTCTTATATTTTTGGCGGACCACCCAAAAAAAGCGTGACTATTATTTAGTTGCCCTCTTAATATGCGGGTGAACTTGCTAAAAAAAATGATAGGATCAAGTGACGAAATGAATTCGACTTGAACTTATCATCGTCTTGGAATATCATGACATTTATCTTTATTTCTTTGTTTAACGCTAAGCTTGGTTTATTGATTTGACTTGGAGCATATTTAAGTTTTGTTTTAATCTTGATTATGACTTTAAAGTGCATGTTTGATTGGATATTATAAAATATAAGTTTATTTGTCTATGAAGGGTATTATTGTAAAATAGATACTATTCTTTTCTCTCTTCTCCAACTCAGGAACACAAAAAAAATTTGTCTTCTTTTATTTCCTCTTTGACTCGGGAACACAAAAAATACAATACTCTCTTCTTCTTTCCACTCCTCATCTTCTCATACACTTATTTACTCTTCTTTCCTCATTAAACTCGGGAACAGAGTGCTATTGTAGTACAAAAAATATAGCAGTTTACTTTTATATCTTATTTTTTGTGTTCGAATACTTCAACATTCGTATAAAGAGTATGAACATAATGATTTCTGACTTTTATATAGGGGGTATTATGAGTGGTGGAGAGAGTGTTCCAGCGAAATAAGCATTCCCGAAGGCGAGTATTAATATGGTGCACGAGTTAAAAAAAAGGACCGCTGTCTACACGTTTAGGGATACCAATGATGTGTGGGGTCAATGGAAATACTAATGCTTTTGGAGCCATAATTTTCCCACAGAATGTCGCACTTGAACGAACAAGGTAAATAATCATATGAAGTTTTGTACGAACTTTGATCCATTGTTTTATTTGAACAGAGTGTATGGATCTTCAAAGTAGTGATAATAATCAAATTAATATAAAGTATGTCAAATTTTAGTACTTAAAGACCTACTGATCATTAAAAATAGATGATAATTCAAAAACGAGAATAAGTTTTAGAATACCAAATACTAAAAACTAATTATAGGTGAACTAAAAACACAGTTATTAAGAGATAATCACTTTCACGTTGCCATGCTAAAAGACACCTGGTTTTGTATCCAAGTCGGAATGGACGTAAAAATAAATAACTTATAGAAAGATTTTTCAAGAACAAACTCAAGTTCAGATGATACCTTATCGTTATAATGTTTTAATTTTTAGTTTAAAGTCGTTTAGTTACTTTGTTATGATGCATCTCGACCTGTGCTTCTAAGACATAGTAGTAATTTTAAAGAGTTGTACAGTTCTAAATGGGTTGGCAGTTCTGCAACGTATATATCTCGTAGGGCTGTAAACGAACTGAACGTTCAATAAACATTTCATGAGTTGTTCGCTAAAATGTTTGTCTATGTTTGTTTATTTTTTAAATGATCGAACATAAACAATATTTTACGTTCATTTAGTTAAATGAATGAACATGAACAAAAGTAGCGTCCGTTCATTTATGTTCATGAATGTCCGATTATGCGTTCGTTAACGTTCATTTATATACATTCATTTATTTATGTTCGTATATCATATCTTTTAATTGTATAATTTTAAAATTAGTTTGTTTAAATAAAACGACACTTATAAAACAATATATTGTGCATAATTTAATAAAGTTTATGTTTGTTTGTATATGTTCGATCGTTTATGTTTGTTTGTATATGTTCACTCGTTTATGTTCGTTTAGTGTCTTAATTAACGAACATGAACAACTCGATCATTTTCCTAATAAACGAACATGAATAAGAAAATTTGTCTGTTTAAATGTTCGTGTCGTTTATTTGTTCGGTTAAAATTAAACGAACGAACATGAATAAGGCTCCGTTCATGTTCGCCCGGTTTGTTTACCGCCAAATTGTGTCGCCTATGATAATTCTGTATGCAAACACCTTGCCGCGAAGTGCGGGTCTTAAATCCTCGTTATGTATGCTATCAATGGCATTTTGTTGTGATGACAATATGACATATTGAACTCGATTTCCTGATTGATACTGGACTAATATTTATGGAATGTATCTTAAGTAAGAGAAATGATATTAAAGTTCTTCTGTTTGTGTCTCTAGATTGGTGGGAATTGGTATGGACCTAAGATCGGGTGTGGCCCGGCAGCCAGGTGGTTCCGCCCATGTGTCCAACCCAAACATTTGATGGAATATTTCGAGTTTGCATGTTACGTAAACCATGAAGTTAGCCGAATATATTCCGTAATGTATTTGAAGAATTTAAGATGTTTATTGTGAGAAATGTATCAGCAAAACAACAGATTCACAACAATACTTTATTCAAACCAAAGCCTTAATAGTCAGCTTAGATTAAGCCAACAATAGTATCCAAAGTGTTACAAGGTTAGATTAATGTCAATGAGACAATAACCAGACAAATACAAAGAAGAAACAAGATCAGTACTATGATCAGAAAAGAGAGAGTGTGAGACAATGACTGCACACACAGTTGTATCTAACCCTAGATTAGGAGAGGGTTTAAGTAAGAGAAAAAGATGCACATTGACCCCTTCAACTATCACAAGAGAAGCATCAGCAGCAATGAACTTCTATACCCTTTAAATCTTTTATGCTTTGTCCAAGAATAACCCCTGTAATAAGTCTGCAATAACATAACTGGAAAACCATTAGCAATTGATAGAATGACATGTTTGCCACAGATTATTACCTCAATTTCTAACATTCCCCCTTAATCTGTTGGGCAAACATATCAAACAATATCAATTTTTCACACAAGAATTTATGCTGATAAACATGAAGGTTTTTTGTAAGAATGTCTGCAGTTTGGTTTGAAGAGCCAATCTTTTTTGCACTTATAGCACCTCTTGCAATTTTTTATCTGATGAAGTGAACATCAATTTCAAAATGTTTTGATCTTTCATGGAAAACAAGATTGACAGCAAGTTGTAAAGCAGATTTGTTATCACAAAAAGATTGGCGGGAGATTAATATCAACATTTAGATCTTTTAGGATTTTTGAATCCAAATAATTTCACAGGCAGCAGTAGACATAGATCTATACTCTGCTTCTGTGGAAGATTTTGAAAGGGTGTTTTGTTTTTTACTTTTCCATGAGATCAGACAATCATTAAAGAAAACACAATAACTTGTGACAGATTTCTGTTTTTTTGCATTTAGCCCATGCATCACTATACCCTTCAAGATGATTTTGAGTTCTGAAATTATACCTTAGACCTTTTCCTGGAGCTCCTTTCAGATATCTCAGAACATTGAGGGCACATTCTAAATGAGATTTCAAGGGAGAATGCATATATTGTGCCAGACAATGAACTGAGTATGAGATATCAGGTCTAGTATGGGTGAGATAAATAAATTTCCCAGGTAAATTCTGATAGCCAGTTATGTTAACAAGTAAAGGATCATCAGCAGTGGGTATGTATGGAAGAACAGAGTTGGGTTCCATGGGAGTGGACACAGGTTTGCACCCAAGAAGTCCAAACTCTTTGAGGAGTTCAAGACAATATTTTCTTTGGGTGAGACATATGTCATTACCAGTTTTTAAAACCTCAATGCCAAGAAAATATTTTAAGTTTCCCAAGTCTTTTATATGAAATTTAGATTTAAGAAATTCTTTGAACAAATTTATCTCATCAATGCAGTTTCCAGTAAGGACAATGCCATCCACATAAACAAGCAGAGCAATAAACTTGTTATTCTCTGTTTTGGTGAACAAAGAATGATCATTGACAGATTGAACAAAGTTATTTTCTTTTAATACACTAACCAGTTTTTCATTCCATTTCCTGGGAGCTTGTTTAAGGCCATACAGAGACTTGACAAGTTTACAGACTTTATTTTTATTGTTCTCATTACAGAACCCCTTAGGGATGGTCATATAGACATCCTCATCAAGGTCTCCTTACAAAAAAGCATTGTTAACATCAAGTTGGAAAAGAGGCCATTTGTTTTTCACAGCTAAGGCAATAAGACATCTAACAGTAGACATTTTCACAACAGGAGAAAAAGTTTCATCATAGTCTATTCCTTCCCTTTGGTTATAACCTTTAGCAACTAATCTAGCCTTGTATCTATCAACTTCACCATTGGCTTTATATTTAATTTTAAAGATCCATTTGTAACCAATGGGAGTTCTATTAGGTGGAAGATCAGTTATATCCCAAGCATGATTTTCATTTAAGGCCTCAATTTCAGAGTTCATAGCATCAACCCAATTACTGTCAAGAATAGCTTCTTCATAACATGTAGGTTCAATACTTTTATTTAGACTAGAGGCAAAGCAGTAATTATCTTTGTTAAGATTAGAGTAATTAACAACCTTTTCAACACCATATTTAACTTTCCCTTCAACAATAAAGTCATTAAGATTACTGGGCAGTTTAGAAACTCTGGTTGACCTTCTAGCAGTAGTGGCTGGCAAGCCTTCTTCTTGTTCAGAATTCTGATTTGAATCAGAAGATGTATCAGCAGAATCAGAAGATGTATCAGCAGGATGTGATTCATGTGATACAGTGCCCTCAGGGTGTGTATTTTCATCTATGGAAGTTGCAACAAGTTCATCATCCCTAGTAGGATGACCCAACACTGTGCCATCATCATAGGATGTCACTCTCCCTTCATCATTGGGACTTGTTTGTGAGTCAAAGAAATTTTTGTGGTTTAAATCTTTAGGCACATAAGTTTCAACAAAAGGTTTTGACAAAGTATTTTTCATTTTGAAAGGAAAAACAGTTTCATAAAATTTGACATCTCTGGAGTAAAAGATATTTTTTGTTTCTAAACTTAAAAGCTTATAACCTTTTTTCTCATTTGAATAACCAATAAAAACATTTTTTTCAGACCTACTACTAAATTTATCAGAGATGTTGAGAATGGTGGCATAGCATAAGCAGCCAAAGACTCTAAGGAGAGAGTGAAGGGTCATGCCCATACACAAGGGAGAAGGGAGACTTGCCAGAAAACACTGAAGAGGGTAACCTTTTTATGATATAAGCAGCAGTTAGAACACATTCAGGCCAAAGATATAGAGGTAATTCCCCCTGAAACATAAGGGATCTAGCCACATTAAGGAGATGCCTATGTTTCCTTTCTGCAATGCCATTTTGTTGTGGTGTATAAACACAAGAAGTTTGAAGTAAAATTCCTTTTTCATGAAAGAAGTGTTGAAGTCTGTTATTGACAAATTTTGTCCCATTATCACTTCTGAATATCTTAACATTGTGTTCAAATTGATTTGATAGCATATGAGTGAAGTTAACAATGGAAACATAAACATCATCCTTTCCCTTAAGCATATAAACCCAGACATCCCTAGAATAATCATCAACAATGGTTAAAAAGTATTTGTAACCATCTCTGCTAGTGACTTTATATGGTCCCCATACATCTAGATGAACAAGTTGACCAATTTTAGTTGATTTATGTTCACTTAGAGGGAATGGTTCCCTGGTTTGTTTAGCTTTATTGCAAGTATCACAAAGATGGTCAGATTCAGATGTACTATCAAGTTTAAGAGTGGTTTTAAGAATATGTAGGACTTGGTCAGAAGGATGACCAAGTCTTTGATGCCAGAGATTTCTAGAAACATGAAAAACAGATATGCAATTATTAGAAGTAATCTTACATGTAGAATCAATATCAAACATATATAACCCATTGCATTGTTTACCAATCCCCACAATCCTTTTTTGATGTAAATCCTGTATATAGCAATTAGATTCATTAAACCCAACAAACATCTTATTGTCTCTAGCAATCTTATGAGCAGACAGCAGACTGACATTGTACTCAGGAACAACCAAAACATCAAAAATAGTTAGGTCATTATTGACCTTTAAATCACCAATTTTAGTAATTAAGGCCTGAGTACCATTGGGATGTCCAACAGTTAGACCAAGATTTGAAATGCCTACAACATTGATTAAAAATTTGCAGATCTGATCATGTGTTGATTTGCACCAGAGTCAATAATCAACCAAGACTGATGTTTCCAATAAGGTTTTGTGTTGTTATTAAAAATGTGTTGAAGTTTATATTAAACTTGACTTGCCATTAAAGAAAGTTCCTGAAAAATTTTTACCTGCCATGTTGGCATTAGCAGAAGACACATTGTTGTCATTAAGAAGACTCATAAGTGCGGAGCTGTTCATTAGACAAAGAGAGGGAGAGTTGCTAGCTCTATTATCAGTGACATGATTAGCATCAGTGGAAACATTGTTCTGCTGCAGGTTTAGCATTAAAGTTCCTTTTAACATATCAGCAGGATAACCAACAAGATCATAACATCTATCAACAGTGTGACCAGGTTTTTGCAGTTAGTACATTTGAGATTCATGTTTGGTCCTCTGTTATTAGAACTTTACCAGCATTAAAACCAGAACCTTTATTGAAATTGTTGTTGTTGTTGTTAAATCCTTTTTTGTTATCAAAAAATTTTCCACCATCAAAATTTTTGCAGCAAAAGCAGTGGCATTGGGTTTAGCAGAGCTATTCCCAGATGAAACATTTCTGTGAGATTCTTCTCCAGAGACAACAGAGAAAGCAGTTTTGACATTAGGCAAAGGGTCTCTAGTTAAAATATTACTTCTGATAGGAACATAAGTGTAACGCCCCGACCCGACAAGGGTAAAGGAATCACAAATAATGGTGTCATATCAAAGCAAACATAAATATCCAAAAGAAATCTTAGCATAAATGCGGAATAATTCAAGTCAACATGACTTCAATACATAGGTCCCAATGGAAAATAACTCCAATAGAAATAATCTGAAATAACAAAGTCTTAAATGGCATCATAAGATCAAAGCTAAATATCTCTAAGGTAAGTCCGCTAAGCACTCATCCCAAAGCAAAACCCAGCTTCAATGCTTAGATACGCACAGCGGAAGAAAAAATGCGGTTGAGCTTCAAAGCTCATGAGCAGATATAAAAGCAAAGCAAGTACGAAACGATATCGAATACGGAAAATAGTGAACGAAAGATAGCAAAATCATAATCATTTTCAAAGTATAAATTCAGAATTATCGAATAAGTTTTATAGTTAACTACCACGAGCCTAGAAACAAATATCAGATCATAATCATATTCACATAAGGCAACATTTGTAGGGAGACCTACAGAGTTATGAAGGGCGTGCATGCACGCAGCCTCAATCATCGGATAACATATAACAGATAACAGATAACAGATCTAGGATGCATCCATACGCCCCACAGGCAGATATTGGTCATATAACATAACTTGAGCTCATAACAGATAACAGATAAGGGGCGTGGCAGAACACTCATCTACTGCCCTAGAATCATGTCAGAGGTGCATCACGACCGCGGACATGGAACCCCATGACTAGTGAAATATTTGGCTCGGGTGTCAAACTATCTTAGGTCAAATCAGAATGTCAAACTGACACAGATCATACTTTATCAGAAGATTAATCATATTTTCAAAATCAGAGTTTTCATATCATATAGTTCAAAATCAGATGTTTCATAATTCAGAAATCAGAGTTCAGATAAGCAACAGCTCAAACAAACAGAATGGGGTTCATAGCAAAGGCTTAGGAAACCTTAAAATAAAAGCTAACGAAAGCGTTATAGAAACATTTACTGAAAAGGTCGAATATCGTACCTTATTCCAAAGCAAATGACCAAAAGCAAAATCTGAAAGCAAAGGATTACTCCTTCTTCAGAACCTATACACATTAGCGGTTAGGTACATGTTATTTATGATTCCATAATTGTCGAAATGATCTTTTACTATTTGATGTTTATACTTAGTGTATTTAGTGATCTTATTACTTTAGAGATTTATGATTAAATGAGACTTAAGTGTTTTATAACCGATATTATAGATTAAGGTTCATTATGTCATTTATTAAAGTGTAGGGTTAAGTGTGAAAATAGTTTAAACGTCATAACTCACACATGGAATAATGAATTATTATACTTAGCTTCAAACCCTAATCGACTCTCATTTATGTTCTAGGGTTTTCTCATTCTTTTAATATCATATTAATGCACAATTACTTTACATATTACGTCATTTAATGACTCATTACTCTTGTTTATTTACTCAACACATTCATGACTTAACCATACGTTACTTATACACATATTATACGTCAACTTTTATATCCATGCTCGTTTATGATTTCATGTGACCCCAAAGTTACTTATTACTCGGATTAGTTACACATTTACACACACATGCACAATAGTTTAGACTAGATATGACCACGTACTATGTTTACATATCAACAAGCTTACTTTACTTATAAAACACACGCATGATACACGGTTCACAAACCAATTAGGGTTCGGCATGCATGGTTCGGTTCACACCTCAATCTAGGGTTTAGGTTTTACATGACCTTTCTCGTTTAACACACGTTCAAAAACCCTCACATGGTTCGGCTAACATGTTTTACGCAAACCCTAGCTCATCTACGTATCTTACTTAATCACGTTTGCATGTTTTACCTTGTCCGATTCATGATATATGTGGTTCGGTTTTTCTTAAGCTCGACATACTAATGATCCGATTCAAACAATACATATATATTACATGTTCTCTTAATATTACAAGGTTCAATTCATATTGGTTTGTTGGTTTCATATGGTTCGGCCAAAAGAAAAGAACACAAGCTCGACTAACACAAATATGATACAACATATTATACGTTAGGTGTTATCAAAGGAAAACGAGAAAACATGTTATACCTTAGCTCGTTGGAAACAAAGTCTCGACACCAAGGGAGTTAGGGCTTCGGCCGATTGAAAAAGAAAAGAAAAGAGGCAAAACTAGGGTTTCCAAATTGTGTTAATGTGTTGTATATATAGCTAGTACAATTTTCGGTTTAGGCTTGAGATGGGGTGGGCTTCGGCTTGGTCCAACCGAACAAACAAAACTCACGCCCCTTTAGGCTCTCGGCTCACTAGTCCAACCGGACAAAATTACCGCGGCCCAACATGGTTCACCAAATAAACGAAAACAAGGCCCATACGATTGTCCCAACTATTTAAGGACGTTTAACTTCCGTCGTACAATGTCGATCACGTACACATATTCGTTAAGTTTTAATTATAGATAAGTTAAGTTTTTAATTTCGTTAAATGAATATAAATATCTTTTACATATTTTATAAATTTCGATTCCAAGGGTATTTTAGTCTTTATTCATGTTTTAGATTTTCAGGTTTTACAATAAGTGTCATCAAGACCCATAAGAAATTGCATTAATTTGATTAGCTGATTGTGTTTTTCAAAATGTTTTGCAGCCTCACAAGTACAGGGAGGCAAGCTAATCATACAATCAAATTGTTTCCACAAAGAGTTAAGGTTGTTGTAATAATCAGCAAGAGAAGACCCACTTTGACTAATAGAGTTTATATTTTTATGCAAATTAAAATAGGCTGAACCATCAACCTTATCATAAGTATCTTTAAGATCATTCCACATTTCATAAGCTGTTTTAGCATAGATAGCACCAGCAAATAATTCAGGACTGAGAGAGTTAAGAATCCAAGTGACCACAACAGAGTTACATGTATCCCATTGATTAGCAAGAATAGGATTTGAGTCATCTCTTATGCAAGTACCATCAATAAACTTTAACTTATTATGATTCCTTAAGGCAAAGGTCATGGCCATATTCTATATTTTATAATTTTTTATTCCAGTGAGTTTGATGGAAATAATAGGAGTACCATTAGTGTTATTAGGGTGTAAATACAAAGCATCACCAAAGGATAAGCTTTTTTCAGTGGAAGAACCACCACCACCACCACCACTAGTATTATCATCACCAACAGCCATAATGCAAGCAATAAGACAAGCAAAAAATACAGAAAGAAATAACAGATAAAGCAGATAAACAGATACGAGACAGTAAAAAAATAATAAAAAAAGTAAGACTTTGTAATTAAGAAACAACAAGCACCAAGCCTATGGACTGGGGTAAACCAGAGCAGGTATTCATACCACTCAGGGGTGGCAGATCAAGATGTTAATCTACCCGTTTGCACCCACAAAGACTTAAGTACTGTTGTTTGAAGAAGAGAGTACGGCGGAAAGAACGAATCACAATTACCAGCAATTATCCCAATAGTAATAACCCCAAACAACCGTAAATTAGGGTTTTTGTAGGAACCCCTAATTTTTTCAATTAGCACCCAAAAACAGTAAGGTAATCGAGAATGACCACCTTTTGAAACCCATAATAGCTTTTGATTGTTGCCGGAGAGATATCCCCAAGTTTCTACGAAGAAACTCTAGGATGGTGAATCAACTATGATTATGAGCCTGACGCTCCGATACCATGTGAGAAATGTATCATCAACAACAGATTCACAACAATACTTTATTCAAACCAAAGCCTCAATAGTCAACAGATTAAGCCAACAATAGTATCCAAAGTGTTAAAAGGTTAGGTTAATGTCAATGAGACAATAACCAGACAAATACAAAGAAGAAACAAGATCAGTACTATGATCAGAAAAGAGAGAGTGTGAGACAATGACTGCACACACAGTTGTATCTAACCCTAGATTAGGAGAGGGTTTAAGTAAGAGAAAAAGATGCACATTGACCCCTTCAACTATCACAAGAGGAGCATCAGCAGCAAATGACGTCTATACCATTTAAATCTTTTATGCTTTGTCCAAGAATAACCCTTGTAATAAGTCTGCAATATAATATAACTGGAAAACCATTAGCAATTGATAGAATGTCATGCTTGCCACAGATTATTACCTCAATTTCTAACATTTATATTAGATATCTTCAAAGATTACATGGCAAGTAAAAAAGTAAAAGTACATGTTATGTTCTCTTCTTATGTTTACATTTAAGCATTTTATTCTTTGTTTCTATTTTATACATCTCTAGTAATGAAATATTTAGTTTGAGCTTTAAACACACCAGTGGGTCTTTCGATCATTTCTCACATCAAAATAGAAAACTTAACTTTGATATCATGATATTAAACGAAGAACTTAATTTCAAGTTAATCACAAGCGAAAAACAAGTAACTACGTGTAATTAATAGAGCTTTAAAACTTTTATTGAAAAAGCATATGTGAAATATTGTAACATATTGGATTTCATAAACACATCACATAACAATATATGGTTCGAATTATGTAGAGTTTAGAGAGAGAAAGTGGGAACCTTTCTAGAGAGAGAAAGTGGAAGAAAAACTTAGAAGGTTAGATTAAGATGAATGAAAGGTCCAACCCTCTACCTTGGGAGGTAGAGGGTATTTATAGTTACAAACTAAGCGTCCTCCTTGGTTGTGGATCAGGCATCTGATGGGTAAAGACCGTCCTTCCTCCGGTGTTACTCTAAACTAAATAACTAACTAATAAAGCAGTAAATAACGATATGTCTACGAGCTAACTTATGCTAGATTATATTTGGGGTGACCGCTACTTCACTATGGAATTTTCTAAATCCTAACAATCTCCCCAAGGAGGGAGGTCACCCCATGTTTTACATTTTGAATCCTAGCATTCTATTTTATCTTCAATCTTGAGCTCGTAGACTTGAATTCTTCAACTTCTGCATCTTTGTGCTTTATCAGTGACTCTTCATAGTCAGTGGTTTGTACTTCAGTGGAGGCCTTTAAGCTGATCCACATCTTTGATGATCTTTGAGCTTTCATTGAGATCATCAGCCCAGTAATCTCTCGGATCACCCTTTATTGTGTTGCCATCATATGAAGTTGTGACTTTGGACCGACATGCTCACACTTTTGAATCATGACATCTTTCCATCAGAGTAGTGGAAGCCTTACTGGTTTATGATATTTGCAGCAGTGTGAAGCGAGCATAGTATGGAATATCAGAACCGGGTTATGTAGATATGCACGGTCATGATTTCTTCAATTTAAGTGTGGATGCTGTGAGCATGCGGCTTTGGATTGACACCTCAATTACGATCGGTACAACCGTCCAAATGTACCTGCAAACAACATTAGCAATAAAACACCGCGAAAGTGTCTTTGATCACTTTCGAATTGAGGTACCGCGGCCACGGTTCCCCGTTGATCGGTATAATCTGCACTTTGTGATCGGTAGGATTCCTAGAATCTCCTTGACAGGGTTTCGCGAGCTGTTCTAGCGTTGTTCTCAAACGGAGCGTCTCAAAGAAGACAACAATTGAGTGAACGGCCAATTGAGATTCACGATTGATGAAAAATGATTTGAAAACAATCGCGTATTGCTTGAAGAAAGAGTTTTGCAATACGACGAAGGTTTTATGAGGAAGATCAATTTTCAATCAAAATACTTTTTGTATTAGAGAATGAGTACACATTCGAAGTGCTAGCGAAAAGAAGAGATTCGCACATCAAGCGGTTTTTCTAAAAGTATTTTTCAATCAGAGATACTTTTGAATTTGAAATGAATACACATTCGACGTGCTAGAGAAGGTTTGCACATCGAGCGGTTTTCCAAAGTATTCGTCAATTCCATTCTGGACCAAGGTAGATTCAAGACTGAATCGTATTGTTTCTATCCAGTTGTCACAAGTTTGATCTTTTGGAAAGATCTCACATATCACCCACCAGAGCTTGTTTGATGTTGGCTCTAGAAGGATTTCCATCTTCATTGTGAATATTTTACATACCACTCAGGATGTTTGGCAATACCACAAGGATAATGCGTAGGACTCTTAATATATACTTACTTTCCACATTGTGTGAAGCAGCAAGTCTTCATTAATTTTGTGTCCTAATGAGATATTGTGGATGATATCTTGGCTCTAGACTCAATCGTGCACATTTGGTTCCTATGCCGGAGACTAGGGAGAGGGTCTCCTTCTTCAATATCAACAATCTCTAAGAGAAAGTCGATAGATTATGTAGGTTCCCGTGAGAATGAAACAAGCCCTTTTAAGAGGAACTTGAGTAGCTTTGGGAAGTTTAGTGCGGGGCGTCCTGGGTCCATGACGTCTTGTCTTCAATACGGTGTTACCTTGGTAACCACTAGCATATGTATTGAACCGGTTCTTGCCCTAAGGTTGAATTATTGGAGGCTATTTCATTTCACCCTTTTTCATATTCATTTCTTTTCATTCTTCAACCCCGGTGCTTACGAGACTTCATAACTAGAACCTTGTTGGGTTTATTCGATTACTAGCTCATCCGAGTCGCACTCTTCCCATATTCTCATTTTTCTCCTTTTTCATCATACCTAAGGACTCTACACTATCTAGTGGATTGTCCTGGGTAGATCCCTCCGGTTCTGGCGGATCATGGGAACTAATACCTAATCTCACCATCCTTATATACATAAAGTAAAATGAATCGGTCTTTTGAGTACAGTTCATTCTTCCTGAAACCAATTGAAAAATCATTTGGAAAAACAATCAAGGTACTTGTGATACGAGATCAAAGCATTTTGTACCTTAGTATTTTTGATCATTTAGAAATGCTCCCCTCAACATGTGCATATGATTTAAAATTGTTTGGCACATGGAGGCAAAAGTTCTTTGAAATAATTTCTTTGAAATAATTTCTTGATCACAATTTCCTTAGAAAAAGCCATTTGAATTTCTTTGGTAAATTCTCCCCCTCAATATGTGCATAGGATATTTTAAATCATTTTAACACATAGAGGCAAGAGTTCTTTTGAAGCACATCCATGAATCACAAAAGCCATTAAGAAAACCATTTGAAAACTTAATCAAGATACTTTATAGGTCTCTAACAAAAACTTTTGTACCTCGATAGTTTGCTCCCCTCAATATGTGCTTCAGATTCGAAGCGTTTAGCACATATGAGATAGCGGCCTGCACAATTAAATCAAAACGATCACCTTTTATCAAATTTCATTATTAAATCACAAATTCTCCCCGATCAAAAATATCAAACCCTTTGAGATTTTGGATCCCAAGTGATTTAATTAGGTTTAAAACATGGGAGAAAATGTGGCATGGTTTAAATACTCATCATGGTTTTGGATAAATCCTCCTCCTCAACATGTGCATTGTGTATGAAATCGTTTGGCACATGGAGGCATGAGTGCCTTTAAAGGACTAAAACCAATTCCATTAAAAAGCGATTTGAGATTTAAATCACGATCTCTCACCCCCAGATCAAAGATTTCAAACCATTTTGAGATTAGTGATCCCAAAAGATTTAAATAATTTAAAAGATTTATGTCCTGGTTCCATGTATAACATTTAAATCTTTAGATCACCACATTTTTAGCGTACAAGCGGAACTTTTATGAAGAAATATCGTTTGAAAAATTTTATTTAAATCACTCTCCCCCTCAATCATGAGTAGTCGATGATTGAGTAACTTAAGTTTTGATAAAATGAAGTCCGGTGATTTTCAAAAATTAGCTCAATAAATTTTCAAAACGATATTTTCCATTTTCAAAACAATTTATTCAAATTTTTCAAAAATTGTTTAAAAATGGTATCTTGCACAAAGATACATTAGTGGTTGAGAAGCTTACGTTGTTGTTGTTGTAGGGTTGGAAGAATAACCATCTGTGATGCGATGAGACTTCTTCTACGTTGCATTTTGAATGCCAAGGAGTCAAATTAAGCTCGTTTCTTCAATCACTTAGAAAAAAACATCTGCGATGCGTGAGACCTCTTCGTTGCATTTATGCCAACTCTCCATAGAAGTCCAATTAAGCTCCGTTTCTTCATTTGTCAACCCAAGATATAGTTACCCTTTCCTTTTGGCATCCAATCATCTTCAATTGTGGGATCCGGATCGGGAACATTCTTATAACCAATATATACTGAGTGAACACACATACGAGATATATGGTGGTCGACATCACCCAAACGTGTCGACTAATAATAAGTCAATTCAACATATCAATCAGTTCATATAAGGTATGGGAATATGTGTTCATCAAACTCTAATCATCTAAACCTAACAATCATATCCTAGAAACCTAGTCCTTCAACATAGGAAATTATCAATTTTAATTAAGCCGCATTAGGATAATTAAGAAAGCCGTTAGATGATATAGATTTGAAATATTATCCCCATCAATCAATGACTCATTTTCTAAAAGTTTAAAAGCGAAGTCATTGATGAGTTTTGAAATTTTATGAAAACTTGATTCTGATTGATTTACAAGCAACTCATTTACCACCAATTTTTTAAAACAACAAATATTTTTCTGAAAGAATTTTAGACGGAAAAACATTTGTGTAGGCAACGATCCTTGACATACTTTCCTCAAATTGTTTTAGGATAAGTGCACGAAATATTTGAAAATTGTTTTAGCCAACACTTTCCTTCCTTTCAAAAGCGGTTGCTATCTGAAATAATAGCAAACCATAGTTTAGCCGCGAGGTTCTGATGCGAGTAGCTAGCAAGCCATCGTTTGAAGCACGGGTTACGATGCGAAATAGCGTAAGCCATAGTTTTTGGACATGTTTAGAAAGAATATTTACACCTCCTGCTCGAACTTCATCTATGGTCCGTGCCATTATTGAATGACATTTCTAAGACCGTAGATGTTATCGATACCAGAAGACATGTCTTGAGAAACAATATTTTTGGAATTTTTCAATTTTCTGATTTTTATGGGCTTTTGAATATTTTATATTTTTCTATTTTCTTTTTGTTGGTTTTATATTTTTGTATTTTGATTTTGATAAATATATACAAATATAGAAATAGTTTAAGAGGATGATGATACGAGTACCAAAAAAGGAAATCGATTCACACTTGTAGAAGATAGAAGTCATCATCTCTTAAACTTCCACCACCAAAACATTCGAGGCTCTTGAATCGTCGAAAGAACTTGAGCCCTCAACAAGTGAGTCTTTGGTAGCTTCCCCAAAAGACAAAGCTGAGTATAAAGACCATTTTCCAAGAAGTAGAAATGAATGAAATGATCTCATTGAATGAAGCCTACGCGAAGAACACGAGAACACCAAAGTAACAAGTTGAAACATAGATCAATCGGTGGTTATCAAATCCGGAATAGTGATGAACCGATCATGAACTGTTATTGCGCTCTCCGATGTACATTACTCTTCGAGATTGACGGTTTCAATTCGGAGACTAAACATCAACATCTTCATATTTCCAAATGCATTCCAATTATCTTACATATAACCAATTAGCCCATGAGGTACACATGTACCCAACAAGAGTAGAGACGATGACATTCAAGTAACATGTTGAGTCACTGATCAGCTCTGCAGATGTCAATCGGAATAAGCTGATTAAGCCCGATCAGGTGAACATGTTGTGAGTTCTAGATGTACCCATATCTCTCCCCATGATGGTTGTGATCTTATCGGAATCAACATAATAATGTGTACATGAAGGAATATTCGGAGCACTTTACCATTATTCATATCGAAGATGTCGATAAGCAATATCATCTCACGAACCAAACATTCTTCTCATATTTCTTCTATAGGAGAGTTAACACATACCAAAAGTATCGAGAGACCTTCCTCCCCGAATGGTTGGAATAATACATCAAAGGTTATGAGTAAACACTGAGTTTCTCTATGGTTATGACAATTGTCTTTCCCGGGATTACTTCAACAGAGAAGAAGTATTAGGTTCATCACGTGTACTCGTTGTGTGTTTAGATGTATGTCTCCTTCCCCTTTGATACCTCAGAATAAACACATTATACATACCAAATATTCTTGAAATAGAGAAGAACAAAAATTAGCTCAAATGAATCTTGTGAGAATCAATTGCTATAGAAACTCTCTCTGACTATCTTAATCAACCCATTCGTAGACAATTTGAAGTGACCAGCGATGAAAACCCAATGTACCAAACTTGAAACTGAGTAGAATTCGCATTTGCATCTTAAGCTTGCACTAATGTTGGAAGAGCGATTAATAGAATTTATGCTCCAAGCAAATCTCCAAGTACTCAATACTCAACCAAAGTATGAGACATTAACACCTCTTGCGATTATCCACAACGACATAAGCGTGTGTCATTGAGTAAAACAACGTAACTCCTTGAAGTGATAGTTAACGGGTCTTCAACCATCCAGCCCGACTGCTGGTAACTAGATAAACCAAGTCTTCAACTTAAATTCAATCACGAGCAAGTTATCATTGAAAGTCATGCATCCAACCATCCCAGACTTCAAGATAAAATAAGCGAGCCGAAGGTCAACTTCAATCTCAAATAAGTGATAAGCGATTAACTCCAGTAATCAACATGCCAAATACCCAACCGTGAATAAACATACAATCGGATGTACATTCACCTTGAATGAACGGAACAAATGATGCCTCAACATCAATGCATTCTTCCTAAAAGTATACATGTAGTGGTGATCACGGAAGATTCATAATAATGTCTTGGCGGATAGAGGTAGTCATTTTCCTTAATGTTCATGTGGTTGATTTATAGCGTGCACAATGAGAGGAACAATAATCCGTGAAGATTTGGCGAAGGAATACCAAAAAGCGGATCATTATTCATGAATAATAATCCGTGAAGATTTAAGGAATAATACCAAAAGGCGGATCATTATTCATGATAGTCATTATCAACACCTTGAAATAGCGGAGATTAGGTTTCTTGAGAGTTACGAGAAGTACTTCTTGGATGATCAACATTCGCTAGCAGTTGGAAATACTCATCAAACATCTCTTGAAACAATGAAACCCAAACAATAAATCCCATTTATCCTTAGTGAGTGAAACATTAGGCGTTGGAGAGTCGTCAAGAATCAAAACAATGAATCCCAGTAATCCTTAGTATATTAAGCTCTTCATCAAAAGAATATACACTCATCATCATCAAAAATTAAATTAGTAACCATTATTCAAACATCCATCATCATGTAGTATATTCACTCTTCTCCCCCTCAAAAATTTCATCCGAAGTTGCCATTTTTGATTTAACAAGTGAATAAGAGTATACACCAATGAACATAGATCCACGATGATGATGAATGATGGAAAAACATGAAGCTTGTTGATGAAGAATGTAGATGAGTATGGCCATTCATGAGAGAATTTCTCTTTAAGCTGAAGATAAAGCACCACGAGAGGAAGAGCGTACACTTTTCTTTTCTTTGAAGAGCGGGGCACGAAGTGTTATCTGCGGAATATTATGATAGTCACGAGGCACGAGCTGATGTGTGATCGGGCGTCATATCGAAGAATATCAAGATTGAGTTACTTGAACCCGTGAGTTATGAGATATCAATCCTTGTGTTATCCATACTTTAAACCAGTCCATATATTGAAGGATCGAAGTATCACGCATGGCAGTAGGTCTACACGCACTAACATTACAAGCTTGATTGCATATATATTGGTTAGTGACATTAGTATCCAAACCCTTTGAGGTTTCACGGTCCACCTTGATTTTGTCATCGAGCGACTTTCGGTAGGAATCCACCTAAGTCCGGCATCCTTAAACATTCTACCGAGGCGGTATCCACTTATGGCAAGGTCTAGGTTGTTAGGCTTCTTCATGCCTGATAGAAGACTTATCCTTATTCCTAGTTTCAAAGATTTAGCGGTTGGTAATCCATCTAGGAAGTTTTTTGGTTTGTTTTGCTTCACAACATGTTGGACCTTATTAAATAAGTAGTCTTAGGGGATTGTACCTTAGCATGTGAATTAGGAAAATGTTTCTTTTGTGGAAAAGACTTAGAATTTCTAGTTTTGTTTTCTACATGCTTAGCATTCTTATGCGTAACTACTCTTAGATATGCGCCAATCCTAGTCTTTTGAGTGTTTCTAGGTAGTGGTTTACAACTACTAGCGATTACTTTGAAATCTCGTAGAATTCATCACCCTAGGTTTTGCACCTAAAATTCCGTCTTTTTTAGAATCTGCCTTTTTCTAGCTTTTTCTAGATAATAGTTCTTCCTGAAGTCATTCATATCATATAGTTCAGGTTTTAATTCATGGTTTTGACACGTTTTCGAACTAATCCTAGAGTCTTTGGGAGTAGAAGTGGCTGCGTGTTGAGGGTTACTTGACTAGAAGCCTTATTCTTGAGATAACTTCGGTGAAGTGGTTGGTTTTGACAAAACTTGTTTCTCATCAACTTGGGAGGCAAACCGGGTTTTTGAAAATTTTGGTCTTTCGGATATAAGCGCATTGAGGCTGCCTAACAATGGACGGTTTCTAATGGGATGGCGGGTTTCCCCAGGTTGATGGTTTTGTAAACTTAGTATCACACTTTTCCCTACGGTTTTCCTAAGCTCATTTTTAAGGCAACAATAGCGAAACTCTTTTCCTGAAGTTGAGCTTTGAAATCATCAATTTTGCTATCAAAGAGTTTGTTTGTTCTCTTGATTTAGTTCTAGCATCATTGTGAGTCACTTAGTTCTATATGATGCTTTCTCAAAGACTCATTTTCCTTTAGTAATTTAGCCCATAAATTGTGATTCATTATTTCTTGTTATAATAGCATCAATGTCTTGTGTATTCATGACTAAATTAGTTTTCTCATTCAAGACAATATGTTTTTCTTGAGATTGTAAATGGTTGACTCTTTGTCTTGGTGAGCTTTCAAAGTGTTAATTTCAAAAGTTCACGAATTCAGGAAGTTAGGTTGTTTACATGGTTTGTTAAGTTGAAAACTTTCTTCTTTACTTTGAATCGCGATTTCAAGAGAAATGCAATGCTTTTCAAGATTTGAGAATTTGTTTGAAAGTTCATCAAAAGCCTTCTTATCAACTATATCTTTTGTTTTGAAACACTTAATCTCGATTTCGGCCTCGATATGGAACATTTATGAAGTTATGTTCAGCATCATGATCAGTTTGTTTAAGTACTTTAGCAGATGCACTATGTTGAGCAGTAAAGGGTACCTCATTACATGACTCTGTTCATTTCAGTGCGATATCGCATCCACATCATGTGTAACAAGAGTCAGCGAACATTTGGTGTTTCAAGCTTATCTGTCTCTGAGCCTCTGTATTGGTGTCAGTGATCCAACATCCGTGCATCACCCGGTCTCACACAACAATTTATTGATTGTAGGATACATTAAGCCTTCGATTACAACATCCACTTCTTGTGAGCAGGGAGTCAGAGAAGGTTACATCATTCTTTGTTGTTTTACGTGTGCGCATTCGGCAACACCCGACCTTTACGATACATTTCCCAACTTATCACAAATAACTCTCAAGCGTACCCGACTCTCTTCTACTTTTGCATCTTTAGTAACTTCCTCAATATACTTCTCCACATTATCCATGAGATGGATAAGTGTCTCCGTGCACACGCTAATGTCCATTCGGTGTGTCTCTTGAAGGACATTTCATCATGTCTTGATCATAATCGGATGTGAATTCCTTAATGAATGGTGAAAGTGTTTGTAGATCACTTGAAGTCTTGTGGAACTATCCTTATGAACCTTTTCTTTGTCAAGTTGTAGCTCCAATTGCTCTAGGTTTAACAGTGAGTTCTGTTAATGTGGAAAAATCGGACGAAGAGGCAATGCATGTTCGTTCCATTGATGTGGGTAGAAGTAACATGAGGTGAGAGTGAAGTTGTTGATAAGGTTCAATCCTGCTTTCCTTTTGCATGGCATTACAGCATTGGCCGGTGCATTTGTCTTCAGTCGAACCAGGAGATATCATATCCTCATTGATTGATTCAATCATCTTTAATCGTTGATTAGCAGCTATATCATTGTTGTCCACATCATCATACAATTTAAGCACTGAGAATCAGGGTCGAGTAGAATAAGACATGATGTGTGTAGTATGCACGAGTTTACAAGTCTATGATTTAAACAGAAATAGAATCTTTCGGAGTTTTACTAAAATCAAGACCAAACGTTAAGCAATGACCAATGGAGCGTGTTAAGATGGTGATGGATTGTCAAAATGATAGACAATTGTGTGTTAGGACATATAAATGTTTGTAGGGTTAGCAGAGATGTTGTTTGGTTGAGATTTGGATTGGTTTATGCACGATTTTCTCGAGAAATTTAGGTCTAAAAGCATAAAAACCTCAATAACTTGTTGAGGCGGTTTAGCCCTCGAAGGTTTACCCGAATCAACTTTAGTTTATTTGGCGTGACATTCTCCTCGTTCTCACGGTCGTTTTGATGGGTAGAACGCTGAAAGAGGAGTTACGGATCAAAAGTTATAGCCGTTTGAAGTTTTGTCTGGAAAAGTCAACAAGTCGCTAAGAATTCTTGAACCAAGTCGCTAGGACCCAGTCGCTAGATAATGCACCAAGTCGCTAGAAATTAATGCGCACTAAGTCGCTAACCCTTAATTAAGCTACACCTAAATTAGCTAGAGTCCCAAGTCGGCTAACGAAAAGCAAATTAAGCTAAGTAGTAACTGCTGAGACCAAATTAAGCTAACCAAATTTTTGGCGACAATTAGCTACACAAGTCGCTAGAGACCAGAAGCTAAAGAGCAACCGCTACTTGACCAAGTAAGCTACCACAATTAAGCTACGTAGTGGAGAATCACTACTTGTACTTTAACTCGCTAGATCTAACTTCGCTAGCTCCAACAACTGTAAGTCGCTACAAAATGTGAAGCAAGTCGCTACCAAGAAAATATTCGTGAACTAAGTCGCTTAGCAGAAAAACCATATAAACCTCACTTTTTAATCCAAAACAACCCAACCAGATGATTCAAGCCTTCCAAATCACAACCTAAACACTTATGATGATCCTAAACACCAAAGTACAATCAAAATCCAAACTTTAACACAAGAAATCAACCAAATGATGCAAAAACCACTAAACTTTCTCAAACTCAAAACCACCTAAAAACCACTAGAAATCCAAAGATATGTAAGAGATGATCTAACCATGGCTCTTGATACCAATTGTAACATATTGGATTTCATAAACACATCACATAACAATATATGGTTCGAATTATGTAGAGTTTAGAGAGCGAAAGTGGGAACCTTTACAGAGAGAGAAAGTGGAAGAGAAAACTTAGAAGGTTAGATTAAGATGAATGAAAGGTCCAACCCTCTACCTTGGGAGGTAGAGGGTAATTATAGTTACAAACTAGCGTCCTCCTTCCCGGTGGATCGAGGCATACAGTGGGTAAAGGCCGAGTCCTTCCTCCACGGTGTTACTCTAAACTAAATAACTAACTAATAAAACAGTAAATAACGATATGTCTACGAGCTAACTTATGCTAGATTATATTTGGGGTGACCGCTACTTCACTATGGAATTTTCTAATTCCTAACATATCTCATCCTTAATTATTGATTGATTACTAGCTATAACGAATTTATGTGAGTAATTAATTAAATGAATCTAAAAAAAGCTTTAGATACAAAAAAGAATATATGTCGTCAATAAAAGACCACTACTTATGCCATTTTGCATTCTGGAGGAAATCCTTGTGGAAATCGCTTACTTAGAATCCGAGCAGTAGTTGTAGATC
>OU343223.1:152257045-152293048 GCA_910596185.1 Chrysanthemum makinoi | reverse complement strand
ATGAATATATTCATAACATACATCGGCATAGCTTGGGCCCTGATTTTAGCATCACCTCTTTTGCCTCTTTGTCGACAAATTCCTTTCTTTCCACCTTGAAATCTTCATCGCAACCCTTGTCTACAACACTTGAAACAAACTTTTCTTTTTACTTCCAATGATAGAAGGCGCCCAGTGCGTGGTTTGTTGTAGAGCTTCTGAACCTCAAGTTTACTTATGATAGCATAGATCTTGTCATCTTTACATTCGGACTAAAAGACTTTTGACCGAAGTTAATAGCGGCCGAGGATCTACAATACTTGCCCAATATATTTTGTAGTGTGTGCACTTTCGTCCTAAAGAAGCCTTGTAGAAAATACTATCATCGACAAAAAGCAATTGGCTAACTAGTTGCCCAGCGACAAACTTTAATTCCATGAATACTGACGTGTATGCGCACCTTATCATTGCTGACATCACTTCCGCGAACATGATAAATAAGTAGGTCGATATTGGATCCCCTTGACGGAGACCTCTCGTGGGAACTACATGTCCCGCTACCTGCCCATTAATATTAAATGAAAAAGAGACAGTCATCACACATGCCATAACCAGATTGATGAAGTTTTGTGGGAACCGAAACCTTTCAAGAACTGCTCTAATAAATGACCATTCCATACGATCATAAGCTTTGCTCATATCGACTTTAAAAGCCATCGCACCCCTTCGACCACTTCTTTTGTTTTTGAGCTAATGAAAAACCTCAAAGGCAATGATTGCATTATCGGTAATCACGCGTCCCATAACAAAAGCTGATTGGGTCTCACTGATTAGACCTGGAAACACCCTTTTAATTCTGTTCACAAGTACCTTTGAGATAATTTTGTAAATCACATTACATAAGCTAATGGGGCACAAGTTTGTTAGAGAATCAGGTGATGGAACTTTCGGCATCAAAGTAATTAGGGTTTTGTTTATGTCCGGGGGCATAATTCCACTACGAAAAAATTGCACAACCACATTTACAATCGTAGGCCCAACTATATTCCAAAGCTTTTAGTAAAATAAAGAAGTCATGCCATCTGGTCCTGGTGCTTAAGAGGGGTGCATTTGCATAACAGCGTGTAATGGTTGGAGCAGCAAACTTGGATTCGACAAGAATCTCATTTTTTGGTAGTACGAAGGGGGAATTGGCCAAAAATTGGATAGGGATCAAGACGCTTTCGGGCGCCAGCGGTTGACTCAAGTGCCCCCCGAACCGCGGGAAATGGTCGCCTATTACACGGCTCATGAACTCTCCGGAGTGGTGGTACCTACTATTCGTCGGCCGAGGCGGTCGGCGTCACGTAGATGACTTTTGGCTGGTACAACCAGTCGATTGTCCACTTCTAATAAACATAATTGTGTAATTCCAGTTTGAACTACCTGAGACTTGTTTCATAGTTTTCAACTCAGTGGAGACCCAACGCGTCGGCCGAGATAAGCGTTAATTAAACTAGGAGTCTAATTTGGTAATGGGCGGTTCATTTTTCTAGTTCATTTTAGGATCGCAACTTCACGCACATTACGTGCGGTGATATCCTAATTGGGCTACATCTCCCACTCATCAAGGCGAGTATTAGAAAGGTAAACTATTGCCAAGAGACCGGGCACTCGCCTTCACCTGCAAATCAGATTCTGAGTCTGCGCTTCTCAAGGTATGCGATTGAGCAACCGAGGCGATCCGATTACCGAAATTTTCACTATTATTCTACAACCATTGAACCATACTAGCTTTGTTACAGAGTTGATACTGTACTGTTCACCATCCGAACATTTTCTAGCTGGCAACACAACTTTTACCACCCAAAAAAAGATCTCAAGTGATTAGGCGGGGACAGGATTCAAACACAGTCTTCAGATCATGAGCCTGATGAGTTGACCATTCCTCCACCCCGCGTCATCCATTCCCATTCCAAAAAGTCCTTCTTCAATCTGAAGGTGTGTTAAGCATATAGTCATTGTGGTTCTGAGGGTTTACGTTTCCGAGTAGACTAAGAACCTTCCATCTAAGAAACCTGCTTAACTTCTCCCCCTGTCATGTATTGGCTCTCTCTCTCCCGTGATAGAAGCGTTTGCTAGTTTGCATTCCTCTATCTGAATCTCTAACACTAACAGGCGACAATCACCAACTTCATCACTACCTTCTTGTGACACATCGATTGGGATTAAACATTAAACAATATACATTTAAAAAGACGAATGATATAAATTATGTTTAAAATTGAAGATTGGGGAAATCTCGAGATTTGAAGAAGCAAAAATGCAAGCCGCTTTTAACAAAATTAAGTCATCCGGTTCTACCTCGTTCAACACATCGGAGTCAGTAGAATGTGATTTTAATCTTAATCAAATGGCCGAAGACGGGGAAGAAGTGGAAGAGGAGGTGCAGAAAGTTCGACCAGGGACAAATCGAAGAATAAAGCGTTAGCATTAGACGCTTCAACGGTATCGACAGTGGCAGGTAGTGATGAAGCGTTAGCTAAGTTGTTGGTGAACGAAATTACAAGTAAACAATTGTCGTTTACGTCAATGAAGGAAATATACTGTAACTCCTTTTTGGAGATTAAAAAAAAAGTTCGAACTACAACAACACATGTTCAACTTGCAACAACAAAAACAACGGCAAGAAAACAAATTATTCTATATGAGTCTTGTGGATCAACTGAGTAGAATCTACCTTGAATTAGTTGTTAATAAAGAAGATGATTAAGGAGAAATATAATTTAGATTATCAGTTTATATTTTGAATTTCGCAAGTTTATGTTTTAATTATTAATGCAATGTTTTTTATTATTGTGATAACTATTACACCTGTTTGGTGATGAGTTTGGTAATGTATTAAATAGTAATGTGACGTTGATGTATAGGGAGTGAGTTTGATGACTATTACATTTCGTCTCAATTCATAAAAACACAACTTTCATATGACTTTTTAGATTCAATAATATTTTTTATATCAATTAAATTTAGCCAAGTAAACAATTTCAGTTACTTTATTTAGTGTTGTACAACAAAATAAAAACTGAAAGCTAAAAAAATAATTTATACAAGTAAAGTGACCAAACGTTTAAATATTACTAGTACTGTTAAATTGATTTTTTGTGTGACATCTAGGAAGCATAGTAGCACAAACTCAAAGGTGCATCGTATGCCAATTCAATTGTCTGATTCTCCGCGTACTGGTGAGTAGTGATTGTGATGGTGAGATTGCAGAATAAGGATAGTAACAAACGCTGTTATGTAGGATTCTAATGCACTAGCATAAAAGCCTGAATTTAAGCTTTAATGATTTCGTTGGCAGTTGCAATATTAAGGAGTTAACAAACAATAACAGGCTAAAGGCTAAGAAGGCTAACTAGCTAAGGGCGTAGGGCACACTAAACACGAACCGAATAACCAAAAGGACCCAAAACCATATTTTTAAATTCGATTTCTTTTGCTTCACATACAATGATAAAGTAGAAGTTCCTTTAGACATACTATGATGATAGGTGACTCTAATGCTTCTATGTCCAAATTATATGACGTCCTAAAGAGACGGAGCCAGTTGGGGAATGGCCGGTGCTCTACCACTCAGCCACCCCTAACTGCCTCAACTAGATCCGCTTGTATCTTGTCTGAGCCAAATTTTAGGATTTCTTGTATCTTGATTGAGCCAAATTTTGTTTATCTTTTTCGCTAGGATTGGCAGGTTTAGGGATAAGTTGCTCATTGCCTAGTTCATTTTATGAAGAACAAGTTGATATAAATGAAAAGGCAGAGAGAGAAAAGAGAAAAATTAAATGTGTGATGAGTGTTACTTCTTGAACTTTACTTGACTACTTTATATCATTTTCATTGAATGAATTCAAGTATATATATAGCACCATTTAACAATAGTCACATTTGATAAATATTAAAGATGACTTTTTTTTTCTTTCTTTCTAGTAGAATGTTTGTTTGTGAATATGTGAGTTGCTGGATGTTAAACTTAGCGTGATAATGAAACAGTCAATATTCTACTCAATATTAATAGTAAATTTGAGAGTTGTGTCATTGGCTACTAATAAGGGGCGGGGTTTGCGGTGATATTATAAAGGTGGGGGAAGAGATGGACGGGTTGGGTATTGGGTTGTCTTCGTCTTTTGTGGGGGTATTGGGTGATGGTAGGGATATTATATTTTTGAGTTGATAGATAGGTGGATAATAGGAGAATTTGTGATAGGTTTTCTAGACTTTGTTATTTAGATCGGAATAAAGAGGGTAGTGTGCCGGATAACGGTTTGTGAGTAAACGAGAGGTGGCGTTGGGAATGGGATTGGGTGAGGGAAATTAGTGGTAGAGTTTGTAAGGAGCTTGATGAATTACCAGATGTATTGCAAAATGTGTTGGTTTCTATTAATTGTAGGGACAAATGGTGTTGGGAGCTAGTTGAAGACGGCGAGTTCAAGGTCAATGCACTTAAAGTTTAGTCGAGGAGAAGATTCTTTGTGTGGGAAATGGAATTCAAGAATTCAGTGAGTTTTAGGAACCACTGCCTACTTGCTTGTTTAATTCCATAGAGAGATTTTTCAAGTTTGCAGACATTGTTCTTGGTATGAGGTAAAGGGTAGTTTGGTGGAATGGTCATGTACACTTCCTCAACTAGGTCTCCATGTAAAAAGGCATTGTTTATATATAGTTGAGCAATGTACCAATTATTATGAACAAGAGTGGCAAGCATGGCTCTTACAATTACCATCTTTGCTATAGGGGCAAAAGTGTCATGGAAATCAACTCCTTCCTTTTGAGTGTACCCTTTTGCAACAAGCCTTGATTTGTATTTTTCAAGAGTCCCATCTGCTTTACATTTTACCCTTAATACCCACTTGCAATCAACTCCTAGACTTTTTCATTTAGATAGGAATAAAGAGGGTAGTGTGTTGGATAAGGGTTTGTGAGTAAACGAGAGGTGGCGTTGGGAATAGGATTGGGTGAGGGAAATTTGGGGTAGAGTTTGTAAGGATCTTGATGAATTATTAAATGTATTGCAAAATGTGGTGGTTTCTAATAATTGTAGGGAAAAATGGCATTGGGAGCTAGTTGAAGACAGCGAGTTCAAGGTCAAGGCTTACAAGTTTAGTCGAGGAGAAGATTCTTCATGTGGGAAATGAAATTCAAGAATTCAATGAGTTTAAGGAACCACTTCCAATTTTCTCGTTTAATTCCACAAAGAGAGTTTTGAAGTTTGCAGACACTGTTCTTGGTATGAGGTGAAGGGTAGCCTGGTGGAATTAAACGAGAAAAGGCATTATTGATATCTAGTTGAGCAACCAGTTATTATGAAAAATAGTGGCAAGCATGGCTCTTCCTCAACTAGGTCTCCATGTAAAAAGGCATTATTGATATCTAGTTGAGCAACCAGTTATTATGAAAAATAGTGGCAAGCATGGCTCTTACAGTTACCATCTTTACTACAGGGGCAAAAGTGTCATGGAAATCAACTCCTTCCTTTTGAGTGTACCCTTTTGCAAAATGCCTTACTTTGTATTTGTCAAGAATCCCATCTGCTTTACATTTGACCCTGAATACCCACTTGTAACCAATAGGGATTTTACCAGGTGGTAAGTCTATTGAAGTCCAGGTGTGATTGTCCTCTAAGGCCTTAAGTTCCAAATTTATTGCATTCACCCATTTTAGATCTTTGCTGCTTGAGTATAGGATTGTGGTTCTATGATGTGGTTATTGTGTTTATTAGATGTCTTTGGGATGGTGTTATGATGTTTTTGTAGTTTATAAAGTTAGTGTAGTGATGTTTGATGGATGTAAGTGAGTTAGGAGGTGTGAGGTAGTAGTCTTGAATTTTGGTGGGTAACTTGTGATGTCTGGTAGATGTTATGAGAGGTTGTTGTGTAGGAGATGAGTGGATTGTAGAAGATGGTGGTGTTGGTGATTGTGTTGGTGGATCTGTAAGGGAGTTGGTGATGTGGATGTGTGTGTTGGTAGATCAGTAGGGGGAGTTGATGGTGTGGATGTGTGTGTAGTGGAAGTATTTGTGGCAAGGGAAGCATTTGAGGGTGGTGATTCAGTAGATGTGGTAGGAGATGTAGGTGAGGATGGTGGATCAGAAGATGTAGTTGAAGGTATAGGTGATGGAGTTGGGTGTGATGGGGTGGAAGAATGCTCATGTGGGGGTATGAAGGTAGTTGATATTTGTGTGTTTAGAATTTGGTTTGTTGTGAAAGTGGTGGATGATATAGGGGACTGTGGGTGTGGATTATTCTGAAATGGAAATATATCTTCATGAAAGGTAACATGTCTTCTAGAAAACACTTTATGAGTGGTGATATCATAAAGAATGTAGCCTTTTGGGTTGTGGGATACCTGACTAGGACATAAGATATGGCTCTTGGGGAGAATTTGTCACGAAGGTGATGGTTAGAAAATGTTTTGTAGCCAATGATTCTAAGTTGGTCTATATTTGGGGGTGTACAATAGTGGATATCATATGGGCTTTTGTGGTGTAAAGTTTTGAAAGGAAGTTTGTTAATAAGGTAGGTGGCTGTGAGTAGACAATAACCCCAAAAATGTATTGAAAAAGCAGCTTCAAATCTTAAAGATCTGGCTACTTCAAGTAGTTTTTTGTGTTTCCTTTCCACAAATTATGGAGTGTGAGGGTGAGGTTTGGTGTAAAATACCATGATTTTGAAAGAAGGATGTTAAGGTAGTGTTGAGGAACTCAATGCCATTGTCACTTCTTATAGTTTTGATACTTGTGTTAAAGTGAAATATAAGCATGAAAGGATTTTAGTTGAGATATGGCATGATGTTTGGATGGTAAAAGAAATTTCCATGTGGCTCTTGAGTGGTCATCTACAATTGTGAGGAAATGATTGCATTTATTTATGGTTATGTGTTTGTATGGATGCTAAATATCAACATGAATTACTTCAAAAATTGCAGAAGCATGAGATGCACTGTTTTGAAATGGTAAGTTGTGTTGTTTGGCTAATAGGCAAAAGGTCACATTGAAAATCATCTTGAGTAGATGAAAAATCAAATGAAATGCATTTTATTTGTTTCAAAACAGAAATTGAAGGATGTCCTATTCTAGAATGCCATAGAGTGGAGATTGAGCTAGTGCTGAGAGCTTTAGGTGTTGTAGCAGATGAAGTTGATGAAGCAGAGGTGGTGTTTGGTTTACGAAAGATGATGTAAAGGCCATAACAAAGGTTACCATGATCAATCTTCCTGTTGAGGGTCTAAAATAAACAAGAATGCAGGTGAAAATAGCATGAATAGTCATCTCTTTGGCTACTCTGCTAACATATAGTATATTGTATGAGAATGTTGGTATGTAAAATACATTAGTGAGTATGATGTCAGAGTTAATTGTGACTAATCCACATTGTGCGACTTCCACAGTTTGTCCATTTGGTAAAGTTATAAGGATAGGTAGATTGCAAGTGTGTATATTGTGCATGACTGTTAGTGATATCGAAATGTGATATGTGGCACCACTGTCCACTACCCAAGCAAGCTTATAATTGACCATAACAGATGCAATAAAATTATGTCTCCAAATAGTGATAGAGGTGATTATACCTGAGGGTGGATTCTTCTAAGTGTTTTGCATCATCAACAGGACCTGATTGAGTTCTTTTTGCAGTTGATCCATCCTGACAAACACAACTTCATTGTCATTGTTTGGTCCAGCCTTAAAAGTTGATGGTGTGTTTGGATCATGCCCTATTCCAGTGACTGAGTTAATTACCCTTGAGTTTTGTCGAGTTGAAACACTCTTATCAATAGGAGGTTTATATTTACCATAGAGTGGGTGACTAACAGGGCATCCTTTCAGTTTGTAGCACCTATCCATGCTATGACCCTTTTTGTTACAGTTTGAACAGTAGACACCAGGTCTAAAAGTACTTCTTCTCTCCACATACCTATTACCAATTGTTCTTTGAGTGTAGTGCATGTTTCTAGATGGACTAGCTCCTGAATAAGATGATAGAGCAACTTGAGGTCTTTAAGGTTTTGGTAGAATTCCTTCTCTTTGTTTTTCCTCTTGTCTAATCATTCCATATGCCTTAGCCACAGTTAGTAATGGTTGCATTAACAAGATTTGGACTCTCACATTTGAGTAACATTCATCTAACCCCATTAGAAATTGAACCAGTCTCTTTCTTTGATCCCTATCACCATTCACCCTTCCATTTTCACAAATATAAGGACATATGTACTCATAAGGGGCTTTAAAGCATCATGTTCATCCCATAAACCTTTCAGTTTCTGATAATACACTACTATATCACAAATTTGTTGTTTCAGTTTCATAATGTCATGAACAATTTAGTAAATTCTGTGACCAGAGAGTTGTGAGTAATGTTCCTTCAATTCAAACAAAGAGCAGAAGCAATGTTGACAAAAGTGAGATTGTAACTTATATGATCAAAAATGGTGTTCAGTATCCAAGATATGACCATATCATTGGTCCTTTCCTACAAAGCTCTTGTACTTGAATACAAATTTGGTTCTTCAAATTCCCAGTAACAATTTTGAGTTTGTTCCTTGCATTAAGAGTTATCATCATTAATCTCTTCCATGTACTATAGTTATCAGAAGTTGTCAGCCTTTGGAGATCAATATCAAACCAGGATGGTCATTTCGGTGAAGATACAATGGGTGATTTGGTGAATTAGTATCCTCACTTTATGGTGCTGTTTCAATAGTGTTACACTAGAGCTTGCAGCAGCCATTGTTGTGATTGTTATGGTTGTAGTTGATCGTAAAATTATGGTGAAAAATGTGAGAATAGTTGAAAGAAATGATTATAATGTGATCAGAGATCCATTGATGTTGATAGTATCAGCGGATGGTGGTGGTAGAGTGGTGGCCGGAAAAATTTTGTTACATGTGTGAAAAGGTTGTTGTAACAACTTGGAAGTTTGTTACAGGTAATCGGAGTATGGCTCTAATACCATTATGGTAAACAGATTTTGAGAGAGAATGTAGTGAAATCGAAACCTCATTATAATTTTGTTAACTAAAAATGAAATATAAGGGAAATACTTATACATGCCAAACTTGACTAATCTACTATGACTTAATAATTAACTAAACTACCAAACTTTATTAAATTGCATTACAAGTCCTTGTACTTTGAAATCTATTCATTTGCTGCTTAGAACTTTTTCTAACACTTTGAACTATGGATGGTGATGCACTTTTAGTACCTTTCTATTTCAATAGCTTTAAAGAGTAATTAGGCTGCCACACGTTGCGATGGAGGTGATTTACTTCTGATGTGTGTTTTAAGTTATTTTTAGTTTGTTCGGCAAGGTAATTGCGTTATTTTGTTGTTTTTAGTTTTTAGTTATAGCTATATTTCTTCAATTGTGTTTAGTATATTTGATGAGGAACGATGATTATAATATTTATTGTGAATTCTTTTTCTTTATCTTTGTATTTCTTAATATGAATTGAATATTAGTTCCTAGTACTCTATAAGTGGTAAAAAGGTTTTTTTTTGTTACTTTGAAAACCTTTTTTTTTCAGTGATCGCGTTCGTTCAATATTAGCATTTGAATTGTGATCGCCTTTGGCAATATTAATTTCATATTATTGTGAATTGAAATTTTGGTTTTCGTGTATACATTTTATAAGAACGTCTTTAGAGTAATATTTGTTTTTAGTAGTGATTTTAGTAATTTGTATAAGTCCATATGTCATGTCTCTGTGTGAAAGCCTATGTGATTTATAAATTTTAATGGCCCATATTTTCTGCCCAACTCTTGGTTGCATACTCATGATGATATTCCCATTGCATGGAGCACAGTCACATCAATCAGCCGGCGTTTCAGATACTTCGACTATAATGATGAAATTCTTAACATTCGAGCTTTTTGGTAGCCATTCGATTGCTTCTGTGATTTTGCATTTAAGAAAACCAACATACCCAACCCCATTTATATCCAATATTAACGAAAGAAAAACATACAATCTCGGGGTTTCAAGAAAATGGCCCATCTTCCTCGTCTTCATGAACTGGTTGTTGCTGATAATTCTACAATGATGATGGATCAAATGTTGGTATATTTCAAAAGAGAAATAGCTAAGGATTTGGAGGCTGAAAAGAATTTTGGAAGGCTTTGCTAGGAAGTTAATGATCGTTTTAGTCATAGGCAAGAGCTTATTATTAAACTCGAAATCTCTAATACTATTTGTGAAGAGTTTTGCTATTTTGAAGGATGGTCAGAAGTGTGACATGGAGAAGGCTAGGAGTCTTATGAAGATGGTGACTGAGATACTGTAGGGTTCTGGTGGTTACCCGCACAACTATAAAACATGCAGATCGAAAAATAAAAACATAAAGTCGTGCAAACCAAAACCTTAATAGTCAGATCTTCTAAAATGGATATAACCTAATATGCCACATAAGAATGGTGTTTATGATTACTTACTTGTTATTCTGCTGGCATAAGCTCCACGACCTTTCTTTACTTGCACGGAATGCCTTCTTCATCTTCTTGATGCTACACGATTACCTCTAGGGTTTCTTGGGGATTGTCACTTCTTGGAAAACATCAAATATCCACCAGTAATTTACAACTAGAACTATGGCTATGAACCTATGCAAGTTCGGCGAGCATAAAACTGGTTTGAACCCTAGATGGACTAGGAATCGACCTAGGGATATGTGCGATCAACTTAGGGTTTAGGGAACCCTATGTTCGATCATTTGGTATCGACCAAAAGGGTTTTCAAACCCTTTTGGATTTGTTCCTCTGATCGTATAGCAAGAGAGGGAGGGAGAGAGTTTTTAGGGTTATGAGGTGTTATAAGAATCCCTTAAGAAGCCGTTGTATTTATAGGGCTTTGGTAAATAGATTAGTGAGTTGGTAATCAGTCCTCACAAAGTGTAACTCAGCAATACCTTGCTTCACATGCTCCTTGATAAAGTGATATCAAACTGTTATGTGTTTTGTGCAAGAATGTTGTACCGATTTGGATGAGATAGCTATGTCACTTTTCGAATCACAATACGTAGCCATTCTATCAAAAGTAAAGCCATAATCAGTCAGTGATAATGGCATCCATAGTACTTGCGTACCATATCTGAACATACTCAACCGCTATTGATAATGTGGTGGAGTCTTGCTTTTTTGACATCCAACTTACTAGTTTTTCCCCAAAAATTGTGCCACCAGAAGTACTCTTTGCGATGTCTCGACAACCTGCATGATCTCCATCTGAAAAGGCAATAAGATCGAATCCAAAACCCTTCAGATACCAAAGTTCCATGTGAACAGACATTCTGAGGTATCAAAAGATTCTTTTTACCTCTTTGAGGTAATTTTCTATATGCTTTGCCTGAAACCGAGCTAATAAACATATAATGAAATGAAATTTGGTCTACTGGCCGTTAGGTACATGAGAGAACCAATCATGCTCTAATATAATTTTGAATCAACTGGTTACAGTGCAAATCAGAATCCAGTTTGGTTGTAGTAGCCATTGGGATACTAATAGGGTTACGTGAGTCCATTCCATGTTTCTTAAAGATTTATAAGGTATATTTGTGTTGATTTTGGAAAATACCACTCGGGGTTTGACGTATTTGAAGTCCAATAAAATATTTTAGTTCCCCCACCATTGAAATCTCAAATATGCTCTTCATGAGATTTGAAAATTGGTTCAAAGTTTTGGATTTGTGGATCCAAAAATGATGTCATCCATGTAAATCTGAATAATCAAGATGTCAGTGTGGTATATCCTTGTGAATAGAGTAGGATCAACAAATGATTTTGTAGTAAGAAGGAAGATAGTTCATCTTACCCCGCACTTGGAGCTTGCTTGATACCATAGATGGCCTTTTTAAGCTTGTATAGGTGGTTTGGATGTTCTATATCAACAAAGCTTTCGGGTTGACTCACATACACATCTTCCTTGATAGTTCTGATCAAAAAAGTTGTCTTGATATCCATCTCGCAGACCGTGATGTTCTTATGAGCTGCATAGGCTAGAAAGATCCGAACCGTTCTAGTCTTGCCACTGGCATGAATGATTCTTTGAAATCTATCCCTTCTTCCTGACAATATCCTTAGCCACAAGACGACCCTTATTGTGAATTACAGTCATTTCTTCATCCAGTTTGTTCTTCCATATCCACTTGAGATTGATAACCGGTTTGTCGATCGGTCTTTCAAGTTTTTCCTATGAATCATGTATTTCGTACTTAAGAAGTTTTACCTACATCGCTTCAAACCAGCATTCCTTTTCCATTGCTTCACGAATGTTCTTTAGCTCTTTTTCGGTGTATACAACTAGCGCAAAGAGAAGCCTATCTCACGCCCCTTCCTCCTAGCTCTAGCTATCCAAGTCCCATATTCAATTGAATCAGATCTAGCAGCGCTCACTACTGAGGCGAAAGAAAGGAGCAAGATACGGCCGCCAGAATTTCTCATAATTTTATATCAGTGGCTAATTTGCTTCTCATCGTTATTGGCTTTGTAGGATGACCGAACATTTGGTGTAGTGGATTATCTTTTGTCCACTTTAGTTCTAAAGGATATCACTGATTAACCATATGCGTGTTAGTAGGCTCTTGATATCTTGAAGAAGATTCAGTAGATCCCGTCGTCTAAGTAGCAAATGGATTTTCAAAATCCTCTAAATCTACATTGTTATCGTTTTGTGGCTGTTCTTCTTGATTTGTTGTTTGTTCTTGCTCGTGTGCCAAAACTTGTAGTAGAATGATTTCAAAGAATGGAGTTTGTGTAGTTGATGTAGATGAGTTTGTTGGTGTCTGTGCTTCATTTTTTTACTGTAGTTGATACATCTTGTAATGTGGCTGTTGGTTGTTTTGAGGGGGTGCATAGAAACGATGTCTGGATGCATTTGTTGAACTTCCACCATGACATTTATCAAACATAAACTCAAAGAAATTTTCTAGCTCTTGATTTAAAGGTTTTTCACAAGTTGTAGTTAGAGCTTCTTAAGGTACAAGTCCTGAACTGATGTGTCCAAAAGTCTGCGGGTATGGTGCAAGTCCTAATCTAGGTTGATTAGAAGCCTTTGGATTAAGCGAGGGTTCTAGAGAGAGTCTCTCAGAAGTCATCTATGAAATTTCATCAAACTTCACGTTTATTGTCTCTATTATTATCTTGGTTCTGCGATTATAGATCCTGAAAGCCCTTGAGTTATCTGTGTAGCCTATGAAAATTCCAATATCACCTTTAGCTTTCACTTTGCCTGAGTCTTCTTTGTCATTCGTTGGATAACACAAAGCACCAAACATGTGAAGATAAGAGATGTCCGAATTTCTATTATTGATTAGTTCGTACGGTGTTTTGTTGAAATTGGTATGGATTAGAGATCTATTTTGAGTAAAGCATGCAGTTGTAACAGCATCAACCAATAAAAATAATGGTACACTAGAATAAATCAGCATTGTGCGGGCGGCTTCCACAAGAGTGCGATTCTGTTCAACAACCCCATTTTGATGTGGAGTTCTTGCAACTAAAGTCTGATATGTAATTCCAACATCTTCAAATATGCGTGTAACTCCTGATTTTTAAATTATGTGCCATTGTGCGTTCTAAGAATCCTTACCGGAGCTTGTAGAAGGACTTGGATATACTTTAAGAAGGTGATGATGATGGCTGGTTCTTTGTCCTTTGATCTCAAAAACTTTACCTAATTATATCTGGAATAGTCGTCAACAATTACCAAAATATACCTCTTCCCATTGATGCTTTCATTTCTCATTGGGCCATATAAGTCCATATGCAACATATGAAGCCTTTGATCTGAACTAGGTATGGGTTTAGGTTTATATGATTCCCGTTTGCTCTTTCCTTGCTCACAGGATGGACATAGGTAATCTTTGGTGTATTTGAACTTTGGAAGATCGATGACGATGTTATCTTTTCCAAGTTTGTTTATAGTGTTGAAGTTAAGATGGGATAAGCGTTTGTACCACAACCAAGATTTAGTTTCAGATGCTCTTGTCATGAGATAAATTGGTGATGTAGAGGCCATTTGGGAAATGTTAATAGCATACAAGTTAGTGTCGTGATCCCTAGTCATGAGGTCATCGACTTCCAAATTCAGAATAAAGCATGTATTTCTCATAAATGCGACTTCTATATCTGCATCACAAAAATGTCCAATTGAAAGCAAGTTGTGTCCCAATCCCTCGACATAGTAGACTCGTGTTATCAAATAGTTCTCGAATTTAACATCTCCATAACCCAGAATAGTTGTTACATGATTGATAACGCTCAAATTGAGTATGTTTTTAGGAGTGTTATCATGGTTTTTGTACACGTTATTTGGTTAATTTAATGAACTTTTGGTACTCATATGTACAAAGTTATGTTTTCATGTTTGTAGCTAGCCAAGACAAATAAAACGAAGAAAAAGACAAAGAAACGATCAAGAAACGAAGATTTATCCATGTACGAAGAATTCCCAACAAATTCAAGTTTCGTGGAGTATATTAGAGAAGATATAGTCATAAAGTTAGTGGTCCAAAGACTCAAGAATAAGTACAAGATGGGAAACAAGAAAGAAATGAACTCCGTTTGACCATATCTTGAGCCATATCTTCAGCATATGAACTCCGTTTGACCCCTGTTCACAGCCACAGAACCAGAAGAGAAAGATCTACAACTTTCATGTTTATCATTTTTTTCCAAACTGCTCCAGCCGATCGGTATAGGCCCGCATCCGAATCGGCTAGAGCAAACTTTTCAGCGAAACCAATCAGCTGCTTGGACCTGACCTCCTAAGCTTAGTTGTTAAGCTTCCAATCATGTACCCAAACGATTCTAGACCTTTCTGTTAGGATTGAGTAAATCCAGTTATTAAAGTGTCGGTCACCTCAAGTATATGTAATCGTTAGAAAGCTCGTAGCCAAAAATACATACCAACTTTTCTTTATGAATGGTGATATAAGGATGATAAGGTTAGGTTGAGGTCCCATGATCCGCCAGAACCGGAGGGATCTACCCAGGGACAATCCACTAGATAGTGTAGAAGTCCTTAGGTATAATGAAAAAAGGAGAAAAATGAGATATGGGAAAAGTGCGGACTGAGACTGAGCTAGTATTGGAATAAACCCAACAAGGTTCTAGCTATGAAGTCTCGGTAAGCACTGAAGGGGTTGAAGAATGAAAAAGAATTGAATGAGAAAAAAGGGTAAAAAATAAATAGCCCTCCATTTATTCAACCTCGGTAAAACCAGTTCAATTCATATGCTACCGGTGGTTACCAAGGTAACATCGGTATTGAAGACAAGACATCATGGACCCGGTGGACTGCACTACATCTTCCCAAACCTCAAGTTCCTCTTAAAAGGGCTTGTTTCATTCTCACAGGGAACCTACATAATCTATCGACTTTCTCGTAGAGATTGTTGATATTAAAAAAGGAGACCCTCTCCTATCCCGATATAGGATCCAAATATGCACAAATTGAGTCTAGAGCCGCGAGATCATCAATTAATCTCCTTAGGACACTTTCAATGAAGACTCTCTGTTTCACACAATGTGGAAAGAGATTATATCTTGAGTCCTACGCATTATCCTTGTGGTATTGCCAGAACATCCGAGTGATATGCAAACATATTCACAATGAAGATGGAAAGCCTTCTGGAGTTAACATCAAACAAGCTCACGGTGGCATGTAAGATCTATTCTATAGATCAACCATGTGACAACTGAACAGAAACAATGGGGCGATTCAATCTTTTGAATCAATCCTGGTTCAGGTTATGGATTGACGGATACCTTTGAAAAACCGGTCGTTGTGCTTAAAAACTCTTTTCTTTAGCACTTCGACCGTGTATGAATATTTCATATCAAAAGGTGTTTATGATTGATAATGGATTTTCATTAAAACCTTCGTTGTATTGAAAAAACAAATTTCTATTGAGCAATACACGATTGTTTTTCAAATCTCTTTTCATCAATCAGTGAATCTCTATTCGCTGGTTCACTCACTCCATGTTGTCTTCTTTGAGACGTTCCGGTTTGAGAACAGCTAGAACAGCTGTGAAACCCTATCAAGGAGATTCTTCGGAATTATACTGATCACAGCGTGCCAATACGATCAACGGGGAACCGTGGGGCGTGTACCTCAATTCAACGAAAGTGATCAAAGACACTTTCGTGCGATTTATTATGCTGTTGTATGTAGGTACGCCCTACGTTTGCAGCTGATCAAAATGAAGCGGTCAATCCATAGCCGCATGCTCACTCAACACATTCATCTCGAAAGAAATCATGATTAGTGCATCAATGACTCTAATATTTTCACTCCATGCTTCGCTCTGCTACGCCATATCATGAATCAACGAAAGCTTCCGCTACTCTGATAAGAAGAAATCATGATCCAGAATGTGAGCATGTCGGTCCGTTTGTCACAACTTCACATAATACCAACACCACAATGGATGTCTTAGAGATTTTTTTGTTAGCTGATGATCTCAAAAGCTGGCTCAAAATTATTATCACGTGGATCAGTAAAAGACCTCCACTTGGATTAACCAAACATGCAATAAGAAGAATCAATGACTACGAGCTTCGGACCAAAGTACTACATCAAGAATGCAAGAACAATCTTTTAATATAAAATCTGTTTGTATTCAATGTATGTTTAATGTGTGTTTGAGGTGACCTCCCTTAGGAGGAGATTGTTAGGATTTAGTAAATCCAGTTATTAAAGAGTCGGTCACCTCAAGTATATGTAATCGTTAGAAATCTCGTAGTCGTAGATTATTGTAAGTTAAATAGTATTTAGTTTAAGTAACACCATGGAGGATGGACGGGTCTTTACCCACTGTATGCCTGATCCACAGCCCGATAGGTGGCGATTTATGTATTGCCTATAAATACTCTCTACCTCCCAAGGTAGGGAGTTGGAGCTCATAATAAGATTTTCTTTCTCTCACTAAAGTTCCCTAAACCTCTAACTTTCTCTCTCTAGAACTCATTATACGCCTATTTGATCTTATGGTTTAGTGTGTTTGTGAAATCCAATATGTTACAAATGGTATCAAGAGCCATGGTTTGATCATCTCTTACATATCTTTGGATTTCTAGTGACTTTTAGGTAGTTTTATAGTTTGAAAAGGTTTAGTGGTTTTTGCATCATTTGGATCATTTCTAGTGTTAAAGTTTGAATCTTGGGTGTTGTTTTGTGTTTAGAATCATTGTATGTGCTTAGGTTTTGATTTGGTAAGCTTGAATCATCGTGGTTGGGTTGTTTTTGGATTGAAAAGTGGTGTTTATGTGATTTTCTAGGTAGCGACTTGAGCCACGGATAAGTTTTCTTGCTAGCGACTTGCTTTGTAATTTGGTAGCGAGTTGTAGTTGAAGGACTTAGCTAGTTGAGCTAGCGACTTGTCTATTGAGACAAGCGACAAAAGTACACTTAGTGGAGTCTTCACTACGAGTAGCGACTTGGTGAAAGTTAGCGACTTGTACTTAAGTTTGTTAGCGACTTGGTGTTAGTGATTTGGTGCTTAGCGAGTTGCTCTTTAGCGACTTGACAACTTAGCGATTTGGTGCTTAGCGAGTTGCTCTTTAGCTACTTGACAACTTAGCGACTTGGTGCTTAGACTTCTTTGTCAAAATTTTGCTAGCGACTTGGTGCTTAGCGAGTTGTTATTTAGAGACTTGACTGTGTCTTAGCGACTTGGTGCTTAGCGACTTGGTTCAGTTTTTTTTCTTAGCGACTTGGTTGACTCTGCGTATCGGTTTTCTCTTGATTTAGTAAAATCCCGTGAAAGAATCCATTTCCCGGTTTAATCATAGAGTTATAAAATCCCATTTAATCTGTCAACATGTCTACCAACGTTCCTACAATCATCTCTACTTTTGCCGAGGATGTTCAAGCAGCTGGTTCAGATACTCGTCCACCCATGCTTGAACCCGACTACGATTCTTGGGCTCAACGAATCAGATTGTATTGACTTGGAAAGGAAAATGGAGTCAACATTCTCAAATCCATTGATGAAGGACCGTATCGGGTTGAGACTACTAGAGACATAATTGATACAGCTGAAGATGGAACAAAAATCTATGGAATAGACAGGACCAAGACGTATGATGAGCTCAATGGTAAGGAGAAGAAGAGATTTGATGCAGATATCAGGGCTTCAAACATCATATTGCAAGGTCTTCCAAAAGACATATACAAGCTTATCAACCACAACAAAGGTATGGGATAATGTCAAGATGCTTCTCTCAGGTTCTGAATGCTGTTGAAGACAGATAATCTCAATTATATGATGAATTTGAGCATTTCAAGATGAAACCAGATGAGAGTGTCTATGAGTACTATGTGAGATTCCATAAGCTTGTGAATGACATGAGGAACATCAGAATGACCATGCCTAACATTCAGTTGAATTCAAAGTTTGTAAACAACATGAATCCCGAATGGCACAAGTTTGTAACATCATCGTGAAGCTCACTAAAGGACGAAGAATACTAACTATGAGCAGTATGTGCCTTCCTTCTCGAATGAGAGACATGCTATGTTTGAAAAAAGGATTCGGACAGTTCAAAACCAATCAGAGAGAAACAAGTTCATCTAATGATTCAACTGCCTTCTACTCAAACATTGGAATTACCAACAAAGCATCTCAAGTTATACCCATGGGTAATGGTAATCACAAACTCATACCCGATCCTAGATTCAAACAAGCGTCGATGAGCGTGATAGGACACTTCATTACTCAACTGGCCCTTATGGTTAAACAAAACTTGAATCTCAGTCCACATACCAACCGTCTTCACACCAACAATGAGATAAGAATTGCATCCAATCTTCACAATCATGCTCTAGTCAGAGATGGGAAAGTTATGGTGCAACCAGTTCAAGAAAGGCAGTACGAACAAGGAAGAGGTGGAGTCGGTAGAGAATATGTGGCAAATCAGAATAAGGGAAGAAATGGAAATCAAGGACAAGTTAAGACGATCAAGTGTTACAACTGTGGAGGTGAGAGACACATTGCAAGGAACGCACATCACCAAAAGCCCTCGAATGCCGAAGTACTTCAGGGATAAGATGTTGCTTGTGCAAGCTCAGGATAATGGTGCAGCTTTGGATGAAGAGGAGTTGTTGTTCTTGGCTGAGTGAAATGCTAAGACATATGATGCAGATGTGGATGAGCAACCAATTCAGGAGATAGGCCATAATCATCAGAATGCCTTTCAAGTAGCTGATTGTGATGCATACGACTCTGATGTTGATGAAGAACCCACTGCACAAACCATTTTCATGGCTAGCATTTCTCCAATGGTCTCTCCTAAAGTCTCTTCATCACCACAAGCTGGTCCATCTAAAGACAAAATCATTTCTAAGGTATTAAAATTATACGATGAAGTTGATGAGCAAAAGATACATAATGAAGTACAATCAACTGTAATTATTGAGTCGGATATTGAAAATATGGGTAATATCAATGTTCTCCCATATGATCAATATGTGAGACAAAGTGAATGTGAGATTGTACCAAGTGATGTATCTTATGCAGTCAATGATGACTATGCTTTTGACGAATACCTTTACGCGTGCCCCGATGATTGTTATTTCTGAACTTAATGCTTATAAAGAACGTGTCGTTATTTATGAACAACGTGCTAAGTTTGAACTAACCATCCATGAGCAGGAAATGGATGACCAAATGCGTACAACTATTAGAAAAAGTAGGTTTAGAGAAGAAGTATTAAAATAAGAGTTAAACTCCTTACAAGAAAAGCTTTCTAAAACTGCTAAGCAAAAACAAGAACTTCAAGAAAATGTTAAAATGCTTAAGCAATAATTTAGTGTTAAGGAATCAAAACTTTTGAATGATTTTTCTAATCTAAAACCTTGAAAACAAGCTTGAAAATAAGTTTTTTACAGGGAATACCATTCAAACTGCTCACATGGTCACTAAGCATAGAGTTTTAAGCGACAAGCATAGTGTTCCCATTATAGATAAACCCAACCCAGTGGAAGATAGCAAAAGCAGCTCAAAATGTAATCAATGATGGCAATGAGATTCTTAAACCTAGTTGCGTTGAGTGCACTGAGGAAGATAAGAAATCAGATGAAGCCACTAGGGAAAAGATGAACAAGAAATTAGATGATCCTAAATGTAAAGAGAAAATCCCGTGATTACAAGAAGGTTGGATTTCCTTGAACATGTTTAAGCCTCAGGGTTGTTAACACCCGAACAAGTGTTCTGGAAAAAGGATTTTGTCACACCCCCAAATTACCTGTTTTGCAGCGGAATGGAATTCATGGGGATAGTCAGCACCAAATCACATTATATTGATGACCTAAAGTGTGGTTTGGAAAATACATCGCTTGATTTAATAAAATAATCAGAGTTTACAAAATATAGGTCCCAAATGAAATCAACATGTGCGGAAAATAAGTTTGGTACAAGTTAAACGATGTTTTTAAAGTGTATAAATCCCATGTGAGGCAGCGTCGTCACCGCGACTCTATGATATGTCCACATGCATGCCATGAAGTGAATGCCTTAGTTACTTGAAAATACATTGCTAAAAGTGTCAACACAAAGGTTGAGTGAGTTCATAGAATTCATGTAAATGTTTATCGACTACCACAAGTATAGGCCATGTATGACAATATGTCACAAAAATGATACAATTGCATAAGCACATGACACCTTGAAGTGATCATGATGTTAGCCCCAGCGAGTGTTTTGCCAAACAACTCAAAATTCGACATGAAGTGAAATGCATCCGTTTAACGGTTGGAATCCACCAACCGGATGGAGAGTCACCCTCGATAGATCTATCCACTCACCTCGCTTCTTTGAAATTAGCGGTTTATGATTATTGTGAAATGGGGACATTTAATTGGCAATGAAGTAACTTAAGCAATGTAATGAATTTGATATACTTGGTATCTTAATAAAAATGATGTGCAATGTATTCTCCCCGTAAGTTTGAAATAAAGTAAAACTTGAATAAATCGGGGCTATGAAAACTCACTGTTCTTGATGATAATGATGAGATAATGTATCTCTTGAAATGGTAGCGACCTCGACCGTGACCTATTATGAATGATATGTTCTAATGTAAATCATGAAACAATGTCATGCATGCAAACTCATATGATATCCATACCACTTGTACATTTTGAAAATAATGTTTATTATCGAAATATATGTTTATGACATGTCGTTAGTATTACAAAATACTTTACAAGTATTTCACGTTGAAATATCCTAGATAGTCATTTAGTGATTTATTATGAAATTATAACTTTTAAATTAAGTAAAATAATGTCATTGAAAATTTCATGAAAGTGACTCGCTGACCTCGAAAAGCTAGTCGTAAAATGGTGCACATCGAGTGTTAAGAAACAAACTCAACGGTTTTGGGAAGCTTGTATCATTATCTCAAAGTTTTAGCATTTAAGTTTTCATCCTAGAGGTCTCGATCATGGAGAAAAATATAGGTAAAGTATGGTACTTGTATCCGAAATATTGTTTAAGTGACCGTATTTTATTTGTTACAACTCCGCTTGACGATCGGTTGGACATTTTTGGAAAATAGGCGAACTTACTTCTACTAGAAGAAATCATTTTATAAGAGAAAGTACTCCAAAATAGTTCTCCAAATTTTGTTCTCCAAATTTTTGTTCTCCAAAATATTTGTTCTCCAAAATATTTGTTCTCCAAAATATGTTCTCCAAAATATTTGTTCTCCAAAATATGTTCTCCAAATGTTTGTTCTTAGCTTCGTATCAAAGTAAACTTATATATTTTTGATAAAATCGACACATTTCATAACGCCTAAGCCTCATTTTTGACTCGTAAAAAGTGGAAGTAACATGCTGAAATTTTACGAAATAATAGTTTCAATTCAAACTTGAAAATAGCACTTCTTCGTTATAACTCGTTTTAACCCGTTCAAGCGGACGTTTTCTGTTTTAAAGTGTATTTTCTAAATATCTAGCCCAAATTATTTTGTAAACTGTCGAAATTTCCAGAATTTCAAAATATGATCAGACCTCTAAATAAAGTTGTCGAAATGAGTTTTTCTCGCGCATAACTCAAGCTATTCTAATCACCATACACCTTCAGGGTGTCATGGTTTCCTGAACATCATCAAATGATATGTTACAAGGGATTATTATTTGGATAATTAAAACTCATTATATGTACTAAAAACCAATAAAAGTGGTATGGATCATAGAATTCATGCATGTTTTTCTTCTGAAATGATGAAATATCATAAATATGAATATGAAAAGTGTAAAAATCATGGAATGCTTACTTGAATGATTGAAGTGTTTTTGAGTTAAAACCTTAATTAATCTTTAGGTTTTTATTTCAAAGCCTTGAAATAGATTACTTCTAAGACTTGATAATCACAGGTCATGAAAAATTAGTGTTTTCTTCTTGCTCTTGATGTTGGCGAATATGATGAAGAAAGGGAGAGGATTTCTATTTACACCTTTTATTGTGTGATATGTGTGTTTTCTAAAATAATATCTAGTATATTATGCATAGGTGTAGATATTTAGTAGAAAATATCAATTGGTCACTATGATCAAGGTGGCAGGTCATGAGTCAAAGGGAGGGTGAGGTGTAGTTTTGATGTATTAAATGTATTATTTTTGAAAGTATAATGTATACATTGTAGGTATAAATTGGTATTTATTGTAGCGTTAACTAAAAATAGATTTTAACGGAACAAAATAAAATGTATTGAAGTCATAAAATTATAAAAATACATTTCTTACAAGAATTGAGTGAAATAATAATTATCTGTTGAATTTCTTAAAGATTTGTAAATATTTATACATAACAATTTATATACAAAATAAATTGAAAACATGCGGTAAACCAATAATATAATTTTATAGTCTTAAAAGGGTAAAAAATATTAAGAATATTTTTGGAAATGTCGGATCAATATTCAAAATAAATGTTTACGCGATAGCGTTTATTTAATAGGAAAATAAACGTTTAATGAAAAATGCAAATCCATGCATGAACGATATGAAATGATGTTATTGATGATATGTAGACTAAATCTAGTCTATATGAAATGTCCTCAGTGATTTTCCATGAATCTGTGACTTAACCCTCCAGGTTACGCGTATTTGATACTCGTAAACCTAGTTTACGAAAAATGATGAATAGTGACTCATGAATAGTGATTTCCCGAGATGAATAGTGAAATTTCCAAAGTTCGTAAAATGAGCTGAAATTACGAGTTGTCACAGATTTAGATAAGCAAAAGAGAGAATCTTGTTGCAGACCCTCCCTTTGGAAAATGCCTTCATTGTGTATCCTCCCAATACACCAATACATTTAGTTCCTAGGACTATTGCCACTAAAAGCAAGACCTTAATCAATCAATATGTTATTTTTCAACTATTTGTTGATTTTGAGAAAACTTACAAAAAAAGGATCACACCCATTTGGTATAACTGCAAGGGAAAGGGGTTTTGAGCAAACGAAGAATGTTATTTAATGAAATCATGCCTTTCTTTAAACAACGAAAGATCATTTTGAAAGTCTTAAAAAGAATGAATTTAGACATTAAACAAATGGAAAGGAATTTGATGCAATGATAGTTGAGGTTAGTGACTATGAGCGAGCACTAAAATATAATGAGATTGAGAGGAAGAACTTTCATACATTGAATGAGACTCTTATTACTAAATGTGTTGCTCAAGATGTGTTTTTAACTGCTACAAATTGTTCCATTAATGCTTCTCAATTTCATGAATTATCTGTTGCCCCGAAAGTCTCCCATGATCGTGTCATTGAGCTTGAAAAGACTAATTCTAAACTAAATGAGAAAATTGAACTGGATGATCACGACAATTTGGTTAAACATTTTTCTAAACTAGAGGTTGAGCATTTTAATCTACAACTAAAATATCAACATCTTAAAGAAATTATCAAAACTTCAAATATCAAGACATCCTCAGATGCTCCAGAGTTTGATGCAGTATTTCAAATTAACAAAGCGTGAACAGATTTAAGCTCATTGTAACACGCCGAGAAAAGTTGAAAGCCCAAATCTCTTAATTAAAGGGTCAAAAGAACAATGTGACTGGCTCCCAAATGCCTCCTCCTTTAGATTCTCGGAATTCTCAAACGTTTCATCTTCAAAACTTAGTAAATGCATTACAAAAGGAAAAGGAAAGTTTTCTAGAAGAAAATGAAAAGGTTAAGCGTCATTTCAATGAGTTATTTGAATCAATAAAGGTCACTCGTGAACAAAAATACGAACAAATAGCTTCATTGCAAAGGAAATTGAGAATCTGAAGAGCAAGTAAAAGGAAAATGCCAATGACCAATGGGGAGAATGGTGTATCAAAGGTTCACTCTTGTAATAAATATGCTTTGTCTGTGAAATATGTTCCTCCTCATCTTAAGAATAACAAACTTTCCATTCAAACATATTTCTCATACCTTAAGGATAGTCTAGAATGTCTCCGTGAGATTGTAGAAGAGGATAAGTTAGAGAAACCACTTTATAATGCAATTGGCCATGCATGCATTATATGCTTGCGATCTCGAACTTCTATGTACAATATGCCTAAGTCCTTAGGTGAGAGAGTTAATCCTTTGATTCCTTGTTCTATGCCTAGTGCCAAGCATGAAATCCATTCAATGCCCAATGTTATGAATGTAAACCTCAGGGTGCCTTCAAATAGTTCGATTCAGTCTGTTAGTGCTAAGCGAACTCTAGTGTGCCTTCAGGAGTACAAATCCCGGCCCAAGTGTTAAGAAAGTGAACCTTAGTGTGCCATGTAGTTCGGATCCCGCACATCTAAAGGGCAAAAGTAAAACCAACTAATGTTCCCATTCCTCTATAGGAGTAATCATGACATTAAAGCGGCAGTCAAAGTCTCAAGACAATACAAGGAATGATAGGACCTAGCAAGCTAAGAATGTGCATTGGAAGAGAGTAGAAGACCAACCTAGGAACTTTATGTTTGAGTTGAATAAAGCGATCGTGTTGATTCTAGTATTAGCCATAGGTGTCGCGTAATTAATTGAATCGATACTATTTGCAAACCATGTAATGATGTCTGTATGAATTCTGTTGCTAATCATGATTATGGTGTTAATGCTTTGTCTAATCTTTGTCAAATGCCCGATTAAAATTGTTAATGCCAATAATCGTGCAAAGAAGGCTAAAAGGCAAAGACGAAAGATTGTTAGAAAACAGTGGAAATCCACGGGAAGAACATTTATAAAGATAGGTTATTATTGGATACCTTTTGGCCATAAGAATAATCAGTTTGCCCTCAAACGCTAAGACAATGCCCACTAGAAAATGGATGCCTCTTGGTAGAACTATTCCCTTAAGAAGTGAACATACTTTGAATAGGTCAAATCTGAGACACTAATTGCATCTATTCCTAATGATTCCATTGCTTCTTACGATATGGATGTTTCTATTTCGATGTGGGTGTTCCAATCTTGTTACTAACCAAGTGGAGCCCATTCTTGCATGGGGATCCCAAGTATCCAGTTATCCATTCTTGTGCGTGTTCAACTACGATCATTCCATTACGTGGTACTTGGACTCGGTGTTCCAAGCATATGACTGAGACGGTCCGGCTCATGAACCGTGAGAGCAAATTCATCGAATTGTTAGATTCGGAACGACCATTTGGAGCAATTATGGGTTATGGAGATTATGTGGTTGGTAAAAGTGTGATTTCTAGGGTATATTATGTGGAAGGTCTTGGTCATAATCTTTTCTCTGTTGGTCAATTCGTGATTCGATCTTGAAGTGGCTTTTAGAAAACATACTTGCTTTGTTAGAGAACTTGATGGTGTAGAATTATTAAGAGGCACTCGAGGTTCTAACGATACACCATCTCGATGACATGATGAAGTCCTCTCCAATCAGCTTGCTATCAAAGGCTTCTAAAACAAAGTCATGGTTATGGCATCGTCGTCTCAATCACTTGAACTTCGGCACCATAAACAACCTTTCGGAAAGGATCTTGTCGAGGCTTACCAGTTAAAATATGAAAAGATCATCTTTGTTGACACCAATTGGGAAAAAGCGAAAATATGCCCACAACCAAAACCCACAAACTCGTAATGGAAGTTCTTCATACCCTTCATATGGATCATGCTGACCAATGAGAGTGCAAACTATTAATGGGAAGAAATATGTGTTAGTAGTGGTTGATGACTACTCGGATTCACTTGGGTTAAGTTTTGAGGACGAAGGATGAAACTCAGATGTCATCATCAAACTCATTAAACAACTTCATATCCGACTCAACAAAGCGTTCGAATCATCCGTGCGACAATGGAGCTGAGTTTGTTAATAAAGAACTTCAATGAATTTTATGAAATGTTGGAATCGATCCCCAAGAAGTGTCCTCGAACTCCTCAACGAGCGGTGTAGTTGAAAGAGCAATCGAACTCTTGTGAAAGCTGCAAGGACAGCGATTTACTCAAAGGTTCCAATGTTTCTATGGGCTGAAGCTATTGCCCTTTGCTTGTTACACTCAAAATCGTCTCTATTCAGACTTCTCATGGAAAGACTCATATGAACTTGTCCACAATAGAAAACCTCTATCATACCTTAGTGTGTTTGGTGCTTTATGTTATCCAACTAATGATGGTCAAGACTTAGGCGAAACTAAGCGGACATTGGAGTATTTGTATGCTATGCACCAAACAGAAAAGGTTATCGAATCTACAATAAGAGAACCCGAAACATCATGGAAACAATTCATGTTACGTTCGATGAGTTGACCGGTCAAATGGCTCACAATGATTCACGGACCCGCACTTCAAAATCCCATTGGTTCATCCCTTGTACCAAAATCTTCTCCGAAACTCCATATGTACCTCCATCTGAAGATGATTTAAAGAAATTGTTTGATCCTATGTTTGATGAACATTATGAGCCAAGTGCTAATGAAATGTCGATTCCTACAACAGAGGTTGCTCATATCCTGTAATGAAGTCAATCCTTCAGTCTCAATATCATTAAGTCAAGAAGCGCACTTTGCGATCCTCAGTCTCATCAACAAATCATCAATCTTCAAATGTACATCATGGGCTGTTTCTAGCATCAATGATGAAGTTAATCCCTTTGCTACTCCCTAGAAGCCCCATTTGAAAATATCTTTGCTCTGAATCATCATCGAACCATCTTCATCGGGAGACATCGACTCTGCTACTTGATTCCACAACAACAACCACATGAACACCTTAGAAAATGGACACATGATCACCAATTGGATAACATCATTGGAAACCCTCTCGCCGGTATCATGGAAACAACAACTTGATGATGCCTTATGGTGCTTCTTCAACTCCGTACTCTCTAAGGTCGAACCAAAAGACATTAAAAACGCCATGAATGAAGACAGCTGGTTCAATGCCATGCAAGAAGAAATTCATGAGTTTGATCGACTTGATGTATGGGAGTTAGTACTGCTCAGTTATTGCTATGATCATTGCTCTGAAATGGATCTTCAAAGTGAAACTTGATGAGCATGGTGATGTCCTTAAGAACAAGGCTCGATTGGTTGCCAAAGGATACCGTCAAGAAGAGGGTATTGACTTTGAAGAATCTTTTGCTCATGTTGCTCGTATCGAAGCTATCAGAATCTTCTTGGCTAATCGCTAAGTAAGAACATGGTAGTATATCGGATGGATGTGAAAACGGCCTTTCTTAATGGAGATTTGAAAAGTGGTTTCGTCGGCCAACCGAGAGGGTTTGTGAATCGAGCATCCTACTCATGTCTATCGCTTGAAAAAGGCTCTTTACGGTTTAAAGCAAGCTTTTAGAGCATGGTATGATCTTATGTCAAAGTTTCTTCTATCCTTGGATTGAACAAAGGAGCGATTGATCCTACATTGTTCACGGAAGTCGGGCAAACATTTAATTCACGCGTTCATATTTATGTAGATGATATTATCTTTGCCTCGAGTGACCCCAATGAATGTGATCGTTTTTCAAATGAAATGGGTTCCAAATTTCAAATGTCTATGATGGGAAAAATGTCATTTTCTTGGGATTACAAATTTCACAAAGTCCCGGAGGCATTTTCATAAATCAATCTAAATATGTAAATGAGATTTTAAAGAAATTTGGTTTTGTATCATGTGACACCGTTGAAACTCCTATGATTGATCGAAGCAAGGCTTGGATGAGGACCACTTTCAGGGGATTATGGTAGATCAAACAAAATATCGTTAGCATGATTGGATCCTGATGTACCTCCTGGTACGACATGAGACCAGCACATCTTGTTATTTGTGTGCATGTGTGCTAGATATCGAGGCTAAGCCTACTAAAAGCACCTTGAAGTGGTTAAACGGGTCTTTCGCTATCTCCAAGGAACCATCAATATGGGACTATGGTACCCGAAGGACACCGGTATGTCACTAACCCTATGCAGATCGCGATCATGCGGGATGTCAAGATACACGTCGAAGTACATCAAGAGGTGCTTTCGATTTTTGGCCAAGTGATAAGCTTGTAAGTCTGGTCTTCAAAGAAGCAAATGAGTACTTCTATTTCCTCTACTGGTGAATACATAGCCATGTCATCTTGTTGTGCTCAAATCCTTTGGATGAGATCCCAATATCGACTAGGGCTTTGAATTCAACAAAATCCTCTCTGTCTTTGTGATAATAAAGTGCTATTGCTCTCTCATGCAACAACGTTCAACACTCAAGAGCAAAACACATCGATAATCGACATCATTTCATGGGGAAGCAAGTGGAAAGCGGTGTAGTGGAACTCTATTTTGTAAAGTCGAAATACGATTAGCGGACATCTTCACCAAAGCTCTTCCAAGAGAATGTTTTGAGTTTATTCTTCCACGACTTGGCTTGAAAAGCCTTCAACCAGAAACACTCAAACGTCTTCAGGAGGAAGACGAGGAGTAAAGGTCTTTCCTTCATCTACACCTTGTATATATTTTTCCAAAAAACAAAATACAAAATTACAAAACCTTCAAAAAATCAAATAGAAAAATATAAAACTTTCAAAATCCATAAAAATGTGAAAAATTCGGAAAATCCTCAAAAATATTATCTTTTTGTCATGCTTTTCTCGATTCGATAATATCTACGGTCTTTATGTTGTCATTCAAAGAATGACACGGGACTTTAGATGTTGTTCGAAATCTTGTAAAAAAAAATAAATAAAATAAGATAAATAAATAAATAAAATAAAATAAAATTTGGGAGAAAGAGAAAAAATGGTTTATTGTCATTTCAGGCAGTAACCCGCTTTTCAAAGATAGAACAGAGCCATACTTTATCTTGGTTTTCAAATTTCTTGCTCTGATTCTTTAAACTAATCTTTACTATCCAATGAAAACTAGTTGTTTTGGAAAAATAACTCGGACTCTATTTTTGATAATCATCTGGACTTAAAAGTTTGTCAAAACATCCATCTCTCAATCAACAACTTATGTCGTTGATTGAGGGGGAGAATGATTTCAATTAAATCAAAAACTTATTTGTCATACAATTTTTTCAAAAGATAATCATGCATGTCTATTCAATGGAGTTTAAAGTCTTAAAATGGAGTTTAAAGTCTCAAATGATTTGATAATTGTGATCGGGGGAGAATTTGTGATTTAAATTGGATTTAAACTGATAATTCGATAGATGGTTTCATAAGTGATTAGCATGGTTTCCTCCCCGCAAGTGACAAACGATTTCAAATTTTCCATGCACATGTTGAGGGGGAGCATCTATCTTAAACCACAAATATTTGAAACGTGATCAATTTATCTCAATGTGCAGTCTTTTCCTAATATGTGCAAAACATTCTCAAACATCTATGCACATATTGAGGGGGAGCAAACTTGTGATAACCTCATCCTTCCTTAAAATGTTTTATCTACTCAAATTGATTAGGAAGTGATGATGATCATTTTAGAAAATGTTAATCAAAAGATTGGACCTTTCATTCTTAATCTAACTATTTCAAAGATCTCTTGCCTCCATGTGCTAAACAAATTCTAAATTTTTATGCATATGTTGAGGGGGAGCATTTCTAAAATATCAAAACAATTAAGATACAAAATGCTTTGATTCTATATCACAAGTATCTTGATTGATTTTTCAAATGGTTTTCAATTGGTTCCAATGGCAGATGAACGATACCAAAAATACCGACCAACTTTTAATTATGAATGGTGATATAAGGATGATAAGGTTAGGTTGAGGTCCCATGATCCGCTTGAGTGGAGGGATCTACCAGGGGACAATCCACTAGATAGTGTAGAAGTCCTTAGGTATATTGAAAAAGGAGAAAAATGAGATATGGGAAAAGTGCGGATGGCGAGCTAGTAATGGAATAAACCCAACAAGGTTCTAGCTATGAAGTCTCATTAAGCTGAAGGGTTGAAGAATGAAAAAGAATTGAATGTGAAAAAGGGTAAAAATAAATAGCCCTCCATTTATTCAACCTTAGGGCAGAAACCGGGTTCAATTCATATGCTACTGGTGGTTACCAAGGTAACATCGGTATTGAAGACAAGGCGTCATGGACCCATGGCACATAGCACTACATCTTCCCAAACCACTCAAGTTCCTCTTAAAAGGGCTTGTTTCATTCTCACGGGGAACCTACATAATCTATCGACTTTCTCTTAGAGATTGTTGATATTGAAGAAGGAGACTCTCTCCCTAGTCTCCGATATAGGATCCAAATATGCACAAATTGAGTCTAGAGCCACGAGATCATCAATTAATCTCCTTAGGACACTTTCAATGAAGACTCTCTGTTTCACACAATGTGGAAAGAGATTATATCTTGAGTCCTACGCATTATCCTTGTGGTATTGCCAGAACATCCGAGTGATATGCAAACATATTCACAATGAAGATGGAAAGCCTTCTGGAGCCAACATCAAACAAGCTTCTGGTAGGTGGCATGTGAGATCTATTCTATAAATCAACCATGTGACAACCGAGCGAGAAACAATGGGGCGATTCAATATTTTGAATCAATCACAGTTCGGTTATGGATTGACGGATACCTTTGAAAAACGTTGTGCTTAAAAACTCTTTTCTTAGCACCCGACCTATCAAGGAAATTCTTCGAATTATGCGATCACGAGCTGTATGCTTGATCAGCGAGGAACAGGTGGTAGTGCCTCAATTCATAGCGAAAGTGATCAAAGACACTTTCATGCGATTTATTGCTTCGTTGTATCTTGCGTGCGCCCTACGTTTCGCGGTGATGAGAATGAAGCGGTCAATCCATAGCCGCATGCTCACTCAACACATTCATCTTGAAAGAAATCATGATTAGTGCGTCAATGACTCTGATATTTTCACTCCATGCTTTCGCGCTGCGCCAATATCATGAATCAACGAAAGCTTCCTACTCGATAAGAAGAAATCATGATCCAGAATGTGAGCATGTCGGTCCGTTTGTCACAACTTCACATAATACCAACACCACAATGGATGTGTCGGAGATTTTTGTTAGTCGATGATCTCAAAAGTTGGCTCAAAATTATTATCCGTGGATCGGATTGAAAGACCTCCACTTGGATTAACCAAACATGCAATAAGAAGAATCAATGACTCACGAGCTTGAGCAAAGTACTACATCAACAATGCAAGAACAATCTTTTAATATAATATCTGTTTGTATTCAATGTATGTTTAATGTGTGTTTCGGTGACCTCCTTAGGAGATTGTTAGGATTTTGTAAATCCGGTTATTAAAGAGTCGGTCACCTCAAGTATATGTGATCGTTAGAAAGCTCGTAGTCGTAGATTATTTTATATTAAGTAGTATTTAGTTTAAGTAATACCGTGGAGGACGACGGGTCTTTACCTTGTATGCGATCCACGGCCGATAGGTGGCGATTTATGTATTGACTATAAATACTCTCTACCTCCCAAGGTAGGGAGTTGGAGCTCATAATAAGATTTTCTTTCTCTCACTAAAGTTCCCTAAACCTCTAACTTTCTCTCTCTAGAACTCATTATACGCCTATTTGATCTTATGGTTTAGTGTGTTTGTGAAATCCAATATGTTACACTTTCCTACTTAGTTTCTTGTCCCTTCCAAACCACTTGGTCCCCAAGAAATGCATTGAAGACCCCAAGCCTTGAGGGTAGTATAAATTGGACCATTTGGCTAGAGTTTTCATCATCCCATCTTTCCTAATCTCCCTTACACCATAAGGGTTGATTGTCACCATCATTATCACTCCCAAAAGACCTAGAAACCTTTGACATTTCTAGGAGTATTGCTCAAGTGCTAGAGAAAGTGTTTAGGTATAATTGTTCGATTGGTTTAAAGCTTTTAGTTGATTGGAGCCCTAAGGATTGCTCTAGTTCCTTCCATTACCTATTTTAATCTTACTTTGGTAATTTACTTTTACTTTTCAAGATGTTCGTTATTGACATTATTGTTGAGACTTTGTGTTTGATTGAAATAAGCATGGAGTAATTTTATTTACACTTGTTTGGAATGATGTAGATATTGATATGGAGTGTTTGGTATTTTGCAATATAGAATTATGGTTTTGTCTATGAGTTTGTTTGAATTATAACATGTCTAAATAACTTGTTGATGAATCATAACCGGATTTATTGGTCAAAAGGACTTCTTAATGATTTGTTTCAAATGTTAATGCACATATATGTTTGGTATTTCATAATTGACAACTATGAATAAACATGTTAAATGGACTTGTAATGATTGATTCAAGAGTATAGGTCGAAAGGGATCTTATGAACAAATTAGTAAAACTCATATTTCTAACAAATGGCGCGTAATGAATTGGTTTATAATAACATTCATAGGTCAGAAGAATTCGTTAGTCTAAACCATGGTATATATGCAATTTCATGATATTACCCATTGACTTGAAATTGTATTCTTTTGGATTTTGTTGCTATTGCTTAAATTCTACCCGAACTTCGATACACTCCATTGTTATTGATACTAGTTCCAAACAATTAGTTCTAATTATATTGATTGCATTCTTGTTTAATTCGGATAATCTTCATTTTCGTATTATTTGCTACTTATGGTATTCTGGAACGTGACAACCATTTTACCACTTTCATTTTACTTACATAGATTCTTCAAAATTTAAAATACCCAAATCCTAGTGAATGACCTCGGCTTACCAGCCAAAACTAACTACATACGAAATGGTCATACTTGCCCGTGTGTTCTTATCTGTTAGGTCACCATAAGTTAACACAAGGATCAATATGTAAGAAATAAAGGTAAAGGTGATCGGTTGAACACTCACAAACACACACGTACGATAATAGATAAACGTTAGGCGTAGGATATTATGTGAAATGAACAACCAACCATCAAGTGAAGGTTTACACAATTATTTATAGGGGAAGGGAGCTAGGGCAACATACTGTCCTTCTTCATTATTAGTCTTGGGGCCCAGGCTTATGGGCTTAAGCGCACGCCATTATCTAAACTTAAAAGCCTAGTTTAAGCAACCTATTACATATTACTTACTAACACTTGAAATACAATTTAGGAGTGATTCCAACAATCTCCCCCTAAGTGTTAGTAGTTAAGTGATGACTCGACAATCTTGGATAAGTTGTTGGTGTTGATGTAATACCGATTGCCTTGGCGTCTTGACATTCCTCTTTCTTGTGAGAAGAGTGCCTTGATTCAAAAATCTCCTAGTGTGAGGATCTTGTTTCTTTTAGTTTTCGTTTTTGACCTCTTCGTAATCTTTGTTCTTTGTTCTTAGTTCTGGTGTGGATGTGTTGATGTTATGTTGTTGTTCCGGTGTCTCCACGTCTTTCTCCAACATGCTCACGCGCTCTTGACGTTGGATTTCAGTTTTGATGTAGTTCTCTTAGTCTTTAAACTTTGTAGATTATTTGGTTAAGGAGAAGAATCATTCTGACTTTAGTGTTTCCTTTCGATAGAACTTCAATTTGTGTTGTTTTTGGTATGAACATGTGGAGAATCAGCACGATCATCTCCCAGGAGCATCCATAAGAAGAAAACATAATAATTGGTTAGTGAAAAACCTGCGATCACTATGGTCATTTCTTAGAGATTGACCACTATGATTGTTCTTACGATGAATGTCTTCATTCCATTCACCTTGATCGGCGAATCGACCATCCGAATCCCATAAAGGGGACGGTTGGCATTACATTGAACAAGTTCAAGTAATGACTCACATCTTCGGGACTCGATTCTTGAGGAATCTCCTTAGCGGATTTCCGCACTTACAAGTTCAAACTTGGCGTGTTAGCATAGTTTGAAAACACATATCTAATTCTTGCAAAGGCTGTTCTGACTGGAGTCCCTCAAGTAGGATAATATGATGTACGAAGTACACCTGATTCGGTTAAGGAAAGTCGTTGAGGTACACGAAGCATCACTTATTGTAGCCGTTTGAGACAACACTAAGAGTAACCCATGAGGAGTTACAAAGTGACTGCTATTAGGGCTATTTGATGTTGACCTTGGCGAGTTTCCATTCAATCTCGAGAATCCGGTGCCCCTCATAAATGTTCTTGACAGGTTGCTAAGATATGTGAAGGACTCGATAATGTATCACTTGCATCCTTAATGTTGAACGACAAGTGATGAAATGTCAAGTATTTTTAAAGAGATCTTTTGATGAATCTCGTGGCTCTAGACTCAATAGTGCGCTTTGGTTTTCCTGAGTGGAGATTAGGGAGAGGGTATCCTTCTTCAATACCAACAATCTCTAAGAGAAGTCGATAGTTTACGTAGGGTTCCCTGTGAGAATGAAACAAGCTTCTGTTGAGAGAAAACTTGAGTGGCTAAGAAGGTTTAGTGCATGCGTCCTTTGGGTCCATGACGACTTTAATCTTCAATACCGATGTCATCTAGTGACAATAAGTAGCATATGTATTGAACCCGGTGTCTGCCCTAAGTTGACTAATTTGGAGGGCTATTTCTTTTCACCCTTTTCTTTACTTTTCCTTTTAATTCTTCAACTCCTTCTTTCTCCGATTCTCATTTTCTCCTTTTTATAATCATACCTAAGGACTTCTAAATTCTAACTATTGGTAGTTTCCTTGGGTAGATCCCAAACTCTGGCGGATTATAGACGATTATTTAACCTTAGTCACCTTATAACTCACATGACTATCCTCGTTGCCATAAAACCATTTTCTTGAAAATCTCTCAAAGTGTTTATGAATTAAAACATGTTTGTAACACTTCAAGAGTTTTGAATTTTCAGAAATACTCCCCCTCCACACGTGCTTAAGTGTTTTGTGAGGGCGGGGTGAAACTTCGTACTTTTGAATTGATTGACTCAAGATATACAATTCCTCGCGAGACACGGTTACGTTGCATAGTTAAAGAGATGCATTGTCAGCTTTTAGGTGATAACTAGCTCTAATAACTACCTTGAAGGTGTGGACAAACCTTGAAAAGGTTGTAAAACCCGTCAAAGTTCATGTCTATCAAGAGTTTCTCGAATAGGTACTATCTACTCGGATAATTGTTTGAAGACAAATCTTTTCGATGTATGTCAGTTCAGAACTCGTCAATTCATGGGTTAAGACTTAGCACCCGAAGATTCAATCACATTTACAACATATTTATATCACATAATTTTTCTCCCCGTAAAAAATGGCATATAAATGTTATTTTTGATGTAATTTTTGATATCGAATATGACCATTTCGAGTTTGTGAGAAGATTTCCACGAAGAACGTTTTGTGAACAAAGATTTTAGCAAATACTCCCCCTCAATAATTAATACTAACTGTTGAGGTTTTGAAAACATAAGGGGATGTACTTGTTCTTTTGAGCAAAACTTTTAAAATGATTAAAGTTTTAATAAGTTTTACACAAAAGTAAGAAGCTTTCGCTCCTTTTATAAGGATTGTGACACTAATGCGTACCACATGGTCCTTTCATTACAAGTATGGGTTTTACACTGTTATGTGTGCACAAGCAATAGTCAATATACGTATCATATAATCCAAATATCAATCGAGATAGTTTTAAAGAGTACC